>JACMZG010000022.1:51244114-51269114 GCA_018340805.1 Microvelia longipes | reverse complement strand
CGCGTATTATAAAGACAGGAGATTTTCATCATAGGTTCATCACTGTTTAAATCTACAATATACATTCTAGAAGGAATGAAACATAGGTGTTTTAGAATAATATCAATTGTTTTAAATGTACACTTAATAACATTTTATTTATCGACATATATAGCCGGTTGATACCACAATCAATACAAAAAAGTATCATTGTATTTATATTTTATGTATTTACTATGTAATATATGTTACTTTTTAACAAAATGTATTTGTATTATGTTCAAATTTTACTTGATATAATTTATATGTGTAATTCTTTTATATGATTTTTTCATCGTGCTGAAAGTTAACGAGAGAATAGTATTGTTTGAGTAAAATATTACTGTACTACTAAACTAGAAGAGTTTTAGGTAGAAAATTTCAAGTGATTCCCTTTGATATGATTTAATTTGGTTATCGCTTTGTGTTTTGTACCCTCTTAATATTGAAATTGTTATCTCAACTTGTTAGCCTTTGACTTGTTGAACTCATATTTTGTCATTAATATTGCTTTATTGTAAGAATTTTACTTTGGGGGGTTATTGAAAGAGTTTTTACCATTTCAAGTGGGTTTAGAACCTTCTGAGTGGTTTTTCACCAAGTTATCTAACCATACCAACTAATGGCCGATACAACATAAAATCCTGACGTGGTAAAAATATTAAATAAATATTTCCAGTTCCTACGGGATACCGACACTATTAAGCCTCGACAGTGTAAGTGCTTGTACTTAACTTTTTAGCCAAAAAAATCTAAGTGGGGCTCCCAGGATAATATATTGTCTAAATGCCCCTAGAAATTTAAATTAACACAAATTATTAGCTTTAAAATCAAATAGTAAGCTTACAGTTTTCTCATTATTTAATTTAACTTTATTTGCATTGCACCAATCTGTACTTGCTGCAATTCAGACAGTGCTTTGGATGATAAAACTGCAGAAAGAACAAATTTAATGTTCGGTTACTTAGTAACAGATTCATGTTTGTTTTGACATATTAATTTTAATATATATATATTGTTGGACTTCTGACTGTGTGGCTAATTTTTATTCTTAAGATTATCTAGAAAAACCACTCAGTAATCATCGGCAAAAAGAAAAGCAGCTGCCACTAGTAACCGCATCGCGTAAGGCAGGACATTTATGAACATTAAAAATAAAATAACCTAAAACTGAACCTTGTCTTACGCCATGTTTTATTTCTAAATGTTAGAGAATGTACCACCCAAATCAATGTACTATCTCCAGCCCTTTAAATAAAAAATAATAAAATTAACAGATTTTTCATCAAGTCTGTCAGAATCTCTAGCTGTACTCTATCAAAGGCTTTAGAAAAATAAAAAAAATATGCTAAAACTTTTTCTTGAAGATCATAATTTTCTAAACAAATATTTACAAATCTCGTAACAGCCTTGATTGTACCTTTTCTAAAGCCATATTGGTGTAAATAGAATAATTTATTGGGTTTCAAAGTACTCCACCAACCTATTTTTAACGCATATTTCAATACTTTTTAGCCAAGGTAGGGATAAGGGATATGGGCCTGTAATTTGCTAACTCATCTTTGCTACCCTTTTTATGAATTGGAATGATTCAGGCTATTTTTAACGAATCTGGGACCCCCTCCCCCTAAAACACACGTTAATCAAAATCAAGTGGTTCACAAATACTGCCTGATATTGATTTTAAATTTACTCCAAAAATGTCAAAAGTTTTGGAATTTTTTTAGGGATTTTTAGCTTATCGGGATGGTGCCAAGCATTTACATTTCTCATATTATTCATGACATTGAATAATGACATTATGAAGGAAGCGTCATAATATACATTTTCGCCAATCAATCTCTTTTGGGCGAGCGTAGCGAACTCCGGTACTTACATTTTAGTCACTATTATACTCTTTAGGTAATAGGGGTAGCAAGTTTTAGTGTATATGTATATATTTTCTTCATTATTAACCTCTTTAGGGCGAGAGTAGTGAGCCTTTGTATTGTATTGACATTTCTTCGCAGACAATCTCTTTCGGGTGAGCGTCGCGAGCCCCGGTATATTCTTTACTATGAATTTATTTCGGTCGGGCCCCGGATTATACATTTTATCACTATCAATCCCATTATGGTGAGCATAGTGAGCCCCAGTTACTACATTAGTTACTATTAATATTGTTAGAGCAAGCGAAGCTAGCTTCAGCATTCAAATTAATCACTTTAGGCAGAGCAAATTGAGTCCCGGTATCTACATTTCCCCCAGTATTAACCTTTTTAATGCGAGCGTAGGGAGCCATAGAAATTATATTTCGTTTCTATTAATCTCTTCAGGGCAAGCGAAGCGAGCCAATTCTAGTCTTTAATTATGGCGGAGGTGGTCAGGTTACTTTTTCGATATTTCACAATTTAACTTGCATTTATTAACATTGATTTAGCCCCTCTAGTAATATATTTCTATGGTTAGGGTAGCATTACTTAAGTGCACCAGTCAAAGAAACTAAAACTATAGTTTAGTCTCTTTGGCACCAGTAAACCGCCTTTCATGTTATCAGTAGTGCTCCTTCTATATATAGTATTCATTCTAAGTTTACAAGCGATTCTTTTTCTTCTTTTAGCGTTTTCTTTTTCACCTTCTGCCACTTACCTTTTATGCTTAAATTTTAAAATTTGTATTTATATTTTATTATTCCACTTAGTTAATAATTATTTTTATTATTTTGTTTTTAGTATTAGGATATTTAACTATTTATTTTTTTTTAACTATGAGGGTAGTTTTTTTGTCAGCCTGGCTGGCAAAAGTTAGAGTGCCTGTATAATCATGATGATTATACAGGCACTCTAGCAAAAGTATAAGCTGGCTGCTTATACTTTTGTCAATTTAGGAAAACATTTGAAATTGTTATTTTAACTATCCCATAAAATATTTCCATTCAGCATGCTGATAGTTGGTATTTGTCTAAGCCTAAAATAACCTAAAGGAAAAAAAATGTTGGAGTACAGTATTAAGTATTAGTATATTAAGTATTGTAAGTATTACTGTTGTTGTTGTTTACTTCTAAGTTTTTTAGAGCCTTAACCTTAATATTGCAGGTTTAAATTGGTTTGTAGTTATAATTATTTTGCGAAGTAAAGTAGAAAGAAATTATGATTGCTTTTATTAGTATCAAAGTTTTATAAATAGAACTTATTAGTATAGTATTATTGTTGTTTTGAAAAGATGGTAGATTCATGTTTCCCGCTCTCTAATTTACAGTGATATTTGATTGGCCAGTGATAGCAAGATCTAAACGCGCACGCAAACTCGTTATCACATGTTTTATGTGTGAGTTTAATAACGAGAGTTTGAAGTTGTTATTTTCGTAGTCTAAAGGATTATTTTGCGTTGTTTTATCAGTTTTGTTGAACAATTGTATTATCATTACCCATTTACAGAGATGGATGTCTAATCAGGAATTTAAAGGGCAGATATTTCTATAGTTTTGAAACTGCATAGATGATGTTTTGTTTCTTTCCTCTCTGGATAGTAAGTTTAATTTTTATTGATTAAATTTCTAAACAAAATAAGGAAACTTGCAGAAATCCATCTGATTAAAGTAAAGTAGGATATTGTAAAGTTGTCATTTCTGTTTTTGTTCTTATCTGTCATAATAGTGACAACGACAACTGTTAAGAGATGCAACAAGTTACATTTGTGTAATTTGGGTTTTCTTGAATTGCATCCCTCTGAGGAGACTAAATAATTTAAAACATAGTGTCTGCTGTAAAAAAATAGTTTTTGAGAATTATCACCCCTGGAGAGACTAAAGATACTTAAACAGTAAAACTGTCGACTAAAATTTGTATTCTGATTTACACTAGCGACGGGGCATACCAACTAAGTTGGCGTGGCTTGATTTCCTGCTTTTTGCTTACATGCAATGTAAAGTTCTTTCTAGTCATAATTCTAACTAGCCTAAGCACTTAGCACGGTCTTCATTGTCTTTAAACTTCCAGAGACCCTTTCTGATAGCAAATAAGTTTACATTTTATTCAATTTATTCAATAATTTAATCAGGTGAATATTATTGGCTAAATTATCCTTGTGCTAGAAAATAGATTTTGGCATTTAATGCAGCCTAAAACAATTAAAAAAACGTTTTTGTTTTTTTAAATTTAGACGCCCACATGTGATTACCTGGATTATATCGATTAACTAATTGAATGAAATGTAACTTACCAGCCATCAGTAGCGTTATGTAGAATTTTGAAAACTTTTTTTTACAATTAGTTTCTGAATTTTCGTAATACAGAACATGACTATGGCGAACCATTTTTATTAGGTTAAAATAATAAGCAACGAAAAGAAAAATAATTTTATTATTACAATAAATGCAGCTGTCATAACCAATAGTTGTCATGGTTTATATAAATTTAAAGTTTAAAAATATAATCGGTAATTTTTGGAAAGCTTTCAGAGTTAGTTCATGAGTAATCCACACAGGTCCACTGAATCCAAAATTGCGATTTTAAAGTAGCGAGGAAAAGTTTCTGAGGTACCCCGTTCCTAATTTTTATTCATAATCAATTTTTAATGTTAAATGTGTTTTATGTTAACTGTAAACACCTGTTTTATTTATTTGTTCTAACCATAGAGATATATTACTAGAGGAGCCCTATAGGTTAAATTTTGAAACATTGAAAAAGTAACCTGACCACCTTCGCTTATAAATATAGTCAAATAATCAGTACAAAATTACAATAACTTATATAGTAAAAAGTTAAAATTACAAATCAAAACGCAAACAATGTGCGGGAAGACGAAAAAAAATGTATTATAACCTTAACTAACTCTTGAAGGAGGTTTTAATGAGGTTACACAGAGCCTCTGAGAGCCCTAAAGAGATGTTTCAGGCCTCTCAATGTATTTAGATAGGCTATGCCCTCTCTAGTATATATCTCTTTGGTTCTAACAACTGTTCTGTTGTTTATTTAATGTTCTGTAACAACTATTTTAATTTGTTGTAAGTTGATGTGTTTTTGTTTTAGATAGCTTTAGTATGAAGGCACCGAGGCTATATGACCTAGTAAAAAATTATAAATTTCTTTTTAGCAATTCCTATTGCTGAAAATTATGGAATACTTTATAATATTAAACAAAGCTACTGAAGGTTTTAGTCCAGGTGACGATGTATCAGGAAAAATTCAAATTAAACTTCCTGATGTGAATAGCGGATTTTCTTTATTTGGAAAACCTGATGGAAATATTGCTGGTAAGTATGTTTTATGATGATTCATCTTTAGATGCTTACTCCATAGAGGGTTACTCCCCAGTTTTTTTGACAAATAACGTGTTGAATTAACCCTACTCTATAAATAAGAGTGTAGAGTACCAAGAGACTAATACTTAGAGGAAGGATACCAAAGGATACTTACAGTCTATCGTTTAGTTTAAAAATCCCCAAGGTCATAAGTATTTTGGGGATTGACCAATCAGAGAACCTGCTGCCAACCTCTCACTTAAAAAAAGAAAAAAAAATCCCTACCACAATAACAGCTGTAGAGAAAAAACCTTCTTCTTGGCAATCGCTCACTTTTTTTATGGCTCTTCTTTTAATTACATCGTTTTGAAAACTACTTTCAAATTAATCTTAAAAATGCTATTTTAAAATAAAACTCACAAAAGAAATGTAAAAAAACATCGCCAAGAAAATACAGGTAAAATAACCTGATTTGTTTACATAGTTTTTTCCCGCTCCCTTCTTGCAGGGATTTTTTTTCTTAAGGATATCTGTGGTGTCTAAACTGACCTGTCAAGATTTTTAAACTAAACGATAGACTATAGAGTAGCTTGGTACCAAAACTGTTCATTGGTAAAATCATTGTTTGCTATTTCATAACAATTACAATTTTACGTAATTATTACAAATTATTTTTTGACTATTTTGTCTTTAATTAAGTAAAATAAATTTAAAATGGGGAAATACATTTTTTATGAAGTCACTAACCTGCAATAATGATTACTAAAATTTCAAAAAAATTATAGAACAAGGAAACAATTGTTGATTGGTTTGACATTTATGGTTTAGGTTTCATCTCATTATCAGCATTAGTTATATTCAATTTTTATCAAATGACTTGTATACATTTTTTTTAAAATTGTAAAAATCAGAAAATAATTTAATTGAGTCAAAATTAGGTGCTAGAATATCACTTTGTGACTAGACGTTGTAGCGAGCCATTTGGTTAACACTTATATTATATTAGTTGTTTCAGCTCGCAGTGAGATAGGAATATAGTTATAAGATTCCAGTCCCCCTCCTCGTCAACCACAAGTTCTTTCTATTCTACCCCTTCACATTTTACAGTTCTTCCCTTATTCTACCTCGCGAAGGGACTTATCTTTTAATTATCATCTTAATTGGTTAATATATTGATATTAATCAATTGATCATCGTGTTTGTTTAGTTCTCCGATTTATGCGTGTTACGTATTTTTTGTATCTTTATGTATATTGTTAATAAATTTAAAATAATTTAATTGTAAAGAACTGAAATCAATTGTTTTCATCTCTCTGTATATGATTTTATTTTATTTTTAATTATACATTACTCTATATTATTATGTAGTTAACGTAATGTACTTTTACATATTACATTTTGGTTCGATTTCTAATGACTTCTATCTTCTATTTCAATTGTTTTACTTTGAATCAATGAATGAAGAGACAACTTGATGTCTGATGACTTCTATCTCTATTATTTTATTTTGATTCAGTAAAAGAAATGTCTTGTTGTTGTGTATGAGTTTCTCAGTTATTATCTGCATAAGAAAGTTTAAACGCAAATTTATTTTTTCTCCTTGGTTAGGCTTTAGAATTGTGTTATTTCTTTTTTTAAATGTTTTATACGAAAAAAATCTTCTTTTTTGCGGCAATTATAACACTAAATATTTAATGAATAATAGCAAAATCAAAATATTTTAGAAAAAGTAAGTATTTTCAAAACACTAATTTGATGTTTGATTGACGGTGATATTGATATTATTATAATATGAAACATCGTATAGAGACGAGCCCCTCTCAATTATTGGTTGCTGGAGACTCGAGAATATTACTCCCCACCTCTCTCACTAGCTATACTCAAATACCTACCTATACCGTAATTATACATACTAGAAGTGTTAACCAAATGGCTCGCTGTAACGTCTAATCTCTTTGTGTAATAAATAAGTATACTAAGTTTTGTTTCAATATAACAGGTACGCCTATGGTTTTTGTTGGATCAGAAAAGTTAAGCAGCATTAAGCAAAGTCAGTTTCTAGATAGGTAACCGCTGGCAATTAAACAAAATGTATTTAGTGTCTGAGGATGAGTGAAGTGAGTCCAGAGATGTTCTGCTGTATCTTTATTGGATTATATATTCTGAGTACAAGGGAAGCAAGTGTTAAGTAGTGATGACAAGTACAGTGAATCTGATGTCATAAGGAAATGTTCCAAGGTACCCTGTACCACTGCACTGTACCTGATTTTTTTCTTCCTTAAAGTTGTAATGCTACTAAAGTGAAATACATTTTAATACAAAATGCAAAATTTTAAATTTTAGTTGACCTTGCATCATCAAGTTTGTTATCTTGTCTTAATTGTACTTCATGACGTTTTTCCCATCTAACATCTAACATCTTCTGATTTGCCAACAGCCTGTGGACCTCTGCCATTATATTTTAATTTTGGCTTGCTAAAAATATTTATTTATTTTCAGATCTTCAGATTGCATTTGAAGGGAAAGCTAAGGTGAAATTTACTACACGCAGCATGCACCAATTCAAAGACAAACCCAGCACCAAACTGATCTGTGATAGATCATTGTGTGATTTAGATCTCAATTCACTCAAACAAGTCAATGTCAAAGATGCCGTGACTTTTACCAGAAAGGAAACGTTTCCAAGTGCAATTTGTAAAATTTTTGATGGTATGTCAAATATTTTGGTTTGTTTGTTTCACTGGATTGTTACAAAAAGTTTGACTCAATATTGCCTAAATGGTTCTTCTTTAAGAAAAGAAGAATTACTTTTGCTCTGTATATTTTTACAAATAAATATTAAATAAATCAAATTTAATTCATGGAAATACCATTAAATAAATTGAATCAGTACTAATTAAATTAATGTGTCAAAGTAACCTCAGCTGAAAGGTTGATTTGAGGAACATAACTATAATGTAAAAATAATAAGAATAGATAAATAATAATAATAAATAAAATAAATATAAAAGTAACAATAAATAATATAGTAAATGAAATAAAACATACTATACCAAATTATAATATTGCCAAGTCATTTAGATAAAATATTCATGTATAATATGTATATATATGTATTATGTTATTGTTTCCTTAATAAATGGTTTCATTCATTCATATTTTTACAAACTTAATAATACAAGTTAAGTATTAACTTAAGAATCGCATGAAGAAAAACTGAATTTTCTTAAGAATCCGTATTACATTGAAAAGGAAAATATAAAATTAAAATACAGTTAAAGATGTAACAACCTCAATCATTATTTCCTAATGAAAACTCTTTGTATAAATAACAAGGTTTTTACTTTTCCTTTTTCATAGAGTGGTGTAAGAAAAGAAATTTGTTTTCTCAAATATCCAAAATTGACGTTTCAACTGAATAATTGTTTTAGGTGTTTTCAGACCTCCTGAGTGTTAGCTATCAAGTTGTATATGTGTATGTTATCTTCATATATAACTTTATATAAAGCTTGGAAGCAAAATATTATCTCCTTAGAGTGAGCGTGAATGGAGTTCATTATAAATAATGAAAGAAAAGAAGTCTCTCCACAAAATACAACTTTATTGGCAAAGAGCTTTCAACCTAACCTGATGATGGCCTCTAGCTAGGTTGAAAGCGCTTTGCCAATAAAGTTTTGTTTTGTGGAGAGAATGAAAGGAACGAAGAAAAGAGTCTCTCCACAAAACTATTAATTTATTCAAAGCGCTTTCAACCTAACATGAGGCCATCATCAGTGCCTATACAAATAAGTAAAAATCAAATAATTAAAAACAGTTAAATGTATAAAAATCAAGTCAAAATACAGTAAAGACAATAAAAATTAAATAAATAAATTAAAGACAAATGAAATTACCAGGAATAATTATTCCTGGTAGCTAGACTTCTTGGAGAAATTAGAGATTCTAAGGAGTCAGGAAGCAGTGGGAGAACTTAACTTGAACGTCAGAGGGAAAAGATCACCCCTTCTACTAGCTCTCCTGAAGGTACCGCCCCCGCCTCCAACCAGTCTATCACGGCTCACCGACATCATTGAGTCGAAAAAGAAGAGGAAGAATATTACTAATTCTATTTAGTTTTTTACGTATATAATGTCTTTCTTTTAGCTGTTTTCTTATAATTATCCCTGGTAATTTCATTTGTCTTGAATTTATTTATTTAATTTTTATTGTCTTTACTGTATTTTGACTTGATTTTTATACATTTTTAACTGTTTTTAATTATTTGTTATTTTTACTCATTTGTACAGGCACTGATGATGGCCTCATGTAGGTTGAAAGCGCTTTGAATAAATTAATAGTTTTGTGGAGAGACTCTTTTCTTCGTTCCTTTCATTATGAACAACTCCACTAGTGCTCATTCAAATTCATATATTGTGGAGAGACTTGTTTTCTTTTATTATTCAAAATATTATCTGTTTTAAAAAGGGGTAGGTAGGAAATAACAATGGTAATTGACTACCTGCATTTATTTTGTTTATATTTTTAACACATTATTACATATTTGTCTAAAATAATGAACCGTTTGATTATTTAAGGACCCATGCTGCTAGAGAACGGTGTGAATGAATTTTCCTTCAGATTGACATTACCGATCAATATTCCTTCGTCTTTGGAAAGCAAATATGGCAGTATAAGGTATGTTTTATCTTGGTTTGAGATTATATGGGCAGTGTTAACCATCATTCTACTACTTTTAAAATTGGATAGCAATTGCATTATGTAGCAATATTCATTATTATAGCACATTCTCCATATTAATTCTGACATCTTGGGGAAACTAATACCTATGTTGTTTTACTTTGGTTTTGCTTCATCAAACTATCGCATTACTGTCGTAGACATATTGTTTAGTGAATAACTCAATATGAGTTCACCAAATAGTTTATCACTTATCATTTCACAGACAATACACCTTTTAGATGATTGAAAATCAAGGATCTTGATTAAAGGGGATGATCTCTAAGTCATCCCCATTCAGGATAATAATAAATAGAGAAGAATCCATAAAAACATGCTTGGTATGAACTACGCATGTTTACAATAATTACAATAACTGTGCACATCTTGAATTTAGAGGCGTGCTTATATCTTTTGATGAAAGGTTTCCTGTTTTTTACGCTTGAACTGTAGGGTTATATTAGCGTTTACCCTGACTCAAATCTCACTCAACTAATCAGTTATTAAAAATAATTGTACACACCCTACGTACATGGCGGCACGTGTGACTAGTTCACAGTGTGACCAGTTCATCTAGACTCTGGCTAGGTTCACTGCTCTGGCTAGCGCCGACTACCTGTCCATAGTGTGTTTAGTTCATCTAGTCTTACTAGCTCCTCTGATCACATTAGTCTCACTTGGCCCCATCCTTGTTCAACCAGTCTCATTAATCTCATCAGAACATCTAGCATCACCAGACTCTAGCTAGGTTCACCACTCTGGCTAGTCCATTCCCACCCAACAGAGAACTCTGGCAACCCTGATGCCAGTGTGTGCTCAAACTCATTATATAGCCCTGACCTGAAAGTCAAAGTTCCGCAGGGTTACTAGGAGACGTCTGTCTTCAAGAACTGAACACTTCGTTCCTAGTCACTTACGTTATTCGTGTCACCTCCGTCACTTTCACTGACTAAGATTTCTGACATATGATGGCTCAGCGTATCTTCCCGACCTTCATCTCCGTAAGCCTATAGAACCTTAACTTTTTGTGAGCTGGAGACAACGGAAACGTGGATCCAGACAGATGAAAACTCAGATGAAACTCAGGAACCAACCCCGCATTGGCGTATTAGCAGCCAAGGAAACCACGTACATTACGTGGACTGGGGTTTGAAGCCTTGAATTCAAGACCTCCCGAGTGTATGATACAAGGGATAACCTCATATTAAGGTCCTCCCCTGACTGGATTTGAACCCTCGACATCCAGGTCAAAAGGCAAGTGATCTACCACTAAGCTACCGGACTCAGTGGTTTCCTGTTGTACGTTTTAAAGAAGTAGTGGAAGTATTGTACTTTACTTTCCTTGTTACCTCCTCGTGTCTTAATATTTTATTAAAAATATTAAAGGTTTGTCATTTAATTGCCCTAAAGCATTATAATATGTTAAACTCATCTTACTCTTGTTACGTAACGTACATTTCACACTATTAGATCTCAATCTCATATGACGTTAATGAGGTCAGCAAGGGTCAGTAAATTTATTTGTTAAAAATACATGTTGATTTAACAGCTACAAGCTTTGCTCAGTGTTGTCAACGTTAACGCAAGACTATAACTTAAAATACTAAATGTAGATTTAAAACTCGCATAATCATTTATGTTTGTTTGAGTAGTAATTTTTTATCATTTAGCAAGTAAGTGTGTTTCTATGTAAAGCAATGATTTTAATATCGATGTTTGCATTTATTTATGGTTGCATTGCATTTTGAGTGCTTTCTTTTTGTTACAGGTATAAACTGAAATTAAAATATATTCAGAGTAAGACACTTAAGACATGTTTCAAAGTTAAAATACATATTGAAAATAGAAGGACTATTGATTATCTTCTGACTCGGAGGCCTGCTTTATTTGTAAGTTTCGGGTTGTTTTATGAGAAAAAAGAGAAGAGATGGCAGCTAAAGATGCCAAATTTTTTATAAAGTGTTCATATTTCTGCTTGGATAGATGACACAAATAGTGTGCTTACAAAATATTCTTTATGTCTTTTGAATTGCACACGTCCTTGGTTATACGTACCACTGGTGGTACACGAAAGGCTTACAGGAGGTTTGCAGAAAAATTTAATACTTTTTTTAAAAAAAAAAGTTACGAAAAACAAAAAATGAGCAAAAGCAAAGAGCATTATGTGTAGTAAAGTTTTTTTTTAACAAAAAAGTAATATTTTAAATTAGAAAGATGAATATTTTTGGGTTTTTTTCTTTGTATTATTCATAATTATTTTCATTATTAATTGGCTATTTTTTCTATAATTTATTTATTTTCTATAACTTTTCAGAAGTATTATATCATATTATTATTATTTTAATCAGTTATTATATCATAGATATTATATATTATATATATATATTATATATATAATATATATATGTGTGTGTGTGTGTGTGTGTGTGTGTGTGTGTGTGTGTGTGTGTGTGTGTGTGTGTGTGTGTGTGTGTGGTGTGTGTGTTGTGTGTGGTGTGTGTGTGTGTGTTGTGTGTGTGTGTGTGTGTGTGAGTAATAGTGGAATATTGTGTTGGATTATGGATGGAATGTGGTGGCAAAAAGTTTTAGAACCCATATGCTATACTCCTTCTTTGTAATAACATTAGGGTCACCATACATGGCAATAAATAAACACGTGAACATAGATTTTTGAACATGAAGTATAATGTAACTAAAATATTAACATAGAATAATATGATTCACAAAATTAGATTAAATATTGGTATAGATTAGTACGTGAGTCTTCTTGGTTAAAGACTGACTTGAATACGGAAAGGACACGCAGGAGGAGGAGTGCGGTAGCAAGGCAGGTAGAGAGTGCAGATACTAGATGGGATCTAATAGGTGGGATAGAGTGAGAGGATACAAATCTAACAAACTAGTAATATTAATAGAGTTTAATGTATTTCACCAACACTACTTATGATCAAGTTGTCATTAAAACTTTCTGTATAAATTGTCATCTTTTATGATAAAACGCCCCTCAAAATTAAAAGCTTATGCGAGATATAACTGATTAAGAGTCATAAAGAATTGATTAAAATTTTTGATAATTCATGATGACAAGTAATTTTAGTCATTGGTAGAAGTGTCTGAATAGAACCTGTAGCATAACCTATTAAAATTCATAAAAATGGAGAGCCTATAAGACCTATTGTTTCATTTTGTTCATCGCCTACTGAGAAACTAGCAAAATATATTAATAGATTATTTTTGAAAGTAACTAATTTTAAAGCTATAGACTCTATTAATAATATTTTAGAATTCACCGAAGCGCTGCAGTCTGTTCAGTTACCAGATAAGTTTTGGATGGTTTCTTTTGATGTGGTTGATCTCTTTTACCAGCGTTCCTACTGAAAAATGTATTATTACTATTTAAGGCTATTCTTGAGCGACACAGTAGTGATAAGATCTTAATGTTGAACTTTTAGAACTTATAGAACTTTGCCTATCTCAAAAACTATTTCTGTTATAACGGCAAGTTCTATGAAGGTAAAGCTGGTTTAGCCATGGGCCCCATTATCCGCATTAGCTGCCTACATTTTATGCACTTTTTTATCCGAGTTTGTGGCTGATGCTATGAATCCATTCAAGAAATACATTCATTTTTGGAAGAGGTACGTGGACGATGTTTTCTGTATCTGGACTGGTTCCAGAAACAAACTTTTACTTTTCTTAGACTATTTAAACAAACATATTAAGTCTATCAAATTCACTCATGAATTAGAACAAGAAGATCGTCTTAATTTTTTTAGACTTAAGTATAATTAAGAAAAACAAAAGTTTGCGCTATGAAGTCTATAGAAAACCTACAGCTACAGACAACATTATTCCATCGGATTCCTACCACCCATGGAGTCATAAAATGGCTGCGTTTCACACGCTTGACACACCGCCTTCTAACTCTCAACCTTGACCCAGAAGCTTAAACAAGGAGCTGTCTATAATAAAATTTATAGCTAATAACAACGGCTACGACGCATCCCTTGTTGATAAACTTATAACAAAGAAGAGGCAACGTCTTATTCTTAAATCTATGGAGAAGAGCAGGCACTAGATGATAAGAGATGGTGTTCCGTTCCATACATTGGCCCCTTATCCCAGAAAAGTAGCTTCCGTCTTACAAAATAATAATTTTAACGTGAGTTTTAGTACATGTAGCACGCTTCGCAATCATTTGAGTAGGGTTAAGGACCCTGTTCCTAATAAATCAAAGAGTGGTGTTTACATGGTTCAATGCGGTGTTTGTAAGTCGGAGTACTTAGGTCAGACAGGTAGGAGCATAAGTACCCGTATTTCGGAGCATTTAAAGAAATACAGGTAGCAGGTTCTATGACCATATTAATGCTGAAGATCATATGAACGGTCCGCATCAGGTTGGGTTCCTTCATTTTGCAAATAAGGGCGTAAGCTAGACTTCTTGGAGAAATTAGAGATTCTAAGGAGTCAGGAAGCAGTGGGAGAACTTAACTTGAACGTCAGAGGGGGAAAGATCACCCCTTCTACTAGCTCTCCTGAAGTACCGCCCCCGCCTCCAACCAGTCTATCACGACTCACCGACATCGTTGAGTCGAAAAGAAGAGGAAGAATATTACTAATTCTATTTAGTTTTTACGTATATAATGTCTTTCTTTTAGCTGTTTCTTATATATTATTCCTGGTAATTTCATTTGTCTTTATTTATTTATTTAATTTTTATTGTCTTTACTGTATTTTGACTTGATTTTTATACATTTTTAACTGTTTTAATTATTTGTTATTTTAACTTATTTGTACAGGCACTGATGATGGCCTCATGTAGGTTGAAAGCGCTTTGAATAAATTAATAATTTTGTGGGAGAGACTCTTTTTCTTCGTTCCTTTCATTATGAACAACTCCACTAGTGCTCATTCAAAATCATAGATTTTAAAGACTCTGATACACCTAAAAATGGTATTATGGGTATTATCAAAGAATAATCATACCCAAATAATCAAAAATAATACCTAATAATAAAAAAAATAAAATAATAAAATAATAAAAATAAATAAAATAAATAAAAAAATAATAAAAAAATGTAAAATAAAAAAAATAAAATAAAAAATAAATAAAAAATAAAAATATAAAATAAAATAAAAATAAATAAAAAAATACTAATAAAATAAAAATAATACCAAATAACATAATACCCATAGAATCAAGTTGAGCACACTTTTCTTGCATTTGTGACATCTCTTCCCAGAGTTTTAATAGAGAGTTAGTTTTATCCCAGAGTTAGGATCAAAATTTAAAAGGTTTGTGGTGGTTCTTTGCTTAAGTTAAAAACCTTTCACTGTCATTTTAGTCAATAAATATGATTTATATGTGTTTCATTATTTTTAGAGAAGTACTGATTATCAGTTAAGGAAACCGTTGCGTTTATTTTTGTGTAAGAGCCACCCGATGTCTCTTGAGATCAACCTCTCCAAGTCCATCTATAGCGTCAATGAAATCATCAGTGTTAATATTCAAGTTGACAATACGACAAATATCAACATATCGTCATTCTCTGTTAAATTCGTAGAAGTAAGTTTGAGTGATTTAATAGTGCTATTGATTTCACAAGTTCTAGAATATACACTGGGTCCAAGGAGCCTTACTTTATATACTTCTGGGTGCAGTTCTAATCATGTTGGGGATAATGTTTTGTTTCACTTTCAGTTGCACGTGATATGCTATTATAGTATTACAAACGGTTCAAATCAGTTGACGGCATGGGAAAATATTATTTATTAATATGACAACGAGCAAAATTACCCTTTTTAAAAATTAAATTAAATAAAATTGCACACACAATCAAATATTTTTTTATACATTATAAAAATTTAAGTACAAAAAAAAATAATTTAAATATAAATAGACTAAAAAAGAAACAGCAATGTTGAATATAATTTAAAAGTTTAACTAGAATAAATTGTTTAATAATAAAGAAAATAATTTAACATGAATAGGATGATAGATTAGTAATATTAAGATATAGAAATAATTTAAATTTAAAATAATATAATAATTAGAAATAAGATAGTTATATTGTTGAGCAACCAATGAGTTTTGCCTGATATGAAATTGTAAACGTGGTTTAGCATCCTGGACTAACCTTATTGGCTGCCCCTCAACTGATTATAACTGTGTGTTATACTCTAATGTTCTACAACTGTAACTGATGGAAATTAGTAACTAAGGCCCCTAATAAGTGGGATATTTACTAGGGTTTGAGGAAATGGCAAGTGGCTCTCTCACTTTGTAATCTAATCTAAAATTTCTTGGCTGTAAGAGAATTAGTAACTAAGGCCACTCATAAGTAGGCTGGTAATTATAGAGAGGTCATCACCTAGCAAGTTGGCCATGTTGTTGGGCCCTTTTTTGCTAACTCCCTTAGAAAGAAGATAGTGTTCTACCTTACAAATCCTAGTGCAGGAGTTTTGTGTCTAATCCACACCATAAGGTAGAAACATACTTATAATTTTATATAAACTACAGTTGAAGGTCCTAAATTTGGCCTAAAACCTGGTTCAATTATAGTTAGGGATCTTTTAAGAGTACCTGACATCCTTCAGGCGTGGAACCACTGGCTTAATGTCCCTTTCGAAGGACGGCACGTGGAAGGATTTTCATTCCTTTCATGAAAATCCTAGATGTGGCAGGTGCACATACTAATGAAAATCCTAGATGTGGCAGGTGCACATACTAATGAAAACACCACCAGGACCTAACTATCTAGGCTACTTATTCATGTAATGATTAGAATCTTGCTTTTATTGCTTCTACTCTTCAATTAAAAATCTATAGGTATAGAAAATAATCTATAGGGTTAAATAAATGTGCCGAATTTGGCCTTTTAGAATTAAGATGTCTTTCTTGTAGTTAATACATTGAATAACCTGAAAAGTGAATGACTCTTTGCACATGGTTTGAAATTTTTATTTATTGTCTCCATCTGGATCTGAGATACTTTAGCAATAAATTATAATTTTTTTTAGAGAACACTCTGGATTGGCAAATGTCTGAAATGGGTTTGTGTCAAGTTTAAGGATTTGGTTTTACATGAAGAACAATTTGAAGGAATTAGAAAGAATAATAGTAAAGCTTGGACTGCAACTATCACAGTGCCCAGTCTGCCAAACTTGCTGGTTAATTTAGATTCTTCTCAATATATTAAAATTTACAGCCTTATTATTGTAAGTACTTACTTTTATTTTTAAAGAAATTAATTTCTAACCTGAAATAAGGGCCTTTAGTCCCTGCCCGCATTGCTGGTACTTTGGTACGCTCAGAAAGAGTCCCTTGTGTAATATTTCTTGTTTCGTATTATTTGTTGTTACATTATTCCTTTTTATTATTTGGGGGGTTTGCCTCATATTTCGTGAATTTTCATCAAACCATAATTGTCTAAAATTGAGAAAGTCTTCGAGAGATTCCTTGGCCAATTTTTTGGGTAGAAAGTCTTCTTATGAACTACTAAAAATGTGTATATATATATATATATAATATATATATATATATATAATATATATATATATATATTAATATGTCAATCAATGAAACGATCGATAATAAAATGGAACTTAGTACTTTTGTGAACCATACATATTAGTATATGTGTAAAGTATTTCAGCCTACTCTAAACGCTTTATAAAGATTTGTAGATAAATAAAAATATTTGACATAGTTAGTAGTTTGTCCTTTAGGAAATTTACTCAGCTTTCTAATGAGACCAATTTCGCCTTCCTAGCTAGAACAGTTAAAACCCTATTAACAATTTTATGATGTGAGGTCAAATATTTTTTTAAATATTAAATTTGACCTTGTGGGAAAACGGTTGGAGATTGGGGTTAATATTATAGAACATTTTTTGTTCCCTTTGAGGAGTACTATCACCTCCTTCTTTGGTGGACACTTTATATGAAACACCCTGTATATATATATATTTTTTTTTCTATGTCAAAATCTCTAACACAGACCTCATCTAATTAAAGGGTTGATGTAAACTATTGCTTAGCCCAGCTCAAAAGTTTATTTTTTGTTTAACTTTTATGGTTTAAGTAAAAGATTATCTGTTTATTTTGTTATTTATGAGCTTTATTTGATGGAAATGTGCAGGTTACTGGGCGGACACCTTGTTGGTGCTCTGATGTAACGGTCTTAGTTCCTGTTGAAATATGTTCTGATCAAATAACCATCTAGCTACTTGTAGATCTACATATTTAGCCAATCTCCAAAAATATCATTATTTATTACAAAATGATCTCCATAGTTTTGCAACCAGACCATTGGTTTGTCTTTTAAGTCAAATGAGAATCTACTGGTTGGTTGAATTTAGTTAGTCGGCTCTTTTGAAAGTGCAATTTTTGCTTCCTGCATGCTTTCTTTGTGATAACATATTGTGATATCTACTTTTGTAAGTGTTACTGCATTACCTTAACTGTGCTATTAAAACATTAAACGTTTGACTTTTTACTTCTGTGTTTTTATTTAGAGAATTACCTTTGAAAAAATGGGTCCATGGCAAGGTCCTTAATTTTGAAAAAATACATCTGTATTTGTACAACAAATTTTTATTTTTCCTCATTTATATTGTAGGTATAAAGGAAAAGTCCGAAATCATGTGGGCAGACCAACATGTGGCTTACCTTTGACTATAATTATGTTACATGAAGTTATTAGAAGAGAGAGAAGAAGGGTTGTACTCTTCCCCACCAAGACAATAATTGTAAAGTACAGACAATCATGTGCTTAGATTTGCTGCTTTTTGATTTTTATCAGTCTTTAACAGTGCTTTATCATCTTCAATCTTTATTTACTTATTATGTAATCATGAATTGTTTAATTTTATTATTTATATTAGACGAGAATACTGAAGTTTATTATAAATAATTAATAAGTACATAATAATTATTTATGGAGACACACACCACACACACACAAATATATATATATATATATATATAATATATATATATATATATATATATATATATATACAGGGTGGTCCAGCTAAGAAGGACAAGACCTTTTTCTCGGAAACTATAACAGCTAGAAGGATGCGGTTTTCGGCGTTGGATTCAATGTAATAGTGAGCAGACGAGAAAAATCCGTTTTCGGGCGCGCTTCGCGCCTGTCATAGAGATGTTAATGCTAACTTTTTTTAATTTTATAGTTAGGTATAGGGAACTTTTTTTTGTTCTTTAAAGAATGAAAAATAAGGAAGATTAGTGAAGACCGCATCAAAATCGGACAATTTTTAACCGAGCTATGATGAAAAAACATTTTTTTTAAATTTAGTTTACTTCGGCGCCATTTTGGATGATGTTGCATTTAAAATAAAAATTATTATATGGACATATTTTTTAACTAGAAACATTGCTTTAATGAAGAATGTCAAAAGTTTTAATTCCAACCTCAGTTTTAGGTGTAAAATAGTCGTTAAACATAACAAAAACAAAAAAAATATGGTTTTTCTAAGATACCATGAAAAGTAAGATAGGGAGCTATAGTTTTTATGGTTTGTACAGTTAGCCAACATAAAAAGCAACAAAATGAGTCCAATTTTAAAAATTCGCTTCACAATTTCAAAAGTTATTACTAATAAATCTCTTAAAATTGCCAAAAATGGAATATTTTTATAGTTTACCACCCTATTGTTGATATTTAATGGAACTGCAACGTCATCATACCTTGTGATCTTTATTGCAGCTTGTATAAGGATTCCAGAACGCCCAAAAACACTCATTTTTGTTCATTGGTTTTGGAGAAATTACGATTATGGTGATTTTCGTCAATCGTAGAATGCAGATTAGAGGTACCTTGCAAAAACCAAGTAAAATCCTTCATAAACGTTAATAAAAAATTGATTTTGATGATAACTACAAAATTAAGGTAAAAAAATATGGGGACCTACGGCTCAATTAGGTGGCCATCAGGGTCACCAGACTTGACCCCACGCGATTTTGAATAGCAAATCACACAACTAGACTGTAAAGTGATATTTCACTGCTGCGGAAATTTGGTAAAAAAAAATATTTTCCCCACCGGAAAAAATCGAGTGGGGTCAAGTCCGGTGACCTTCATGATAACCTAATTGAGCCGTAGGTCCCCATCCACCTAGGCCGTAGGTCCCCATATTTTTTTAACTTAATTTTTGTAAATGAATGATTATTTATCAATCTTGTGTTTTAATTTCTTTTTAAACTAAGTTAAATAAAATTATTCATACAAAAATCGACTCTTTTTAATAAATGCGCAACTACCGTAAATAGTATAAATAATGATAATTTATAGCTCCGGGAAATAAAATTGGCTGGTTTTATTGTCGTTGATAAACAAATTTCCGCAGCAGTAAAATATCACTTTACAGTCTAGTTGTAGTTCTTTGCTATTTATTGGTCCTTCACCCCTAGAAACGAAGTAGTTATCATCAAAATCAATTTTTTATTAACGTTTATGAAGGATTTTACTTGGTTTTTGCAAGGTACCTCTAATCTGCATTCTACGATTGACGAAAATCACCATAATCGTAATTTCTCCAAAACCAATGAACAAAAATGAGTGTTTTTGGGCGTTCTGGAATCCTTATACAAGCTGCAATAAAGATCACAAGGTATGATGACGTTGCAGTTCCATTAATATATCAACAATAGGTGGTAAACTATAAAAAATATTCCATTTTTGGCAATTTTAAGAGATTTATTAGTAATAACTTTTGAAATTGTGAAGCGAATTTTTTAAAATTGGACTCATTTTGTTGCTTTTTATGTTGGCTAACTGTACAAACCATAAAAACTATAGCTCCCTATCTTACTTTTCATGGTATCTTAGAAAAACCATATTTTTTTTTGTTTTTGTTATGTTTAACGACTATTTTACACCTAAAACTGAAGTTGGAATTAAAACTTTTGACATTCTTTTATTAGCAATGTTTCTAGTTTAAATAGATGTCCATATAATAATTTTTATTTAAATGCAACATCATCCAAAATGGCGCCGAAGTAAACTGAATTTAAAAAAAATTTTTTCATCATAGCTCGGTTAAAAAATTGTCCGATTTTTGATGCGGTCTTCACTAATCTTCCTTATTTTTCATTCTTTAAAGAACAAAAAAAGTTCCCTATACCTAACTATAAAATTAAAAAAGTTAGCATTAACATCTCTATGACAGGCGCGAAGCGCGCCCGAAAACGGATTTTTCTCGTCTGCTCACTATTACATTGAATCCAACGCCGAAAACCGCATCCTTCTAGCTGTTATAGTTTCCGAGAAAAAGGTCTTGTCCTTCTTAGCTGGACCACCCTGTATATATATCATATATAAAATTTTTTGAAACATATATTTTTGGGTATCAGGAAGCCACACTGAATCCTCCCACCCCACTCCCTCTCTCAACCTCATAAGCGCCATTTTCATGGTGAAAATTAGCTAAAAAATATATTGTCTCCCTCCTGGAGGTAGATAATCTCATCTTTTATCAGTTATATTATTTCACTTCAGGTATTGTTGAATACATGGTTTGAAAGTTAGTTTACTATAGATTCCATTGATAAATAAAAACGAAACTAAACTCTTCTGCTTTACTCAAGGTTAACTAGCCCCACTAGTGTCAGTCAAGTCTCCCACTTATCTCGGGCCTCCCCCACTTGCATCATTAGTGGGGATTTTCTAACAAAATTCCATTTTACTCTCTCTTTCATAGCATCTATTTAAAAAAAATTAATACATATGTCATACATTAATGTTATTGTTTCAAACAAAATGTTAATAACAATTTTTTCTTAAAAAATTAGTAATTAAAATATCTTAAAATACACTATAATATTATTTGTGTTTATTGTATTTTGTCAACTAAAACACTAATTATTTTAATAATAATAATATTATATTTTTTAAAAGCATTTTACTAATTCCTAAAATATATTTTAAAAAATATGTATGTCTCTTTATAATTTGGTTAAATTATTATCAGACATTTTAAAAGTATACTAAAAAAATATTTATCAGTATTTATTTTTTATAAATTTGTTTTTAATTTATTTGTTTTAATTTACTTTTGTGATATTTAAATTTGTGTACTTACCACAATGTATTATCTCCTTTCTATTAATTACTATATACTCACTTAACCCTATAGTTTATAGTCGCCTCTTAGTACATGTTGTGTTATATTCTGTTATCACTTGAAATTCTTTTTTATCAACTATTGTGAAAACTTAAATGTGTTAAGGTGGTAATACTTATTACTGACTTTATGTTAAAAGCATTTTATAACTTAACAAATCCGTGTTTTATTGAATTTTATTAATAATCTGTGTTTTACTGCATTTTACTATCAATCTATGTTTGACTTTGAAATTAAATGAAATGGTATAAATAATTATTTTTTATTTATACCTAATAAAAAGTAATTTGACATCAATTTTTAGTGGATTAACGAGTAATAATTAAACTATAATTTTCTTATTGTTGTGCTTTTTTGAGTTGGAGTGCATTGTACTTATAGCATACTTTAAAATTGTGAAAATTTAAGTATCAATTTATAGCTGAGGTAATACTTTTTGTTTAGGCTTGAAATAATCATTATTTTATGTATTTTTATTTTCAGTTATAAATTGTTCCTTATGTAACTATAAAAAGTTCTTTATTTTTTGTATATAAATAACAAATTAGTCATCATCAGTTAAATTTTTCATAATTTGTTTTTATACTTTTCCTTATCTACTACTGCAAGGTATAAGAGAAAGTATAAAGTATATAAGTTACACTTTGATAATGAATAATTTTTTATTTATGTATTTATTAAAATTACTTTTATTGCCATAAGATAAATATATATATAAATATGCATGAATAAAATCACGATTTAAAAAAAAAAATATTCACTCTTAGTGCCAAACTACACGCTGTCCCAAACTTTTGAAATGAAATAACTCACTGATGTCGGTTCAATAAATCTGATTTTTTAACATGTTGAAATAATAATTGCTTCTAGACTGAACCCATCGAGTCCGAGAGACAGGCCCATAAAATGTGACTTATTTTGTACTATTTCAAACCAAATGTTTCTGAAAATTTACCTTAAATTATGAAGGAAAAGCATAGTCTGCCTATCCAGAGTAAAGCCCTTCATATGATTGCACTCACTCAAAATATTAGAAAATCTCTAATTCCAGTTTTCTTGCCATACGTGGTTCCCTGTAGGTCAAGTGCAAATCACGAAGAGAACATTTTTTAAAGCTGATACAATTTCCAATGAAATGAGTGTTTTTTTTGTCAAAATCAGATAACTACGACTAAGGTTATGTCATTTTGTTAAATGACCAAAAAAAATCCACAAAAAGCCAATAATTTTTTAAAAATTCGCCGACTGCATAAATTAACCATTTTTTGGTGGTTTTGATGGAGCCATAACTTTGCTTGTAGTCATCCAATTTTGATGATTTAAAACTAGTTTTATAGAACATTTTATCACCTTTAAAAATGTTCTCTTCATGTTTTGCACACGACCCACAAGAAATCAAATATTTAAAGAAAACTGTAATTTTTGTGATTTTATAAAATGTTGAGCAAGCGCAATCATATGAAGGGCTCCACTCTGGATAGGCAGACTATGTTTTTTCTTCATAATTTAAGGTATGTTTTCAGAAAAAATGAGTTTCATTTTTTCAGGTGCGGCTTGGTTATGTACGGATTGGACTAATTGTTTTCTGATTATAAACTAGATCGTTTTCAGACCCAACAGGCCAACAATTCATAGAAATTCATGTTTCTCTGGAAATGGTCCTCCGGTGCAGTTTTCACCCTAACCCCTCGGTTTAAGCATTCGTTCCAATAACTTTATGTAAACTAATCACGTTTATTGACCATTACCTTTGGAAATTTGTAAAAAGTTACTTAAAAATACTTGTATGTCAAACATCAGTGGCTGCTTTGTGACCAAGCCCTTTTTTTACCTAAATTTAAAATGTACCCTAAATCTTTTCAATATTTATATTCATTGTGAGCTTTTTTTCAGAAAACCTGATGTAGTTACAATGAAGATAGATAGGGTTCAGATTTTATGCCATAATATTCCGGCTAATGGGAAATTCACTAATGAGATAACTGGTAGAGTTATTTTAACTGTTCACAAGCAAATCATTCTTAAAGGTGAGACATTATGAATATGAGTAAAATTAGTTGGACGTAATCCATTGTCAGTACTATATACAATTAACGACGTTTCGGGAGCAGGTACTTCTCCCATCATCAGGTTCGTCTTGAGAAAGACGGTGTGTGAGTCAAGTGTTGGATGTTAGGACTTTAACCTAACTTGGTAGGCAGGTATCAACGACTTTGTTATGCACTTTGAAACCTTGTCTACGATGGGGCTTTCCCCGGTCTTTATAGGGATTAGGGTTCCTTATATACTCCTAGCTACCTGCGAATACGTATTATCGAGATCTTTCAAGTTCTAATTCTGCCTTTTTAGCTCCTGATGATGGAAGAAGTCCTGCTCCCGAACGTATTTAATTGTAATAGTTACTGACAATGGATTACGTCCAACTAATTTTACTCATAATTCCATTGTTACAAACTTTTATGTCTGACATTATGAATATACAACTGATTTCCTTAATAATTAATATTTGATGCCTTAATTATTTGGTTTTTATTAAAAAGTTTAAATGTGATAAAACAAATAAAAATGAACTTAACATACTTAAGCTGTGCTACCGGTAACTATTTCCGTATTTCCCAAATTGTTCTGTTACTATTTGCCACAGAGAGACACATGCTTTGCAAACTATGCTGATGAGTCTTGTGCCTCCCAATGTTTGATGTAATGCTTAGAAACTCACTTTTTATTTTTCAATTACAAAGATGTAACGATGCTAAGACCCATTTGTGGTGGTTTTGGAGTGAGTGAACACCAAATTTGGGCATTTCTGATTAAAATTTGGCTGTAGTTTGGTAAATAAATTAGCATATAAATGCAATGAATAAAAAAAATTTGTAGGGAATTTAAATGTGTTTGT
>JACMZG010000022.1:51099114-51239114 GCA_018340805.1 Microvelia longipes | reverse complement strand
CAATGTATTTTGCTTGTTACATTTCCTTGGTGTCTCTCGCACAATTATATTGTGTCAACTAATCATGTTTTTGCAAAACTCGGTAGTATCAAAATGATATATGTTTTGCTTGCCATGCATGATGGCGGTAAGAGAGCACCGCTCGTCTCTGGTAAGTACTTCACATTATATTCTTGGAATTAATTGAAGGTCAGAGTGAGTTCAGGCTCTGTCGGCGCCCTGATGTGTTAGACGTAACGAAACAGAGAGGGACATGACATTATGTCGAGCTATCAATATGACGAATGTCGAATGATGGAACAGTTCCCAGATGTAGCATTGTATTTTGCTTGTTACATTTCCTTGGTGTCTCTCGCACAATTATATTGTGTCAACTATTCATGTTTTGCAAAACTCGGTAGTATCAAAATGATATATGTTTTGCTTGCCATGCATGATGGCGGTAAGAGAGCACCGCTCGTCTCTGGTATGTACTTCACATTATATTCTTTGGAATTAATTGAAGGTCAGAGTGAGTTCAGGCTCTGTCGGCGCCCTGATGAGTTAGACGTAACGAAACAGAGTGGGACATGACATTATGTCGAGCTATCAAGTATGACGAATGTCGAATGATGGAACAGTTCCCAGATGTAGCATTGAATTTGCTTGTTACATTTCCTTGGTGTCTCTCGCACAATTATATTGTGTCAACTATTCATGTTTTGCAAAACTCGGTAGTATCAAAATGATATATGTTTTGCTTGCCATGCATGATGGCGGTAAGAGAGCACCGTCGTCTCTGGTAAGTACTTCACATTATATTCTTCGGAATTAATTGAAGGTCAGAGTGAGTTCAGGCTCTGTCGGCGCCCTGATGAGTTAGACGTAACGAAACAGAGTGGGACATGACATTATGTCGAGCTATCAAGTATGACGAATGTCGAATGATGGAACAGTTCCCCAGATGTAGCATTGTATTTTGCTTGTTACATTTCCTTGGTGTCTCTCGCACAATTATATTGTGTCAACTATTCATGTTTTGCAAAACTCGGTAGTATCAAAATGATATATGTTTTGCTTGCCATGCATGATGGCGGTAAGAGAGCACCGCTCGTCTCTGGTAAGTACTTCACATTATATTCTTTGGAATTAATTGAAGGTCAGAGTGAGTTCAGGCTCTGTCGGCGCCCTGTTGAGTTAGACATAACGAAACAGAGTGGGACATGACATTATGTCGAGCTATCAAGTATGACGAATGTCGAATGATGGAACAGTTCCCAGATGTAGCATTGTATTTTGCTTGTTACATTTCCTTGGTGTCTCTCGCACAATTATATTGTGTCAACTATTCATGTTTTGCAAAACTCGGTAGTATCAAAATGATATATGTTTTGCTTGCCATGCATGATGGCGGTAAGAGAGCACCGCTCGTCTCTGGTAAGTACTTCACATTATATTCTTTGGAATTAATTGAAGGTCAGAGTGAGTTCAGGCTCTGTCGGCGCCCTGATGAGTTAGACGTAACGAAACAGAGTGGGACATGACATTATGTCGAGCTATCAAGTATGACGAATGTCGAATGATGGAACAGTTCCCAGATGTAGCATTGTATTTGCTTGTTACATTTCCTTGGTGTCTCTCGCACAATTATATTGTGTCAACTATTCATGTTTTGCAAAACTCGGTAGTATCAAAATGATATATGTTTTGCTTGCCATGCATGATGCCGGTAAGAGAGCACCGCTCGTCTCTGGTAAGTACTTCACATTATATTCTTTGGAATTAATTGAAGGTCAGAGTGAGTTCAGGCTCTGTCGGCGCCCTGATGAGTTAGACGTAACGAAACAGAGTGGGACATGACATTATGTCGAGCCATCAATGATGACAAATATCGAATGATGGAACAGTTCCCAGATGTAGCATTGCATATTACTTGTTACATTTCCTAGGTGTCTCTCGCACAATTATATTGTGTAAAATACTGTGTTTGAATACTAAAAGTCTGTGCTTTATTGTTCTCAGACTGGATTCAGTTTTGCGGGTAAAATGAAGGATGATGAAATAGTGATAGGTCTGTTCCTGAATAAAACATGCTTCGTTATAGGGGAAACGTCCCAGTTAACTGTGGAGGTCAACAACCAGTCAGATCTCAGTATTTATAGTTTAATTCTTCATTTTAAACAGGTATATTGAACCCAACAAAAAAAACATACATGTAAAGAAAGGAGCCAAGTCTAGCGTAAAAAGTTCTGAGATCATTGGATAACCCTAGTCAAAAGTTCCTAATTATACTTGCCATAATTAGGCTAGCTGCGTAATGCTGGCCATTAACTTAAATTTTATTAAAAATATAAAAATTGTTTTCTTAAAAAAAAATCTGTATACTTTACAATATATTTTTTTACGTAGTAATCATGTGCTTACCCGGGAACTACCAAATAACAGGCACTACTCACACACAGGTTTTCACCTTAGTGAGATTTTCTGAACACTCCATTTTATCTCTTTCATTTTTGTATTTACTTTTTTAAGCATATCTTTTTTGTAACTTTTATTTCATAGCTTTTGTAAATTTGTCAATTTTTAAGAAAATAAAGATTTTTGATTTGATTTGAAAGCAGCTTGAGATAGTGTGGTACTAAAGGCCTAGTGTGGCCTGCAGCTCCCAATGTATTTATGCTTGATAGTTGAACATTTGTTCAAAAATCAGTCTACTGCTGTAGTTGTGTACTGAGCCAAAAAGCTTTTAACTCGAGATGTAAACTTCATCTCTTCACAAGTAGAGGGTCTACTTAACTAGATTAGTATTAATAATTGTGGCAAGCCAAATATAATTTATTTTGTTTTAATTTAATACTTAATCAATTTAAATCAACTGAAATGATTTTATTTAAATAAATTAAAATAAACTTGAGTTTATGCATTTAAATGTAATATTTAATTGAACAATTTTATTTTTGAACTTTTTTGGGGAAGGGCCCCTTTTGTACTGCTCTAGGCCCCTGATTGAGTATATTAAGGGCTTCTTGAAGTCCTAGTCTTCCGTCTGGGACCTTAAAAGGTCCAGGTGTAAAGAATATAAGCCTTTAAGGGCCTAGCTTTAAATACTCAAAAACATCTATCTCTAAGGCCCTTTTCTGCTAGTTTAGAGTCTTGACCAAGTATTAAGGGCCATCATTGGCTTTAATCGTTTTGGCTAAGGGGCCCAAGGTGGGTTGCTGCCTTCTCCCTCACTGGCCAGTCTGCCCCTGGTATAAAAAAATAGTTTTACATGGAAAGATGAAACTTGTTCCTAGTATAGAAAGTATGAGTGTTTTATTTAACTGAAACTTATCTAGGAATTTTATAACAAATTTACAAGCTTCAAAAATTAAAATAGAGTAAATGGTTGGCATGTTTTGAGAGATAACAGTAACTTATTAGATATGAGAATATTGAAAATGAGAAAAGAATAATAATGAAAACAGCAGTCCTAGTTTTTTCACAAGCGATACTTGGCATCCTCAGTGAATCTAATAACAAGTCAACAAAATCTTAATTCTTAAATTAAAAATGAGCTTAACCTGGCTTAACTATATGATTTTGTAAAATACACAATCCATGGACTTCTGGAATGCTTCCCACAATTTTTTGCAGCTTGGCATAAAATGTGATGTAATATTAACTTTTAATCTGTTTAAAGTTGTTTAAAACTTTAACTTTTGATAGCTGTTATTTCAGTACTAAAATATCTTTGTTACTCTTACAACCTCACTAGCAGTTTTAGTAATTAAAAAGTTTGTGTTATTTTATTAATATTTTTGTAACATAACTTCTAGGTTACTGTATGGATCGGAAAAAGCGGCAGTCGAAGAAATGCTAAAGTAAAGGAAGAAGTTTTGTCATCGTTTGATTTCAGTTCTGTCAGAGCTAGGGATGTCAAACAGTTCACTCTGAACTTTTCTATACCGCCAGTACCTTACAGTGGCATCAGGATTAATACGTGTCCTATTATTAGGATCTACAATGTTTTTACTGTAAGTTTCCTTATTTCTCTATTTGTTAGTCTAGAAGAAGTGAGCCATGGTGGTGTAGTGGTCAGCACATGTGCCTGCCAACCAGACAGTTAAGGTTCAATCCTGGTTGGGGGTCTTAGATTTTTATGTGAGGGATGGAAATCCTTACATGTTCCGTCCTTCTATAGCTTAGAATAATACTATATATTAGAATATATAGAAGGAATATATATGCTATATATATATATATATATATATATATATATATATATATATATATATATATATATATGTATATATGTATATATTATATATTATATATATATATATATGTATATATTATATATTATATATTTATATATATATATATATAATATATATATATATATATATATATAATATATATATATATATATATATATATATATATATATATATATATATATATATATATATATAATATATATATATATATATATATTATATATATTATATATATATATATATATATATATTATATATATATATATATATATATATTATATATATATAAATAATATATTATATATATATATATATATATATATATATATATATTATATATATATATATATATATATATATATATATATATATATATATATATATATATATATATATATATATATATATACAGATTACACGAAAAGCAGTTCACTGGTGGTCTTAAGTAATGCTGCCCTAACAATATACAATTCTCTTATAAAAAAGTTGGCAATACTTCCGGTTGCTGAATTATTATGTTCTATTATTAATTAATGATTGATTATTCATAAAATACTAATATAAATATCGGTGCATTACAATATTTTAAGCATTTTAAATTGTAGTTTAACGTATTTATTAAAATTATATATAATAAGTAGTCCTCGTCAACTAGATGTAGATTCTTGTATTCCGCTACCCTTTTGCCATCTAAGACCGGTTTTATTAAATACTCAGCAGGTGTTTTAAGTTATTATATTTGTTCTTAACGGTCTTTCTTTATTAATAGATATTAAAGACATATATTTAAAATAATGTTTTGTTGTCAGGTTGGCAGCATTACTTAGTTGCACCAGTCAACCGGCTTTTGTGTTATCAGTGGAATTACATTGTGTTTACGGTCCTGTGCTCCTTCTATATTATTCTAAGTTCTAAAGGGACATTAAGCTGGTAGTACTGAGCCTGTGCCATGTTAGGCATTTTTAAAAGATCCCTAACTCTATATGAACCTGGTTTTAGGCAAAATTTAGGTCCCTGAATAGTTGCTTGATTCAAATTTATTTATGTTTTTGCTTTATGGTTGAGCAGGAAAGTTTAGTAGTGGGGCACGTGTTGTTTCCAGTTAAAGCAATATAAACTTAGATGTGAAATGCTGGTACTAGGAGTCATAGCATATAAAACACTTTCTTCTTTCTAAAAGAGTTACCACAATGGCATGGCCTACTTACTTTGTTATTTATCATGAAAATAAAACTAACATAAAATTATTGACCAAACTATTTAAACAAGATAATTTTATGATGTAATGGTCAGATAAAAATAAAAACACAAAGTTTGAGCTTTCGGCCGTAAATTAGGCCTTCTTTAGAAGTAGTTTATTGCAAACTGAATCAGATAACATTAGTTATATCAATCTAACAATAGCTAGCTATTGTTAGATTGATATAACTAATGTTTCTTTTTTATGAGTTATCTGATTCTGTTTGGAATAAAACTACTTCTGAAGAAGTCCTAATTTACAGCCGAAAGCTCAAATTTTTGTGTTTTTATTTTTATCTGATTTTTTTTATCTTTTGTGTTTTTTTATCTGTTTTTATTTTTTATCTGTTTCATTTTTGATTTTTATCTGTTTTGATTTTTACCTCATAGAATAATTTTGTTTATCATGTAATCCTTACTGCTGTGACCATTGTCTAGAACAAGTCTATTAACTTCTAAACAAAGCCTCTCTGTTGGATGGTTTTAGCACTAAGGTCTAGGTCTCCTACCGCTGGCTCTTAATGCTGGTAGACGTAACTTTAAAGTATCATTGAGTTAATAGCAGTTAAATATTATTGAGTTCATAGAAGTTGATCCATACTTGTTTACTTGGTTCTTGATTTCCATCCAATAGTTTAACAAAGGATGTAAAGACATATTCTTTATAAATAAATTAATTAAACTGTGTATGCTTCTGTGGTTATTGTTATGAAGATTTAGGTCTTCCAGTGGTGACCACGTCAATGTAGATGAAGAATCTGATTTTACTATTTCACTGTTGGAGGCATGTTCAGAAGTACAGGACATAATAGATGTAAGCGAAATGCTCTACAAAACTGAATCAAGTTGAATTTCATGGAGCATTGTGTTTTCATCTATGATGTCCAGTACCTCTGAAGATGCCTCCCACAGTGAAAGAGGAACATTGAATGTATCTTCTGCATAAATTAGCAACCAATAAATAGAACTAAATCTTCAAAGGATCACTTAACTGGAAGTCTTTAAAGTTTTTGAGAAAAGAGCTTTAAATTTCTAAATCTCCAATAAATTATTTATTACTAATTAGTTTATTTTTAATGAATTATTATTAATAACTTTTAGGTCTTTAAAGATCTACTCTATGCATAGCTATGTCAGAGTTGTAATTCACTCTGTGTTCTAGGTGATTGGAAAATACCGAGAGTTCTTATCTTCGACTAAATGCTGTATTGATGTTCCAGTAGAAATATTTCCCAGGACGGGTCCAGTGGGACCCGTGGGGCCATCTTCTGTACCAGTTGGTTTCTTATATCAACCCCCTCCCTCTTCAGTTTCTTCTACTCCTTCAGTAAATGTTATAAATCCATCCACTGCATATTCACCATTAACTGTTAATATGCCTTCAGCATATCCTTCTTCCATCCCTTCTGTTCCGATTCCTTCCTTTTCAGTGAATCCATCTTCTTCAGTTTCCACTTCTTCCTCTCCTTCATTTGTTAATGTTCCAACTCCTTCAGGATCTTCTACTAGTTCAGTCCCTCCCCACTTATCCGTTTCTTCTTCAATTCCGACTTCTATTTATCCTCCAATTCCTTCAGATCTTTCTTCATCTTCTGTCCAACCTTCAGCTCCATCAGCCCCGCCTTTACTGCCTCTTAACCCTCCTTCTTATTCTTCTCTTTCTGATCCACCTCCCCCATACCCAGGAACTCCTCCTGATCTCGCTGAAAGTATCCAGAAACTTAGATTTTCATGACAGAATAACAGTTTGTTGGTTTTTTGAACAAGTTACCTAATACTTAAAAGTAAGCAGATTTATTTCTTACCTGTAATGAGCCACAGAGAAACTAGAGGGTCATGAAATTTGAATAGTTTGTGGCAGTTCCACTGCAAAAGGGAATTTAGTGAATGCACTAAAACTTTAATTTCTCTGGTTCTTCTTTTCTGTCAGTTAGGTTTTGTTGATTTGGCCATAATTCAACATATAACAAAATACTAAGCCTGCAAAACTTGCTCATATCTAACATTTAGTTTTTATGCTGTTTTTCACAGGGGTTTAGTGAATTATTTGGTATAAGATTCGGTCTGCAATTAAATGATCTCAAAATCTACCAAATAGCACTGCTAACTTTATTTTGACCAAAATGTCACTTTCATCCTTTTCCGCTGAACCCTTCAATTGATTTAATTCAGGCCTGGGCAAACTACGGCCCACGGGCCACATGCGGCCCGCGGAGCATTTTTATGTGGCCTGCGGGAAAAATTAAAATGTTTGGAAAATATAAAATAAATTAAAAATAACAAAAATATTAGGTATATAAGCAAATAAATTGTTTAATTCAAAATTATTATGAAAAGTTAGATATCAAGATAGATTGTTACTTTAACTTTAAAGTTTGGAGAAACAAAAACTAGTCAATAGTAGATCAATTACAAAAAGAGCGGCCACTCTTTTTCATATCAATTCTCATTGTCAGATTTGGCGAATTCTAATTATTTAAGTGAATTTTTTTCACAATAATAAGATAAAAAAAGCTATTTTGCCTTCTGTGAATTGCCGAAAAGGAGTTGATAAAATACAATCCCTTTGATCTTATATTTCATAGGAATACTTTTTAAAATTATTTTTACACCTAGTATTCTAGCAAAATTTGTCTTCAGTTATATTTCAAGATCTGTTTTGTTTTTTCCGTTTAGTACTAAAGTTCCCCGATTCCTATTCTTTGAGAAAAGATTTGGCTTTAGTAAAACACCAGCGTAACTGCAATTTGTTGTGGGTTTAGCATGCTTTAAAATTTAAGGAATGCGGCCCGCGACTAGCAGGAAAAAGACTAAGCGGCCCTTTCCTAGAAAAGTTTGCCCAGGCCTGATTTAATTGATAATATTAAAAGAAGTCGATACTGACTTTATAGTATTTAATAAATAAAAACTACTTGTAATAAATAAAAAATACCAACAGTAAATACCATGGAAAATCTCATACATTTTTTTATTTCATATTAGAAACTTCTTCTATCTGCATTACTTTATTAGTTAATTGTTTATTACAAGTGTAGTTTGTTGAAGAGAATGTACTTATATACCAAATAATTTACATTTTTTACAAGCTTTGTAATGCAAGTGTATGTAAGGTTATATAAAATCAAAAGCTCTTTTAAAGGCCCGTCTACAATTATAAGTTAAGTTAGGAAGAATTGAAGAAGTGAAGAATTTTTCAAAATCTCTTTTTCTTCTTAAATAATTATTTTTCCCGCTCTTTTGACTTAAGAAAACCATAAAAATGGTTTTTTATAAGTTACTTAAAGAAGAATGTACTACGTTATCTGTTTTTGAATGATTACAATATTTTGTAAACGATGTGATGTGATTGTTTTGATTGTTGTTGTTTGAATATGTGATTATGTGATTGTTTTGTTGTTTGAATATTTTTTATATATAATATATTTTCTTTTTATTTTTGAATTATATAGTTTTTGAAATGGATGAGGTTCCTACGTCTGTAGACATACTAGAGATAAGGAAAATAACGCTCCCAACAATTACCTCATCCATTTTGATTTTATTTTATTAATTAAAATAAATAAAACACGGTCGATTTTAGAAGTAAAGTAAAAAAATATTGCAAAAAGTCTTTAAAAAATGGAAGGAAAGATCATTGAAAAAGCAATGTTTATTTAAATTGTATTAAAATTGTTATTGAGCTCTGCTCGTTGTTACCATAAATAAATAAATAAAATGTGTGTAGACGGTAGGAAGAAAAGTAGTCATACAGCTATATGTGTAATTGTAACTTTAAAACTTGACTTAACAACTCAGAGGTTGTAGACGTGTTTACGGATCTCTTAAGTCTAAAGAGCGGGAATTTCAAAATAGTTTGTTCTAAGTGAGAAATTCTTCACTTCTTCGATTCTTCCTGAGGAATTCTTCACTTCTTCGATTCTTCCTAACTTAACTTAAGATTGTAGACGGGCCTTAAGACTGAATTGAAATATGATGTGTCTTTTACAAGTTCAATTATAATAATACACAAATATACCTCTTAATTATTAGTATTATATATTTTTATCAATATTGTATTTAAGGTTGTTAATTTTATACCTATAATCTAATTCTTAATTAATTGTATTACCTGGATTATAATTAGGCATTTTTCAATTATGTAAATAATTACATTTATTAATTACATTTTTCTTTTAAATTAAATGGATTTTTATGGATTCGTTTCTTTACTTTCCAGGGAAATTTGCTACATTAACTCGAAGTTATAGAAAGTAAGGCTAAATAAAATAAGTTAAAAAATAAATAAGTAAATAAAAATAGTATACTATGAAAAGGTTATTCACAATCAAATTTTAGATTTTTTAAACAAATATGAAATTTTATCTACTGGACAACATGGTTTTTTGCCAAAAAAGTCAATTAACTCTGCTCTTTACCAATACCAAACTACTATTTATGAACTGCTAAATCAAAATAAGAAAGTAGCCGTCATCAGTGCGGATTTAAAGAAAGCTTTTGATTTAGTAAATCATCTAATTCTTTTAAATAAACTTGAAAAATATGGCATCCGTGGCAAAGCTAACGATTTAATCAAATCTTTTTTATCAGGAAGAAGACAAAAAGTGGTAGTTATGGAAAATGGCAAAAAAGTTGAGTCCAAATTTCTTGAAACAAATCTTGGGGTTCCTCAAGGCTCTGTTTTGGGGCCATTACTGTTTTTGATTTACATTAATGACTTACCGGATTTGTTTGAAGACGGTGCAAGGTGCATTTTTTATGCTGACGACTCCACTTTAATCGTATCATCTGATACATATGAAATTTAATTAATAACATTAAAATTGTTATTCGTAAATTACAAAGCTGGTTACTTGAAAACAAACTATTGTTGAATAAATCAAAAACTAAAATAATAATAATAAGAATGAAAAAATAAATTATGAATTTCCGAAAACTATAGAGGGTATAGAAATAGTTGAGTCCTTATCACTTCTAGGAGTTACAATACAGAACAACCTGGACTGGACTAAACATATAGACAACCTTACCTCCAGACTCTCATCATCTTGCTACTTACTATCTTACTATAGAAGACTTACTGACCTCAAAACATTGACAAATATTTATTATGCCAAGTTTAATTCTGTCATGAGTTATGCCTTAATACAGTGGGGTGGTTCAACAAAATTAGAAAAAGTTTTTTTAAAACAAAAAAGAGCCATTAGAAGCATGTTAGGATTTGAACAGACTCATACCTGTAAGGGTTCCTTTAAAAAATTAAATATCCTAACCCTTCCATCTCTTTATATCTATAACCTATTGCTTTTTGTATTTAATAATATTAATTTGTTTGAAAATTTAAATAAAGGTATTATATTACTCGGAATGTCAATAAGCTTGAGGTAAAAAGCTGTAAATATGAAATATTTAAAAATCCCCAGAATACTTGGGTCAATTTTTTATAATAAATTACCTGAACATATAACAGGCATCAAAAAAATTACAACTTTTAAAAATAGACTCAAAAAATTTTTACTTGAAAAAGAGTATTATTGTCTTAAAGAATTTCTTAATGACGATCTCTCAAAAATGTAGTGAATTATTATATTTTTTAATATTTATTTTTTATTGTTTGTAAATGGAATACTTGTTATTATATAATCTTGTATGACAATTTCTAATTCTTGTAAAAGTCAAAAGAATGAAATAAATTTATTTATTTATTTATTTATTTATATTAGTTAAATAAGTAAATTCTTATTACTCAAGATTTGTATTGCTACGGGTTTCTCATTTTATAAGCAGTGTATGCAGTCTTGCGTAAGAATCTAAAAATAACTCAAATTGTTTATTTTCTCATGGAAACTTGAGAATTTCTGTTTACGTTATAATTTCTTAAACAACTTACTTTGACTATTTTGTAGAGTATACTTATTTAATTATTTTTGAATGCTTTTATTTAATTGCAGTATTCCAGTGTTTTTATTTAAATGGTATTCAATAACATTTGTTATACTTGTATTTAGTGACATAGATATTATTTCACTAAGAGTGTTGGTGTTCGCAGTTTCGAAGTTACAATTGTATGATTATTATGCCACAATGTAAGGTATGAAAAACCTTAAAAATTCAGAAAAATATTCAGGAAAAAATTATTTTGAGGAGATAAAAATCATCATTTACTGTGCTTAAAAGAGTTGCAAGTTTTAGAGTTTGTTCCAGGATAGTATGATTGATAATCTCAATAAAACTCCTTGTAAATGGCATGTGTTGTATTTTTGTTGGAAACTTCACTAAAATTTCATTAGCTTCTCTGCTGTTTGATAAAACTTTCATGTTTTTAATGAATTTAATACAAAAGGCTTTTATAGTTTGTAAAAATATCAGAGTATTACCAATAGCTATTTATAACTTTGTTGCGTTGGGAAACACCTTTCTTGTAGGAAAACATATTTATTTGATATTTTTTGAAGTCACTCTTTTCATTACAACAATAGCTTTTTGCAATTCAAAGCCCAGCTGTTAGGTTTGTATCACCTGTAATGACTAAACAAAAAGGGTGACCAAATTAGTTTTTATTAAAATGAATAAAATACTTAGTTATTTATCATCAAATAATAATTTTATATAATAAATAGATAATGCTTTAAATAAAATTCATTAAATCATTTAATCAAAAGAAAAATCAAATTCTTTCCATTAGAGCCTATTTCACAAAATATTGCAATACAGAGAAAATATCCAAGATATAACGTTGAATTAAAAACGGTAATTGGAATTAAGAAGAATTATATTAGAATTAGGAGTAACACACCAAAGTTTTATGTTAGTACTTGGGGTCGGTGTCTAAAGTACAAACTAGTGCAATGTGTAATAAAGTAAACTAAGTACAACGCCCACTCAGTTGTGACGTATGAGTTATCTAGAGTATTTCTTATCTGTATTTATTTATTACTTAAATTAACAAAGAGTTCAAACTATTTTTGAATCTGTCAAAATAAAGTCGTTATCTAACACATTGTGATAACATCAATTACAAAATGATTCTTTCGTATAATTTACTGTACTCGCTTGTAGTAGGGGGTGTGAGTGGGGGAACCTCTTGTTTTCAACAAGGCAAGTAGGCCTCAATAATTTTCATACCAATAATATTTTTCTTAGTTATTTATGAATCATAAATTCAATTAAGTACGTTAAATTATTATTAAAATTAATATGTTTTACTAAAACAATTTTATTTTTTTAAATTGAAATAGATTCATATGATATATCCGTTAATTTTGCTCTTAACAAATTTGTTCATTTACTTCTTATTATTTTGTGTGATATTTGTTTGTAGCTTATATTTTTCACAAAGAAGAATGGGAATAGACAATATTCGAATAGTTTTTGATAAATTACCAGAGAACGGTTTTGTTCCTGGAACTCAAATATCTGGTAAAGTTGTATTAACTGTACATAAACGAAAACATATCAAAGGTTAGTTATTTCAGTTTTTCTCTTTGATTATCTATTAGGATAGTTGGTGCATAAGTGAAGTGCTTGTACATATCTCAGTTTATGTATTTAATATTTTTAAATCAAATTAATGTTAATTTTGATCCCATTAAATATATTTTGCGTCAGAGCTTGTATCTAGTGTTATAGGGAACCTATACACATTAACAATACTGTGACTATCTTGCCATAGTACTTAACTACCACTAAAGATCAATGGATACGAACATTGTCTTACAAATTCAAAACTGACTCCAGTGTGCACAATTTGAACACTAGAAATAAGTTGGATCTGTACCCAGTAAAATGTAGAACATCATTATTTAAAACGTCACCATTCAATCTGGCTATAAGTTGTTACAATAAACTACCTCACTCAGTTAGGTCATTTGAAAAGATAAATTCCTTTATTAAAGAAACAAAACAATTTTTGATAGAAAAAGCATATTATTCATTGCAGGATTTTATTGCATAATATAATCCTATATTATATATTGTTCTTTTTTTTATGTTAGCCATGTTTGTTGTGTGTTATGTTTTTTATTTAATTATTTGTGTATTATTTGACTTGTTATATACTTATTTATTAAGTCACTTAACCAATAAAGAAAATAATAATAATAATAATAATCCAATTTGAAATTGAGTGAGGTTTGAAGAATTTTAAATATCCAAAATGATATTGCATTTAACATTTGTGCATTTTAGGTCCATTTTCATACATTTTTAAATAAACCTGGGTGATTGATTCCAAATGCAGCTTAGATTTTTGTAATACCAGATAATTTTGTTTACATTTAATTTTAGAGGATTTATTACTAGAGAGGCCCTGTTACGTTGAATTATAAAACATTGAAATAGTAACCTGATCATCATCGATAAATTATTATAATTAAATAAACAGTACAAAATTACAATAACGTATGTAATAGAATATTTATTAAACCAAACAAAACTCAAACAATTTGCCAAAAGTTGTATTGATTGATTTATTATAACCTTAACCCTCTTTGGAGAAGGTTTCAATAAGGTCACACAGACCCCCAAAAAGATGTTTCAAGGCTCTAAATCAAAGAAGACTAAAACTAGTATAAGCCTCTGGTTTTAATGTATTGAGTATTGAGATAAGGTGCTGAAATATATCTCTAATAATATATCTCTATGCATTTATACTCCTCGCAGTATATGTTTCATTATAACTTAGCACCGCTGTGTTCCTTTTCTAACACGTTTAATAAATTTTTGAAATTTCATCTTGATCTTGATAACTATTTGTTTCTGCTTCTATTTCAATGTCCTTTATTACAGTCTATTGTTTAGTTTAAAAATCCTCAAGGTCATAAGCATTTTGGAGATTGACCAATCAGAGAAGCCGCTGCCAACCCCTCGCTTGAAAAGAGAAAAAAATCCCTACCACTTTAACCGCTGTAGGGAAATAACCTTTTTCTCAGCAATCGTTCACTTTGCTTGTGGTTCTTCTTGTGTTTAAAAACTACTTTCAAATTAATCATCAAAATGATATTATAAAATATTAAAAATGCAAAAAACATCAAGAGAATGCGGGTAAAATAACCGGATTTGTTTACATAGTTTTTTCCCTGCTCCCTTCTTGCAGGGATGACCTATCAAGATTTTTAAATTAGTTGATAGACTGTATGTTAGATTTTCAAATGGATCAGGACACGTGTGTTCAAAGCCCATCCACCGGAAGTTTGTACTAGTTAGCCTGTGACGTCACCCATGTACCTGTAGGTATTTTTTTCTTTCCAAAGTAGGACATCTGCTGCTTCTATTATAACAGGTTTTTTCACGTAGAAAGATATAGTGCGAGGAATATAACACATCCTTATAACATTTATTTGTCATTATTGATGAATCGACATCGTGTCATGTCTCTAAAGGATATTGAATAAGGGTATGACGTGCTAGGTCGATTACACATTTAACAAAGTGACCCTGTTGAGGATAAAAAAAGAGAAAAATCTATCACAAAACAGATGCAAAAAAAAACAATCTACTCATACTTGGTACAAACTGCAGATATAATCACATTAACTGCGCAGGTTATAAATCTAGAGACAAACTTACCTCCCAACAATGGCAAAAAGCGTCCCAGAGACATAATTGCTAAGATCTAGGATCTTCCCCCTTTACTACTACTACTACCTCCCAACAAAAGGTTTTTTTTTGTAGCAAGTGTAAAGTAATTTAATTTATTATCATTGTTACCACCTCGTGTCTGTATTGTTTAATATTTTTATTAAAAATAATAAAGGTTAGTCATTAAATGTTTTATTTTCCCTGAAGTATTAATACAAATTGAACTCATCTTATCCTAGTTAAATAATTTTGTGTTTGTGCCCCTTGCTGTAACATTGCCAGTGAAGGTAAGTTTGCTCCAATGTCTATTTCTCATAAAATTGTCAGGGGTCAGTAAATTACCTTATCTCGTGATCCTTTTCGTTAAGGTTCTGCATTAGCGTGGACCAAGATCTTAAAACCATGTTAAATGGCCAATCAAGCTCACTAAAAGAGTATGTGGACAATTTTTATTAATTTATTTTAAAGTATGTTGTATAAAACAATACTCTGTCACACAGGGATACGCAAACTTAAGAGCCCTGTGGACCTCCGTTGTAGATAAATGGTCTTAACGGACCCCTGTCTTTCTGGTTAACCCCCCCCCCCACAAGTAACAAATTCAATTACTTATACTCATGAGTTATAAATCCAATGAATTATACTCATAGCTGAACTTCGTGTTTTAACATTTTAAATTTAGACTTGCGAAACAGCTATAATAATTTACAGTAAACTCCATTATAAATTGTGTAGAGCCCTGATACATTAATAAAAAGTTTATGAGGCCCATTTCGCTCGTTGATAATAGTTCTTTATGCAACAAGGGATGAAAGTAAGTTTTACAGCTCAAGTTTAATTTCGTCCTAAGGCAGCGCCGAAGGAGGAAACTTCATTAGCTCACGAGGCCGGTGGGCCGAAGGAGATAAACTAGTTAGGTCTCGAGCCTTGCCGAGGGAGTTAACTAACATTTTGGCTCCCGAGGCTTGACGAGGGAGATAATACAAGAGCTGAAAACTTCATCCCTTGTTGCATATTAATTTTATTCTACGACTTGAGAACTAATACTAACAACTATTAATATATCTTCACCTCCTTAATTGTTATTGTGTTAGTTTAGTTTACTTACCATGTCAATTACTCTGATGAAGAGAGAATAAAAGCCACTATCTCACATTATTTTATTGTAAGCTGTCAATAGAATAATGCGTAAACTATATTTGTAATTTAAACATTAGCGTGTGTATATATATTGAATATACTACCCGTAGTACCAACATAACACCGAAAATTTTCTAAAATTCCTAAAAATTTTACTAAAAAATTCTGTCAAGTTGGTAACACTTTCACTTTCCTCCCTAGGGAGTAAAAGTACATTACAGTGTGAGATAACAAGACTGTATGTAGAACTTACAATACAAGGAGTAGATAAATAAATTTCCGCATCGATAAGATCTCATTTTACAACATAGTTGCAGAATCTACTTTTTTAGTGCGGCTGTAAACTGTGTACTTAACAATGTCAGTAAAGAACGATTTTATTGTTAAGAATAAAACATTTACTTTACTGTAAAATTTTGCTTTTCAGCCGGTGTGCAGTTGGTAAGTGAAGTAAAATATTGATATATTTATTTATTTCTGAATTTCTGAACCCCATCCAACCCTAATTTACAACTTGGGTACAATATATACTATTTATTTGATAGTTTAAATTTGAAATTACTGTACAAACTAACCGAATAATCCTGGTTTGAAAAACACAGCGTTTATTTAATAAACATAAACAAAGTGTTTATTTTTTCTTCTTTAAGAATCTTTAAAGCAGTTTTATTCAATCTTGATTAAAGTAGACAAAACAATGGTAAGGAACATTTTGGTAGTCCAGCTTCCACCCTTAGTTTAATGGTTTATATGTATCAATATGTTTAAAAATCACCGAGTTATACTACTTCAAGCACTGTTCAAACATTAGCTAAATTTTGGCATATTTCAAATATTCAAAGATCGCGACAGACCTTAATGTTTTGAGTTTGTTTCAATGCCCAGAGTGAAAATATAAAGGTCTTTTCTATGCAACTTATGAGGTAATTTTTGGCATTTTTTTAAGTTTTCGAGGCGCTGCTGCTGATAAACGGTCCTACATTAGGCTTTTTTCAATGTACTAACCCATATATGTGTCATAAACGTCCATTATTGAAGAAAGATCGTAGAGAACGATTATAATAACTTAAAAACCGTGTTGAGTATTTAATAGGAACGGCCTTAGATGACAAAAAGGTAGCGGAATACAGAATCTACATTTAGTTGACGCGACTACTTTTAATATAATTTTAATTACAAACGTTAAAATACAATTTAAAATGCTTAGAGCATTGTAATACACTGATATTTATATTAGAATTTTATGAATAATCAATCATTAATTAATAATAGAACATAATAATTCAGCAACCGGAAGTATTGCCAACTTTGTTGTAAGAAAATTGTATGTTGTTATGGTTGCAGCATTACTTAAGACCACCAGTGTACCGCCTTTGCTATTACCAGTTATGCTCCTTCCATATAGTATTATTCTTAGGTTAAGCCACTCCCTGCTCGGCCCAGTTTTAGTACATCTTTATCTGATTTTTGTGAAATTTCAAATATATTTTGTAACCATCATGACAAAAATACGCATAAATTGTATAAAAATGATCACATATATTTCTTTACAGATTTAAACATAACTCTTCAAGGGAAAGCTACAGTTAACTTCTACACCCATGAAATACGTTGGTTTGATAGATACTGGCACATCCACAACAGTGCAAAGAGCATTGGTGACTTGTGCAACGAGGACATGTGCCATTTGCTGAATAACCAGAAGTTTTACAGGAGATTATCCAAAGCCTCATTCTTTAGAGATGAACAGCTGTTTACTCTTATTCATCATATGTTGCTAAGTAAGAGTTCATTCCCTTCCACAGAATTTAATACGAAATCATTAAATTATCACGTACATATAAAAGCAAAAATCATGAATATATTTTTGTTTATAAGCTTGTTAGTTTTAATATTATAGCATACTATTAATAATAGAGTATTAATAAAATCTCAATTAATAAAATCATATTTTGTGAGAAAGCCTCACAGGCCCGCGAAGCGGCCTATGAGGAGAGGCTGTGAAAATTCGCTGGATATATGCAAAATGCCATGTAACAAGAACAATAATGAAACAACACATCATACAAAACAACAACAATGTTGTCGCGGAGCGGACGAGGCGCGAACCGCCGAGGCCGCGTCGGCTACGTATTTATTTTTGAGCCAGCTATGAGCTGATCACACGTCTGATTTTTTTACACAGGTTAGTATAGGAGTTTCTCTACTTAGTTTATATAGAGTTTATAGAGAGTTTTGGTCATGATAAATAAAATATAATATTTATATTATATTATATTATAAAATAAAATATAATATTTATATTATATTATAATTATAAAAAAATATAATATAAACATTATAAATAAATATATGTTTTATATTATTAGTTTACATTTTTTGAGTTTTGCGCAGCGTCGGCCGTTGTTATTATTTCGTATTATTAGTGTTAGTTATTTTCGTATTAAATAATTTATTATTATTTGTTATTACATGGCATTGTATACAGGGTGTCCCCGGATGGAGTTGCCTATACGTAAATGACAAAAAATTTCATTTTTCGAAAAACACGTTATTCTTGATAAAAGCTCCTGCATGTTTTTAAACTAAGATTTTTCATATTTTTTATTTTTAACGGGAGTCTTAAAAACTGCAATTTTTGTAAAATGGATTTTTGTAAAGTAGGCTTAATTTTGACTTTATGAAAAAAAGTAATTCTTCATAAAATTGTTTAATTGTCACCCTGAGTAAATTTTTCCATAAAAAATATAAAATAAATTTTTTCAAAATCCACCCATTTTTACCCCATCACCCAAATTTTGGAAAAATTAAAAGTTATTTAATCTGGATAGATGATGCATCGTTTTAAAGGTCTTGACTAGTGGAACAAAAATAGTAGTATTGTATACTTGGATTTAAGTAACACTAACTGAGATATTTTAATAAAACCGGAAAATGTTTATTTGTTATTGTTTTTTTTTTTTTGAGCTAAGTAAAATAAACACTTTCCGTTTTATTAAAATATCTCAGTTAGTGTTACTTAAATCGAAGTTTACAATACTACCATTTTTGTTCCACTAGTCAAGACCTTTAAAACGATGTATCATTTATCCAGATTGAACAACTTTTAATTTTTCCAAAATTTTCCAATAAAGGGGTGAATTTTGAAAATTTTATGGTGCTTTTATTAAGAATGACTTTTTTCGAAAAATGATTTTTTTTCATTTACACGTATAGGCAACCCCATCCGGGGACACACTGTATGTACTTCGTAAATTTTCATCACTTAAACCCACAAGTACGCGTGGCAGTCCTGTGGAGCTCGCTATGGCCCCTACATATAACATATACGTATACACCCAGTGTTTTAACCATGGATCTATCATCATGATGTATTTTCTTATAAAACAAGCAAGCTAAATTGTAAAAATATATGTTTCTATAATTTAAGCTAATAGGTAGGGAAGCCTTGTTTCATAATTGGCAGCTTGTTTTCTACGTATTGAATATTTGTTTACTTTTCCTATTCGCACTCGAAATCCGAAACTGAGATTTCAATTGAATTATAAGTTTTAGTCGTTTTAAGACCTCCTGTGTTGTTTTCACCAAGTTGTCTGCCTACATGTTTTGTTTGTTTGTTTGTGTGTGTCTGTTATAACCGTAGTTCCCAGTTTGTTCATCCTGGAGACGTAAAACTTATGGATTTAATCATTATGATCAATAATATATGCTTTAATTTTAGACGATGGGCATTTAGAAAAAGGAGACAATGAATTTCATTTTTCCATTCCTTTATCAGAGAACCTTCCATCAAGCTTTGTCGGTGAACACTGCGACTTAAGGTACAGTAATGCGAATTTTATAAAATAAATACGCCTATGAGGTTGTTTGGATGACAGAACTTATTTTAAATTCTTATGAATTATAATGTTGTTATCTTTGAATTATAATGTTTGATTACTGAACTAAGATTTACCTATGGTATGGTCTTAGAATAATACTATATATAGAAGGAGCACAGGACCGTAAACACAATGTAATTCCACTGATAACACGAAAGCCGGTTGACTGGTGCAACTAAGTAATGCTGCCAACCTGACAACAAAACATTATTTTAAATATATGTCATAAATATCTATTAATGAAGAAAGATCGTAAAGAACAAATATAATAACTTAAAACACCTGCAGAGTATTTAATAAAACTGGTCTTAGATGGCAAAAGGGTGGCGGAATACAAGAATCTACATTTAGTTGACGAGGACTACTTTTTATATATAATTTTAATAAATACGTTAAACTACAATTTAAAATGCATAAAATATTGTAATGCACCGATATTTATATTAGTATTTTATGAATAATCAATCATTAATTAATAATAGAACATAATAATTCAGCAACCGGAAGTATTGCCAACTTTTTTTAGAAAATTGTATATTGTTAGGGTGGCAGCATTACTTAGTTGCACCAGTGAACCGGCTTTCGTGTTATCAGTAGTGCTCCTTCTATATATAGTATTATTCTAAGGGTATGGTGCACGGTTATAATAAGTTGACAGCGTGGGAAAATAGTGTTGAGGAACCAATGAGGTTAGTCTGATATGAAATTGTGGGCGTGGTTTAACATCCAAAACTAACCTCTAGGATCCCTAGCATTATTTTCCCACGCTGTCAAATGACTTTAACCGTGTGTTATACTATAATACGTACTAACTTTTAACTTTTCTTCATTTATACCGCAGGTTCAAGGAATGTTTTGCCTTTGGACTAAAATTCCAAATCCGAGATTTGACCTGAATTATTTTTTATTATGTCAATTGAATTGATGAAGACTTCAGTCCTTATTTATTGCAAATTTTACAAGTCAATTTTACTTTGAATACACTTTGTCAACTTTAAATTGTCAAAGAGCTTTTGCTCTGGGATCCTGAGCTTCTTCAATTCTTAAAAATGACACAAATGTGAAAAAGTTTAAAAATTAATAAAATTTTGAATGATTTTCAAACTTTCTCATTTTTAAGAACTGAAGAAATCCCTGAGCGAAAGCTCTTCGTCAAATTTTTTTTTCAATAAATTTTAATAAAAAAAGTACTGAAGTCTTCATTAATTTAATTGATATTACAATTTATAACAATGCAAAAGCTCTAAAGTTATGAATTATCTTTTAGTCAATTAATATATTTAAGACCTCCTAGAGTGGTTTTTACCAATTTTTCTGCCTGTAATTTAATTTTGTCGAGTTTTCTAAGATAATGCACTACACAGGAGCATAAACAGAGGTTGAAATGAGTGCAAAAAATACCATGCCTCGCATGGTATTTTATAAAAAGTACAGTTTATAAAAAGTACTCTGAAGATGACTAAGTAATAGTCGAAACCGGTCAGTTTTTCTTTTTTATGTATTGTGGTTTGACAATTTAAATATATATTTTTTTTAAACTCAAGTGTATTAAATATTAACCATGTTTAACATATACCACAAAATCTCTGTCAAAACAACTAATGATGCCTCGCATTGTATAGCCTCTAAGATAAATATGAGCATTTTATTTGAAAAATCGGGTACGGGGTACCTCGAAACTTTTTCTTAGAGAGGTTAGCTGGTCCATCTTATTATTTATATCGTAAGTGAATAGGAAAAGTATTGTGTTGGCAAAAAAATGCGAAAGCGAGATTTATCCGTTCCAGGGGTTTTTAAGACCTCGTGACTGGTTTTCACAAAGGTGTCTATCTGTATGTGTGTTATCATCGTAGCTCCTAGTGCATTTATGCTAGAGAGTTAAAACTTTGTAAAAAAGTCAGTAGCTTTATATAAGACTAACATATGTGCTAAGTTTCATCCCATTATCCGCATTAGGTCAATTTTTATGACTTGTATACGATTTTTTTAAAAAAAGTAAAAAACCCTCCCTTAAAAAATGAAGGGAGGGTGAGCTTAGGGTATCCGACGTAATGAAGTACCCCGAACCCAATTTTTTTAAAATCAATATACGTGTATTACTATTACTTATATTACAAATAAAGTAGTTATTACTAATATAAAAACTCACATATAGTTAGTTCGTTGATGTTATATTAAGTTATTAATATTATTAAGTTATTAAGTATTATAAGTTATTAATTAATATTATTAAGTTATTAATATTACTAATATAAAAACTACCTTATATTAATAACTTAATATAACATCCACGAATTAACTATAACAATGATATAACTTAAACTTCAGTGAGTAATAAGTAATGATATGCTTAATACGTATTAAAATAATTAAAACAATAAATTACAAACAAAGCATAAAGCAATACGTAACAAATAACTGATTAAATAAAGCACAATTTACTTCCCAACATTATAATAAATATTTATGGTAAAATAATAAGAAACTCGAGTAAAATAAAATAAAATAAAACAATAAACAAGAAAATAAAAAGAATCTCGAGTCTCTCATTGCGGGTTAATAACGTCATGAAAAATCATTTTCCGAATAGCACAACTACACCTAATCACCTATAAACTGATTTTAGTACAAAGTTTCAACTCTCTAGCATAAAAACACTGGGAGCTACGATGATAACAGACACACACACACACATATACGTGTGAAATACAGACGACAGCTCAGGAGGTCTTAAATACACATGAAACGGATAATTCTTGTTTCATCCCGGTTTCGGATATTTTTGCAAACGCAATACTTTTCCTATATACCTACGGTATAAATGAGGAAAAGTAAAAAAAAATAAATTACAAGTTGAGACGCTTCTGCTCAGGTTATAAATCATATAACGGAAACTAAAGCAATAAATGCATAATTGAGCAAGAAAGATAGCATTTAAAAGAAAATTCGCCCGGTTTGCGGACCTCCGCGCAAGACTTTTTTATTTCGGATAAATTTTGATGACTGAAAAATTGTGTCTTATACTGAAATCTACATATGAACATAAAATCTTCACATTCATAAAGCTTTTTGAACTCAACCTGCCAAAAATATAGAAAGTAGGATTTGCTCCATTTTCTATCCAAGGATCATAAATATTAAGAACATGTTTTTCCTTTCATACTTGGTTTTTGTTTTTAACAGATACAAACTTAAGGTACAAAAGAAAAATGATACCCTGTACAAGATGGAATTCATTATGTCGAGCAATAAAGTACTAAAGACCATCGATCCTGCCTTAGTGGTTAGTTTATTGTTTTATATTTTAGTTGACTATTAAGTCATGACTTCATGCTACTTACCCTCTAGAAACGTACAAATAGCCTGAATTTGGCTATAAAATATAATATATATTACCTCTAGGAACGTCTTTCTACTAAGGGTCTTTAATGACAAATTGGCTTTCAAGCAAATAAGGTAATACATGTAACAAAAACATGGGGCCTTCGGCCTCTTTGCCGTACCGCGGCGTCGGCACCTTCCTGTGGCCGCTTCGCACCAACATGGTTGTTGTAATTCATCAGTTCGTCATATAACTGGTTTATATAAGTCGCATACTGCCACAATATAAGCCAATATTCAAATGTATCAGAGAAAAAACTTAATTTGTTTACATTATGTCAATTAATGACATATTGTTTTGTTTGACATATATATGTCAATCAATAAAACCAAAGCTAAATCTAATAATAAAATGAAACTTAGTATTTTTGTGCACCATTCATAATAGTATTAAGATTTGTGATTTATTGAAATGTTTGTGGGGTCATTATTCTGAATTAATGACGTCACACACATTTCATAAACTATTGGGCTCGGGACATTAGGAAGGTTGAATTTTTTACCAAGTTTCATTTCGATTCGAGAAAGCGTTCGAAAGTTATCGTGTCCCATAGAAACGTCTAGGACACGAAAATCTCGTACATACATATGTATTATATAATATATATATATAATATATATATATATATATATATATATATATATTATATATTATATATATATATATATATATATATCAACAATACATATATTCTTAAACAGTGAGTCCCCCAGTGTGGTCCAAAAAATCCACCTCCCCCCACTCTTTTCCTCCATGACCCCCAACGTCATAAGCTTATATTTTCTTCGAAATTCGCCAAAAACAACAGTATTGCACTCGCTTCGCTCGTCCTCAGAATTGCATGATTACTCAAACCTTAAGTTGTTTTTACTTCGGTCTCACTACGCTCAGAATTATTAAAAACCAAATTCTTAAGGTTTTATGTTTTTTATGAATTTTTAATTCAGGTTAATTAACCTTAATTTATAATTAACTTTAGGTTAATTATAGATCGAAATGTATTACAGAAGATAGATATTCAATTATATTTATGAAAAACTACGTTTCTATAAATTACGCCAACAACCACGTCTCTCAACTAAACATTGTTTATTTAAAATAAATTGACATAGCCGGATTTCGGCAAATAGCCATCAACTGTGCTTAAAACAAGGGAAAATCATAAACTTAAAAAATATACAAATGAAAAAGGTTATAAAAACTGAAATTTGCATTTAAATAATTGTACAAATATATAGTAAAAATTAACAAGTTAAATGAATGAAAATAAACAAATCGAATAATTAAAATATATAAAATTAAACAAATAAAATTACCGGTGAGAAGTAGAAGGAAGGATCTCGTCCAGTGACTAATAGTATTAGTCTCTATGCTGATAGCGAACTGGTTGAGGGTGAGTCAAAGTGATCAGGGCTTGGATAATTGCTGATCCCCAACCGTCAGTTTTATGATATAGAAAATCATCACCGTCTTCTTTAAAGGCTCTTCTAATTTCTAAATTCTCTAACGAATTAAGCTTGGCACCTTTTTCAAAATGAAGGAAACCAATCTTGTGTCTCTCTTTGCCGTGGTTTTTTACGTTTCTATATTTAATAAAGCCTTAAAGGCCATACAGAAAAGAAAAGATATCTGGATTGGCCCCATACTTTGTCACGAGAGACCTCTAAAAACTATACTCGAAGAATGATAGAAAGACAAAACAGTAGAGGAAGGCCTTGAGTAGAGTCTATTACCAGACTTAAGGACCAAGTTTAAGTCAATCCACATTATGATTTAAAAACTCTAACCTGGCTGAGAGATGATTGGAGAGCTGTGAAAAAACAATCTTAGACTTTATGAATAATGAGCAATAATAACTCCTCAAAGGTTTAAAATCTACTACTAGGGACCATGGTTAATAATGTAATTTTGTTTTTAAATAACGTGAAGAGTTAGTATATCTCTACAATATTTACAGCCGAACTAGATGCACCCTACTGTATAATAGATATTATTTATAAGCCTCATTTCCTGTAGGAGATCTTAGTACTATTGATAATCTAAAGTTACTCTCCAATAAGTTTCATCCTCGAATTTCCTATTAGAAATTCGCTTGGCCTGAAACTCCTGATTCTTAATGATACGCCCAGACATTCTTTGTTGTTTATTTGTATTATAATTATTTTTACATTTACAGGAACCAATCTCTTACGAGAAAAACTTACAATTTCCCTATGTTGCGTTAGCTGTAAGTGACCCTTTTAAGGTTAAGCTAAATCTGGATAAATCTTTCTACCTCGTTGGAGAAACGTGTAAGGCTTTGGTGGAAGTTAACAACACATCCGACACTACCATCACTGGCGTCCATGTTTCCTTGGCACAGGTATATCTGTATGATTTTACCATATAATCATAATATATGATCTAATATCCATATAGTAGTATTCAGAATTATTTCTTATCATCCTGGATATTACGAATCAATTAATATAACTGATGATACATCATCATATAGTAAATGATGATAAGTAAAGAAATGCCCGGTTCATAGCCGTTCGGCCACGTTTTATGCCGTAGAGGTATTTTGCACTGAAATTTGAGCCGGATTATTTCATTAAGATATTATAAGAACTAGAGATTTTTACCAAGTTGTCTATCGAAATAGTTTGTCTATCGGGGGAGAGGGGGGGGCATCTCATTACATTGAGAGGTCTGAAACATCTTTTTGGGGCTCTCAGGCATAGAGATATATACTAGAGGAAGCATAGCCTGTCTCATTACATTGAGAGGCCTGAAACATCTATTTTGGGCAATCAGGGGCTGTGTGTAACCTCATTAAACCCTCCTCTAAAGAGTGATTTAAGGTTATAATATATTAATTGTTTTCGTCTTACCGCACATTGTTTGTGTTTTGATTTGTATTTTAAACGTTCTACTATGTCAGAATTTGTATTTTTGTTCTGTTTATTTAATTATATTGACAGTCGAAGGTGTTCAGGTTATTTTTTCGATGTTTCAAAACTCAACCAATAGGGCCTCTCTTGAAATGTATCTCTACACTCTCAGGGGCTCTGTGTAACCACATTGAAACCTCCAAGAAAAATTTAAGGTTATAACAAATCAATTGATTTCGGCTTCCCGCGCATTGTTTATGTTTTGATTTATATTTATAACATACTACTATGTAAGTTAATGTAATTTTGTATTAATTATTTGATTTTACTTTATAGCGAAGGTGGTCAGGTTACTTTTTCGATATTTCAAAATTTAACCTATTGGGCCCCTCTTGTAATATATCTTTAGGGTAAAAACGATCTAGGTGTTAAAACTATTATTAAATAGAAAATTTTTTAATTAAGTTGAAATTTGTGTTTTGATTTGTATTTTTAACGCTTCCTGTAATTAAACGCATTTGTAATTTTTTTCTTCATCGACATTGACGCGGTCACCACCGGAAGACCTAAATCTTCATGACAATAACCGAGGAAGCCTACACAGTTTATTAACCGAATATGGGTTTTTTAAATAAAAATTCACCAATGCACTCTATGACGTTCTGTATTGGAACAATATATATGATATTTGTTTTTAATCAAATTGCGTCATTTCTGTATAGTACATAGAGACTAATACTTAGAGGGAGGATACAACAGCTCTTATCATTCCTTGGGTAATTAGGTGCCGTAACTGTACATTGGTGACAAAGAGACTAATACTTAGAGGGAGGATACAACAGCTCTTATCATTCCTTGGGTAGCTAGGTGCCGTAACTGTACATTGTGACAAAGAGACATACTTAGAGGGAGGATACAACAGCTCTTATCATTCCTTGGGTAGCTAGGTGCCGTAACTGTACATTGATGACGTCATATTTTTTTTATAATAATTACAATCCAAAGTAAATATTAGAATATGTTTCCACTATTTTGTCTTAATTTAAGTAAATTAAATTTAAAATAAGTTTTAATGATTATTTATTCCATATATTCTTTAATTGTCTGTGTTGATAAAAGTGTTTTTATGTGGCGTCACTAAAAAATTGTCGCCGTTTGTAGAGTGCGTGCTACATAAGGGGTTGTAGAGGGCTGGTGGAGTATCTACTCTCTCTCTAGGGAGACTATAGTAGGGGTAAGTACAGTTTGGCACCTAGTGGAAGCCAAAGAGACTAAACTATAGTATTAGTTTCTTTGGTGAAAACTGTCTCACTTCCAGACCCCTTATCACTGTGCTATTCTGCCCATGTACTACCTCTAAGTATTAGTCTCTTTGGTATAGTATTAATTAAATTGTACTATGTCTACAATAGGTAGTGCTATGTCTTGGCAAACACATGGGTGCTAGAAGCAGTAAGAACCAAGTTATAGTGGTGTGTGATGCCTCGTGTGATGGACTCAAGCCTGGAGAGTCGAAATCCTGGTCCATTCCGTTTGTAATACCAAATATGCCTAATTCTAACATAAATACACACCCTTGCAGTATTTTCAAAATTTCTAATGTTATCAAAGTAAGTACATTAAAGCAAAAGTATAGGATATATTGATAAAGAAAGATGGTTCTGGGATAATTTCAGACAAGAAAATGTTAGTTCCGTAGCCAGTTAACAGGAGCGCTAGTGTATAATTTGTTACAGTGCAAGTGCCAGACCTGATAAAATGTGACTTATTTTGTACTACTTAAAACCAAATTTTTCTAAAAATATCCTTAAATCATGTAAAATAGAAAAACATAGTCTATAAGCTAGTGGAGCTTAATATGATTGCGCATGTTCAAAAGTTAATAAAATCTCACAAATTTCAGTTTTTTAAATAAGTGGTTCCCTGTGAGTCGTGTGCAAAACATGAATAGAACATTTTTTAAAGATGATTAAATGTCCAACAAAGCGAGTCTTCAATCATCAAAATCGGATAACTACAACTAATGTTATGGGTCTTTCAAAAACTTGTTAATTTATGCAAAAGCGAATTTCTTTAAACAAATATTGGCTTTTTGTGCATTTTTTGGCCATTTAACAAATGTCATAACTTTAATTGTAGTTATCCGAGTTTGACGAAAAAACACTCGTTTTATAAGAAATTTTATCAGCTTTAAAAAATGTTCTATTCATGTTTTGCACACGACCTACAGGGAACCACTTATTGCAATAAATCTGGAATTTGTGCGATTTTTTAACATTTTGAGCGAGCGCATTCATATGAAGGGCTCCACTCTGGCAGACTATGCTTTGGAAGTAGGACAGGCGACTCAAAAGTCGGTTTGAAGTAGTATAAAATAAGTCACATTTTTAAGCCTGGCTCTTGGACTATTAGTTTCATCATGCCAACTACGATATGCTCCACTGTCGTTTTATTTTCATCAAACTACTTTAGACACTAGGATCTTCAATAAAGGGGATGACGCACTAAGTCGATTTGCCATAAAAAGTGACCCCATCGAAAACCAAAAAAAGAGAATTCAACACGAAACGCACGTCAAAACCAACTGCACATGCTTGGTACAAACTGCGCATGCTTACAATTCTTAAATTTACAGATCTAAAATTTTAGAAGCAAACTTACCTCTGAATAGTTTCCCATTGTTTATTGCTTGAGAATTTTGTTTTATTGCCACTCACTCACTGAAGTGGCAAAGTATAGTCCAAAATTTAAATAAATAACAGCAATGACTTAACAAGCACCACCAATGAACGACAAGAGAAGCACAAGAAGAAAGTTTAGAAGCAAACTCGACAACCTTGCTACATAACCTGAGTTTGGTGCCTTTTTTCATTATAACCAAGGAGAAGGTAAGTTCGCTCCTATTTCTCTATCTCATACAACTTCCATGGGGTCAGAAATGTTCCTTAATGCGTCATCCCCTTTATTCAAGATTCTTGTTTAGACACTTAATTGATAAACGCAAATATTTGCTTTATCTAATAGTGACCAATTTGAAGTAGATACTATTGTTGTTAAACTGGTAATTTATACTTGAAATGATTTCATAATGCTTACTTAGAGAAGTCGAAAAAATGTTAAAGAGAGTTAGTTTTCAGAGGTCCCGCTAGATGCCAGCACCAAGTTTAACCCCCCTTCTGTCTGACTCTCTCGCATACCTTCCAATTTTCTATACCAATTATTCTCTTTGATTTATAGAAATTGTTTATGTTGAGTAGGTAAGAAAGAACAGCCTCAATAGAATGACTGTTAAGGTATTTCATAAAAGAAATGACAAATAAAAGAATCTTATAACTTATCTACTTACTGCTAGTAAATTAACTCTTTGTGTTTTATTGTAGCAGCCAAAATAGAAATCACCTATAAAGACCACATAACCACATATAATAAAGATTATAGGGGGTGCCAGTGGTGTTGTGGTTGACATGTGAGCCTGCCCACTCAAACAGTCCGGTTTCGAACCCTTCATGCGGGGGATTTTTATGCAAACAAAGAAAATCCTTTCAATTGCAATTTCGACCAAAAGGGATGTTAAGCCGGTGATTTAAAGCCTGTGAAATGTCTGGTACTCGTAATTGTCTCTGAAAAAATTCGAAAATGTATGTGGGTGTATATAAAACATTAAAGTAGGTGTGCTCTTAGCACATAGCTTCATCTTGTCCTCTTCTGGAGCTGCACAGACTTGTATATGTATATATTGTAATGTATATATTTAACTAACAAATTTTACTGTTAAAATATTCCAGGTAACAGCGAATCCAAGTGGTTTGTTCTCTGATACAAGAAGTGCTTCTCTGTATGCACCTGTAGAAATATCTACTAAACTTCCACAACTAATGCCACAAGCTGCCTCAACTAGTTCAATAGTGCCTCCAAATGCATCCCTACCTAGCTCTGCTGCCCCTCCGAATATTGGATTTGTAAGCTCAACACCTCATCCAAATGTTGGCTTAAGAAGCTCAGTAGCTCGGCCTAATATTGGTTTTGTCTTTCAACCACCAGGACCTCCACCAGGACCTGTTGCTCCTCTTGGATTTGATGATCCTCCCCCGCCCTACCCCGGTACTCCAACTGATCTAGCTGATAGTATTAATCAGTTGAGGTTGTCCAGGCAATAGATAGCAGTAAATTTTAAATTAAATAAGAAGCATTGTATAGTAATACTGTGACACACAACTATGTTATAAATTTTAACATTTTATAAATTTAATGTTTTAGTAATTTGTTTAAATTTATCTTTGATTCTATTTTTCGACATTCTACGAAATTTTACATTCGTCATCATTGATGGCTCGACGTAACGTCATGTCTCACTCTGTTTCGCTACGTCTAACTCATCAGAACGCCGACTGAGCCTTAACTCACTCTAACCTTCAATTAAAATTCGAAGAACATAATGTGAAGTATTTACCAGAAACGCGCTGTGCTCTCTTATCGCAATCATGATTGGCAAGTAATACATGTGTCTACCAATTAAAGAGTTAAGGTGTCACAGTTATATTGTGTCAACTAATCATGTTTTGCAAAACTCGGTAGTGTCAAATTATAAATCTGACATATGTTTGCTTTTGGGACATTCTGCTATTTACACCCTAGGGAGGGAAATAGCATTTACAGTGCGAGTTGACAAGACCCAATCTAGAACTTACTTTGCAATGATAATATAAATAACTGCTCTGTGGAATAATCCAATAATAGATAAATAAATAGTCTCTCAACTAAATAGTATATTAAATTAACTTAAGAGTTAACTTTATGCTGCATCCGGTCAAATGGAGTTCCTCGATTGTCAGTGTCCCGATCGTTCTTAGTACTTCAGAGAATGGTACGTGTTTTTATCTTCTCACCGATTTATTATTTTTTTTATCATTTCGTATTTTTGCTTTATGACTTTTTGCATTTTTTGTTTTTAATTGTGTTAAGTTTGTTGTATTTTCTTGGCTTTCTTAGACTGATGATGGTCGGATGCGGCAGAAGTATCTTTTTAAATATAATATTTAGTGGAGAGACTATCTATTTATCTATTATCTCGCAATGTTTCGATAAATTTATTTTATAATCCAACCCATTTATTCGTGATAATAGTAACTATAGTTTTATGTTTATTTTTATGTTGGTTGAATGAAAGAGAAGTCATATATTCTCAATTCTACAAGCTAAAATAAATAAATGATATAGCTAAAATTCATAATTTAACGGCAGCACAGATATTTTTTACTTTTCCTTATTTATACCGTAGGTATATAGGAAACGTATTGTAATTGCAAAAAAAACCAAAACCGGGATGAAATCATAATTATCCGTTTCAGGTGTTTTAAAGGCCTCTTGAGTGTTTTTTTCAAAGTTGTCTGTGAGTATGTATGTGTCTGTTATCATCGTACCTCCTAGTGTATTTAGCTAGAGAATTGAAACTTTGTAGAAAAATCAATCTACCGCTGTAGTTGTGCTATTCGGAAAATATTTTTTTATGACGTTATTAACCCTTAATAATGACTCACCAAAAATTTTGAAAAATCAAAAAACGCCGACTAATTATGCGATCAGATTGAAATTTGCAAGACTAACATATTGTGCCAAGTTTCATCTCATTATTATCAGCTTTTGTTTAATTTTATAAAATGACTTATGTACGTTTTTTAAAAAATTGTAAAAAATCAGAAAATGATTTTCTGTTAAAATTTCAATTGTGTTGAAGTTTAGTACAAGTGTATACCTTTACTTAATAAATAATTAAAGTCTCGTTTCAATGCGACAAGTATATCCATGATTTTTGTTGGATCATAAAAGTTAAGTAGCATTAAGCGTGGACAGTGCTGAAGCGAGTCTGAAGCAGGTAGGATTAGTGTAGGCGTAGCGAATGCGATGTGATGAGGAAAATTTCCGAGGTACCCCGTACCCGATTTTTTAAAGTAAGTATCACAACACAGGAAATCTACATTTTTAATGAAACTTCTATGTTTATTAGTCATCAATAAAAATTTAAACTCTTGTATGATAAGAGCAGTTTGTTATCTGTATCTGTCATAAACTCAAGTGCCTTTAATTTATACGAGCTCTGTACGTCTAAGTAAGCGATAAAAATTAATCCTATATGAAATAAAAGTAAATTTATTAATGCCTATATGGAGTTTTACTCTTAAATTTTATTTTTAACGCTTATTCTATTTCATCCATGGTACAATATTATTTAATTTATTAATTTTTAACTCTACATTATAATTAATAACCACACCTAATTAAATAATAAGCTATTTAACAAATTTAAGAATTGTTGTAAATAATCAATATTGAATTGTAATTTAAAATGTTTGTGGAATTCCATAATTTAAATAAAGATAAAATACTTCTAAAGGGGTTTAGTTGTTCAGAATTTGAATTGTACATTCACTTAAAAACAGTTTAGCATTACTTGGAAATATATGAGTTATTTTATGTACTGTGATGCAAAGTTATGATAATTTCAATTTTGTTGCTAAGAATTCTGTAATAATGCTAATATAATAAATATAATATGTATTTAACTGTCTTGTTTTGAAGTTTACTTAATAAAGTTGTTACATTGGTGTTTTTTAAACAAATATTTTTACTTTTATTTAATATAATTTTGTTTATTGCAGTACTGAAGTTGTTATTGTAGAGTTTTTTAAATTAAATATTTTTACTTTTAATTAATATAATATATGTTTATTGCAGTACTGAAGTTGTTATTTGTGTGTTTTTTAAATTAAATATTTTTACTTTTATTTAATATAATTTATGTTTATTGCAGTACTGAAGTTGTTATAGTAGAGTTTTTTAAATTAAATTTTTACTTTTAATTAATATAGTATATGTTTATTGCAGTACTGAAGTTGTTATTGTAGAGTTTTTTAAATTAAATATTTTTACTTTTAATTAATATAGTATATGTTTATTGCAGTACTCAAGTTGTTATTGTGGTGTTTTTAAATTAAATATTTTTACTTTTAATTAATAAATATTTATTTATTGCAGTACTGATGTTGTTATTGCTGAGTTTTTAAAATTAAATATTTTTAGTTTTGATTTTTTATACTGTAGGAACATAGGTATTGTGAATGTACATAATTCCGAAACTATTATTTAAAATGAATCGTCAGTTAAGATGTGATGAAGACTTCCCAAGTGGTTTTTACTAAGTTGTCCGTGTGCATGTGTGAGTGTGTTTCCCTTAGTTCGGTTTGAAAGTTGCCAGGTGGTCAAAAAATCAATATCTAGGTCTATTAAATACCTAAAGATTAAAAAAAGTAAAAGATCTTATGTTTGTGCTTTCTCGAACATCGTTTTTATGACGGAAATAACTATCAATAATAACTCAGCAAAAATTTCGATCTTAATTCATGAATTTCAGAAAAATATTTGAATTGATTTGAAATTCGCCAGGCACAGAGTCTCATATGGGACCAATATATGTGCTAATATCAGCATCTCTTTAATCTTTATAAGATAAAATGTGAGCGATTTTTAAACGCAATTTAGATCTGAAAATTTTCCAATTGAGGTGAAATCCGAAAGGAGTGTATTCCTTAACTAAGCAATTATACAATAGCTCATTTCAATACGGCTAGTTATCCATAGTTTTTGACGCACCTTCATTGTTAAGGAGCATGGGCGTCCGCAGGGGGGGGGGTCGAACGGATCACTTGACCACCCTGGAAAATCAAAAAAGTTAGATTAACCCGCACTGCAAATTATTAAACGTTATTATCCTAAATTATTTCATAAAAATAACAAACGCTAGATTGATGTAAATGTCAAAAAAGAAGCTCGCCTCGCTCGCTAGATTGCTATAAATATTTGCGTGAATATCGGAAAAGAGACTCACAAGATTGCTAAAGTATATTATAAGATACGTAAATAAGAGCATGCTTCGCTTGCTAGATTGTTGAGTTTAAAAATGATGTACAAATAGAAGCTTGCTTCGCTCGCTAGGTTGATAACTACCTTATTTAATATGTTTTAAGGAACTTGCTTCGCTCGCTAAAGGTCTAAATGAATTAAAATATTTATTTAAGCACAATAAATGCAATATAACATAATTTTTGTCGATGCGTTATAATTTAGTTTAGCCAAGCCCCACACTTGTGGTTTGTTAGATTCCTACCTCTAACTTTTATGAAAGGGCGTTGAATACTAAACCTGCAGAACATTATTGATTACTGTACTTAGTAGCTTTGACTTCCTCTGGAAAAAATCCTGTGGACGTCTATGTTAAAGAGTATTTAGCCTGGTCTATAGATGGATGGGTGACAGATGTAATAAAAATTGCTATTTTCAGAAGATCAAATCATCAGAAGATTAATAAATTTTAAATCGAGCATTTATTGTATTCTGAGGATAAAGGAAGCGAATGCAAAGTGGTAGAATGAGCAAAGCAAAGACTGCTTTGCTTTGCTTTATGTTAAGAAAAGTTTCGAGGCACTCTGTGCATTTTTTTTCGAGTGCCTTAATATTTTTTTATTAATTCTTTCTTACTTATTTTTAGTGTATCGTTTAAATTAAAGCTTTGCTCTGTTTAAATTTATGTGTATTTGAGACAATATCTTTTAAATTGCTTTTATTCTGTTATTTAAGCTGAAGCTGTTTTTTATATTTATTTATTGATTTGAGATTGTATAAAAATGGTTAAAAATTTGAATGTGGTGTTGGATAACATGCCCCCGGGTGGGTATCCTCCTGGAGCCGCTATATCTGGCCGAGTCATGCTTTCTACTATCGAAAGGATTCATATCAGAAGTAAGTTAAGTGTGTTTGTTATTAGTTTACTTATAAAAACTGTAACGCTTTTATAAGCGAAATGTTTGAATCACATGATCTTTAAAAAATTGATAATAAACTGTGCAAAATGTTATGGTAGTTGTCATAACTGCGGTGATTGTCATCAAGATTTAGGTCTTTCATTGGTGACTGCGTCAATCATTTTCACTTTCAGTGTAGATAATGAATACGATGATGGTCCACTTCCACTATGGAAGTAATCCTCAGGAATGTAGGTCATCATGGATGAAACTTTACTGCTATATATGTCTGACCTGAAGATTGGACAAGAGGGCTGTTTCTGACCTTGTCTACAAAAAAGACGTTTGTAGCGATGAGAAGGGATAGTAGGGTTTGAAGGTCCAGTACGACGCAATCCTCATACAGTTCGCGAAGGGATGTCCTTATTGATGTGTTGTCTCGTGGAAGCGCGAACCCCCTCCCAAGACGATCCAAAAATGTAATTATGCTATTCCGCAATACTTGCAAAACCCCTAGTTTGAGTATCTTTAAACGCAAAATTATGTTTAAAGCCCAAACCAGAATAAAATCCCTTTTATTAATCTTTTAATGATCGCGGCTACCAATGGAAGAAATCTAGAAGTTAAAAATTATTTTTAGGTCACACGTTGTATCAAATGCTGTCGAATCGGGCATATATATGACAATTATACAACAATGCTCATATGCTCAACATCTGTAGGCTTAGCCTAATATCAATTTTAGGATATAGCCTGAAATTGATTGGACAACAAGGCTGGCCAAATCTCTTGTAAAAATTGGTTATAGAACGAAACTAAAATCATTAAATTAAATTTCCACCATTCGACCGAAGAAAATCTAGATGGCTTTTAAACCTTGGTAAGTCTATACCCAAATTTTGGTAGAAGGAATCAGTGGGCACTACAGACTTAATAGACTTCAATGAAGAAAAAACAGGTTAGCATTTGATAAGAAATATATAATGGGGATTGAAGGTTCATGTTTAAAAAAAATTGGAACTAGAGTCTTAAATAACGAGGTAATTGAGTCCCTAAGATAGCAGAGCCTGCTAACTATTGTTGTAGGAGGTTTGACAAGGAATAAGTAGTGAAGGTATAGTCATTGTTGAATGATTTCGGGGTTGGTGAAAAGGACCCAAATTTGTGATCTACTCAGAAGGGTTGACTACTGATCACTCTAACTACTACCACTAAGACTGGTCTCATTGTGCAAATGTAACACCCTTGTCTATATATCTGTCTTACCATTATCTATATATCTGTCTCACCATTGTCTATGTTTAGGCTTAACACTGAAAGTCCAAGGCGAGGCAGAAGTATCATTTACTGATTTTGTGACTCGAAGGCGTCGAAGATTCAGGAGATTTCGAAACAGCACGGGAACTTTCTTCGGACAGGAACAGACACTTCTACGGAAGTGGAAAGATTTACGGCCCGAGAACAATACTTTACAACTTCCTACCAAATACTTGGTATATTTATTATATTATTAAGTATGGTGTTATTACTGGAGTAATGAAGAATTTAAATTTTCAGCAGTCTATGAATAAAAAATACGCGACCTAGGGGCCTCCTGAGGACCCAACAACACATATTTGTGGTTTTATTATTATTTGTTTTTATATAGCAGTTTACCATCCAATAAGCAATTTTGCACAGGCCTGCTATGACCTCTTTGAGTCTAAACTGTTGTTGCTTTAGTATTTATTTTTACTTGACATTTTGCCATGTACATAGCGAATTGTCATCGCCTTGCCTCACAGGCCCCTGTTCTTAAAACTATAGTTTTGGATATAGGATTCCTGTTCGGATAAGTGTTATTAAAAAAGAGGCTTTGTTCTTTTAAACTTCTTACCCTGTCACCGCACTCTATCATAACAAGTAATGTTATCATTTCTTGTTCACTAAAAAGAAATTTAAAACGAAAAGAGAAAATTGCATTTCACGACAAAGAAAAGGTCAATGGCTATTTCAAAAAAATAGCAAAAGAGTTAAAATTAAAAAGTTTCTTTTTGTGGACTTATAAAAAATATATAATAAAAACAGGTTAATTACACAAAAGTCCTTTATTGTTAATATATAATAACTAAGCTTTTCGACTAAAAATTAGTCATCATCAGAGTTAAAAAAAAAATATAAAATAAAAATACAATTTTACAAACTACTTCATATTGCACCTTGGTATGGTTTGGTAAGCTATGTTTAAAAAACCGTTAAAAACTGTTACATTGAAGAATTTAAAAAAAATCAGTGTTATCAATAATTTTAGTTGAAAAACAATATTTTAAGCTAAATTAAGATTTTCAAGATTTAAGAGTTCCTTATTAAATTTGAGTAAATGGAGCTTAATTTTTCTACATCTTTTTTAAAAGAAGATAAAAGAGTTAAAAAGATCAAAATTAACTTAATAAAGTCAAAAATTATAGCTGAGTCTGCAACAATACAAAAACGATTGTTTAAAGTATGTATATTACTTTAAATATAACCTGAATGTTTATGTCTTTGTCAGGCGAGAGTGCCATACCACCTGGAGAACAGGAGTTCTTATTTACCACAGCTCTGCCTCCTAACATCCCCTCTACCTTCAGTGGAAGATTTGGATTTATAAGGTACCCAAATTTATAATCCATTTAAACAAGACCGTCCCATTTGCTGTTGCCAAATCATATCAGTATTAGAGTTAGAGCATTATATGTGGATCATCATTATAGTATTTTAAATAATTTTAATTGACAATCAGTTCTTCTTGGTATGATTTTAGCGAATTTCCATAAGCAAAATGAGTTTACGAGGTTAGAGTCATGAGTCATGGAGGTATATGGGATATATGAGTCATCATATATATATATAATATATATATATATATTATATATATATATATATAATATATATATATATATATATATACATACACACATATACATACATATATATATATATATATATATAATATATATATATATATATATATATATATATATATATATATATATATATATGTATATATACATAATATACATACATACATACATACATATATTATATATATATATATATATATATATATATATATATATATATATATATATTATATATATATGTATGTATGTATGTAAAATTGTTTGTTCCTAGATAACTTTTGAACGCTTTATCGGGTCGGAATGAATTGAAATTAGACCTCATTAATGTTTCGAACCCTATTGTTCATTAAATATGTTCATTATCCCACAATAATGACTTAGCAAACAAACTCAAACAAAAACTATTCAGAAAGTGTCGGAATTTTATACTCATGTACAACTAAATATTTTTATAGATAGATACGAAGTTAAAAATTTATTACCAGTGTTAGTTCCGAGTTTATCAATTGTCATATATAACAGAATAAAAACAAATCACGTTATTTAGACTAATTGGCTTATATCGTGACAGTATGGCACTTTTATAAACTAATAATGTGGCAAACTGATAAAGGACAACAACTATTGGCTTCAAAAGGGCCACAGAAAAGCGCGGGGATCGTAAAGCGGCCCTTCGGTTCAAGCCGAGGAGTGAACTGCTAAGGCCCAATGCCTCTTTATATGGAAAAATCTTGATTATCAATTGATTTTTAAACCTGACTTTTATAGGTCAGTTTTTAAAAATCACCAGGTTTAAAAGTTAAAAAAAAATCGAGTACCCTTCAATATTCTGATTTTTCTGTCTTTAAATTTTCTTGAGGATCTTCAGGTATTACTGTACTGCCAAGCAAATATTAAAATAGAAACGTGCTGACAAATCGCCTAAACGTTTGTATCCCTATCTTATATACATTTTCCTGTAAAGAAAAGCAGCTCAAATGACTTAAACAAATTAGATGATACTTTGATTGGGAAAACCGCCTCCGTGGCCGAGTCGTTAAGGCGTTAGTCTTTACACTGACCTTTGACACCACGGAGGTCTGGGGTTCGCATCCCAGGTTACGCTCTCAGTTTATAGAAGATTATTGTTTAGATATATTATCGCCAACTTTAGAATACACTTAGAGCGTAACGGTTGCTACTACCACCCGAGGTGGTTCCCGCAAGGGTTATCCCTGATGAGCCGCAAGGCTCTAAACGGGCATTATTATTATTATTATTATTGGGAAAAATCCAACATCTAATAATATTGTTTTTATCAAAATGATTACTAAAGCTAGTTATCAGAGTTTTAAATTAACATTGTCTGAAATACTTACATGTGGATTACCAGAGTCTTCAGAACAACACCTCAAGCTGGCATAGTTCTAGTTCATCTGAATCGTTTTTATACACAAGTAAAAACTGTTAAGAGTGAGTGAAAATATGTATAATGCTTGAAAAAAAAAAAGCATGAGAGGAACCATAAAAATGCATGGGTTCAATCCTAGCACGGGCCTCTAAGATTTTTATGAGAGGGCTAAAAATTCTGCATACCACGTCCTTCAGAAGGGACGTAAAGCCGGTGGTCTCGAGCCTGTGCGTTGTCAGGTACTCGTTAAAGATCCCCTAAATGAAACTGGGTATAGGCAATATTTAGGACCCTCATAGTAGGTTCATTATAATAGTGAATCTGCCTATAGTGTGTCTGCCTTGTAGTTTAAAGTGTATGGAGGTTTGGTTTAACAGTGAGGGCACGTGTTGTTCCCAGTTTTCACTCAGCCAGTGAAATATATATGATTGCTTGAAAAAAAGCATGAGAGGAACCATAGAAATCCACGGCTCTTCTGTCTAGAGTAGATGAATATACCTACACTTGAAATTAAAAAGAGAACACTATCTTAGAAAGCTGGCAAAAAGGGCCCAACAACGTGGCCTACTTGCCAGGTATTTAATACCCCCCCCCCCCCCCCCAATATATATAAAATATATTACTATATATTTAAATATATATAAATATATTACCCCCAAATATATTTCTACTACTACAACGTGGAGTTACTTTCTTGGCAATATTGATTTCACTCAGATCGCCATTGACACTAAAGTTTAAACATTTTCAGGTACACATTAAAAATAAAATTAGACAAAGCTTGGAATTTCGATCAAGTAGCTAAAGTTGAGTTCAGAGTAGCTGCTCCAAAAAATTTAAATTTATTACAATTTACTACTATTGGTGATTATACTCTTCAAAATTTAGGTGTAAGTATTTTATTGCAACACCTACTTAACATACAAAGACAATTATGTTAAACTATTATACTATATTTTTTATAGTATAATTATATATTATTACTGCCTCCGTGGCCGTGATCGTAAAGGCGTTCGATTTCGGCACCGGAGGTCAGGGGTTCGCAGCCCGGGCTATGCTCTAAGATTTTATGAATAGTATTTGTATTAAAAACAATCGCCAACTTTAATTAATTCTTAGAGTGTAGTAGATGCAACACCTGAGGTGGTTCCCGCAGGGTGAATACCCTGATGGGCCGAAAGGCCCTAAAACAGGCATTTTATTTTTTTTTTATTTTATATATTATTCCAAGTGGTTCCTCCAGCGAACGAACCACAGCAACAGCTGATTTGCATGATGTTATTTCAATATGTAAATTATTGTAAAATTGTATTTAATTTAAACAATGAATAGTATAATAATATAATAATAATATAATTATAGTTTATTAATTATAATATAATTATTTTATATTATTATACTATATTATAATAATTAGAGTATAATTATTTTATTATATTATACAGTATAACAAATAATATATAATAAATATAAATATTATTTATTATACCATTTACCATGGTTTTCATTTGTAGCAACATGGCCCCGTACTTGTATTTTACGTCGATACAATATACAGTTTACCAGCCCATATCCCAGATTGCTATGAAAACTAATATATAATGATACATCAAACATGGTGAAACGTCAATTTCTGATTTTGAGGGGATACACAATATTTTTTCTTATACCTACACGGTACTAGGCCAGGGTAAGTAAAAATCCGGATTAGGGTTCCTATCGGTACTTTTCCTCATACATTTTGACACTTTGCTGAGGAGGAATTCTGTTGTTAAAACGCACATTTACGTTTCTAAGAACATAGTAGTTCTGACATCTATTTAAATCTCCCCGATTCTAAATTATATGTACACAGAGCATTTGCCTGATTAGAACGTCAGCGACCCTTCTTGCCAATGCAGGTGCATCTATGGCAACTTTACAAAAGGCATGGCAGTATCTATGCAGAATAAAATCAATTCTATGACAATTTTAAAAAGGCATGGCAATCAAGTGCAGTGGCTATATACAGTTATCCATCCAAATAAAATTAAGTTCACGGAACAAATTCTAAATAATAAGGAATGAAAAAGAGAATGTGTACAAAAAAAAAAAAAAATGAAACCCCCTACCTACGATCGATATTAACATCCCTTCAAATTGTAACTTCTCATTCCCATCATCATCAACAAATTTTATAAATTAATAAGAAATATATTTCACTCATTATATAAGTAAATACACGACAGGGATTGAAGAATTTCAGCTCTCCTATTATCTCCCTTGGCTAGGCCTTGGGAGTCAATTTTAGTTATCTCCCTCGGTAAAGCCTCGGGACTAACTCCCCATTAACTCCCTCGGCCTTTCGGCCTCGGGTGATAATGAAGTTTTCACCTGCCACTTCGCCTTATTTGAAAACTTGGCCTTGAGCTGTAAAGCTTTCTTCTCTCCCTTGCCGTGTAAATAACTATTCTATCCAATGTGTATATTACTTGTTATTGCATTATTTGTTTCAAGGGTCCCATAGTTTACAGAGGTCATAAAACATTTAACTGCTTATGGTGTAAATCAGGACCACTATCTCTAGTTGTTCAGCTATCTAGGTCTGGTCTTGTTCCCGGCGAACCTCTTCAGCTAACTATTGAAATCGATAATAACACTACAGTTAATATTACGAGTGTTAACATTATACTTAGACAGGTAATTAATAATAATAATCATAGGCGTCCGCAGGAGGGGAGGGGGTCAAACAGGTCAATTGACCACCTGGAAAATTAGAAAAGTTAGATTGACCTGCACTTTAAAGTAGTAAAAATTTAATGATTATAATCCTGCATTTTTTTTATAAATATAACTTACTTTTAAAAAAAATTGGAACATAAGTAAACTAATAATGTGTTGCATCAGGGACTCACGTAAAAAGAATACATTAAGTAGTGTTAATTACCAACTAGTTCCCTTCGCTGGCTAGATAGGATAGAAAAATAATTTAATAATTAAACAAGGATAGATTGGCTCTAAAAAAAGTAATGAAGGCTCGCTTCGCTCACTAGATTGCTGAATGATGAAAAAACACTAGAATGAAAAAAATATAGTTTTAGGTCCATTAAAAGGATTTTCTTTGCTCGCTAGATTGCTATAAATATATGCGAGAATAAAGGAAAAGAGGCAGACAAGATTTGAAGGAACTCGTTTAAGGTCTAAATGATTAAACTATTTATTTAATCGCAATAAATATAATACGTTATACACGATGTTATTAACGTTGACTGGTTAGTATTTGGTTTGTTTATATTTGTTAGGAAACCATTTGGTATAGCAGAAGTCCCCGGAGCCACGCAAAGAAAACAGATGAAGCTTTGCTAGTGATACATAATGAAGGAATCAGCCAAAGGAACAGTAAAACTTGGTACCAGTCCCTTATTATTCCTCCCATGCCGTACATTAACATAGATGCCTGCTCCATTATAAAGCTGCAGCATTTTATTATTGTAAGTTTATGTTTTATTTAAATGTTTAAACTTCCTCATTTAACCGCACGTATCAAAGGAAAAGTATTATATTTGCACTAGAAATCTGAAACCGGGAATTGAATCCATTTTAAGTTTTACTAACTCCCCTGTGCGACAAGTTGAATTAGAAACATGCCCAACTCTATTACGTCTAGGCAACTATAATTACTTTAAATTTATTAAATACTACTTATAACTTTAGAGCTTTTTGGACAGTTATAAATTGAAATATTAATTAAATTAATGAAGATTTCAGTCCTTTTTTAAAATTTATTGAAAATAAATTGACGAAGAGCTTTCGCCCAGGGATCCTGAGCTTCTTCAGTTCTTAAAAATGACTAAAATGAAAAAGTTTGAAAATTAATAAAATTTTGAATGTTTTTTATATCATGTGTCCAACTAAGTAAATAAATTTAATATGAAATTACAAAAAAGAGTAAAGGAAAAATTAAGATTTTAAGATAATATAATAAATACTGCTAAGATTGTTAATCTTGTTTTTTGTTCATACTGTCTTTGTCAGCTTTTATATTGAGCATTTCTAAAAATTTCTTTTCTGTATGAGGTTCTGAATGAAGTATGCGACAGTTTTCTTTGTCTGGTCGGTGGTCAAGTTTTGTCATAGTTCTGATAAGGCTGTAAGGTTAGAGTTGTCAAGTATTTGGTTGTTATGTGTGTCAAGTCTTTTTTGAAAAGTTGAGAGGTCTCTCCTGTGTACGTTAATTTTTGTCATTTTTAAGAACTGAAGAAGCTCAGGATCCCTGGGCCAAAGCTCTTCGTAAATTTATTTTCGATAAATTTTAATAAAAAGGACTGTTTTCATTAATTTAATTGATAATACTATTTATCGTCAACAATGATCAAAGTTTTCCTTAAAATCACAGCTTTCATTGAAATTTATCATATCTCATTTTTAGACGGAGCAGCGAATCTCTCGAACGGTGTAGAATAAGTAGGTGCAAAAATCAGCCTTAGGCAACCGTCATGTCATTAACCCGACTTTCAGTCAACAAAATTTTTAAAAATTCTGTAAAATTTAAGGATATTATTTTTCGGCGCAAAAAGTCCTTATTTTTGTAATTTGAGGCGCTAAATCGAATGAAACTAGTCCAAAGTCGCCACTCAAATGTTCCATGTGGGCAAAAAAACGATGGCATTTTATCGGAAACCAAAATTACAATCAGTGAAAAATTCCATTAGGATGTCGTTTTTAATGTTTTTTGGGGTGCCGAATCAAATGAAACCGGTACGAAGCCTATACGACCACTTGAAGTGACCAATAAGTCGAAAAACGGCGGCCAATTACAAACATATTTCAAGTGGGCTGTCGTTCTCGATGTTTTTGAGTCTGTGAGCTGATTGTAAATGGTCTAGAGTCGACACGAAACATCAAAGTACTCATTGCCAGGGTACCTGGGTTCAAATCCTGGTTAGGACGATCATTTTTGTATTGTTTTATTTAAAATATATAAGTTTATAACTACAAAATTATTTGGCAATTCATTTTGCAGCTCTCTTAACAAGTCTCGAGAGTTAACTAGCTTAATTCACTTAATCTCCCTGCCATCCTCGGGAGCTTATAAAGTTTTCACCTTTAGCTTAGCCTTAAGAGGAAAGTTAAACTTGAGCTGTAAATTCCCTCGTTTCATAAATTACTATAATCTAATAAACTAAATTATTCTTGCATTGAACTGTTTTAATTAGCCACATTGTTGTAGAACACTGGTTAAATCTTGTTTATATCATTCCCTGAATATTCTACTTTATTTAAATTATTTTATACTATTTAATCAAACTTGTAGGTCGAAGCCGTACCAGAAGGAATTCATACTAATTTAACTGTCATGGCACCCATTGTCATTGGAACTGAACCCATAGTTGCTGTACGAACTGAACCATACAATCCATCTTTCCCTTCACAACCTGGTTGTGAGCAGCCTCCGTCTAATATAGGATTTGTTCAGCCATCAGCTCCTGGATATGACATGAGTCCACCTCCACCATATCCAGTACAATCTCAACCTTACCCACATCAAGATCCTCCTGTTAAATATTAATAAATTTTCTATAAGAATGCTTGATTACATTTATTATTTCACTTAGTATGAGTGCTTGAGGAGTTCAGCATGATCAGAGTAATAAAATAAGTGGAGAGACTTCTTTTATTATTCTGATCATGATGAACTCCTATAGCGCTCGTACTTTGAATCCTTATGTGGTTGATTCAAGGATTTATAGTTAAGGGGATGACGCGCTAAGTTGATTTGCCATAGTATAAAATATTGGGTACGGGGTACCTCGGAACTTTTCCTCATTACCACGGATTCGCTACGCTCAATCTCTCTGCTTCGGACTCGCTTCGCTTGTCCTCAGAATATACAAGTCGTTACATTTATGCTATAAATTGTCTATATGATTCCTGTAATGACGTCACCGTTGGACTATAACCTAACATGTCAAAACATTTAGATTTCATTCATGAAAACCAAGGATCTTGAATAAAGGGGATGACGCACTAAGTAGATTTGCCATACAAAAAAGTGACCCGATCGAAAACCAAAAAATAGAGAGAATTAAAGACGAAACACACGTCAAAAACCAACTGCACATGCTTGTTACAAACTGAAAATGCTTACAATTCTTATAACAGCGCAGGTCTTAAATGTTAGAGGCAAACTTACCACTCAATGGTTTCCCATTGTTTATTGCTTGAGAAGGTTATAACAAAACACGCTTAAATTATCACTCACTGAAGAGGCAAAGTATAGTCCAAAATTTAAAAAGCACAAATGACTGAACAAGCACCACAATGTCACAATCACGAGAAGCACAGAAGAAAAGTTGAGAAGCAAACTCGAATACCTTGCTACATAACCTGCGTTTGGCGCCTTTTTTCTTTTTTTTTCTTTTTTCATTATAACCAAAGCGAAGGTTATTGCTCCTAGACTATTTCTCTATCTTATACAACTTCCATGGGGTCAGAAATGTTCCCTAATACATCCCTTTTATTAAAGATCCTTGATAAAAACCCTCCAATTGAAACATCTTATGAACTCTACCCATAGAGATATATACTAGAGGGGGCATAGCCTATCTTAATACATTGAGAGGCCTGAAACATTTTTAGTGGGGCTCTCAGGGCTCTGTGTAACCTCATTGAAACCTCCTCCAAGAGGAGTTAAGGTTATAATTAATCAATTGTTTTCGCTTCCGCAGATTGTTTGTGTTGTGATTTGTATTTTAAACATTCTACTACATAATTTACTGTTTTTTGTTCTGTTTATTTGATGATAATGATAATCGAATGTGTCAGGTTACTTTTCGATGTTTCAAAATTCAACCAATAGGGCTCCTCTAGTAATATATCTCTATGACTCTACCAGCTTGAGCTTTTGTTGACGTTTATTTTAGTTTTATTAGTTTACAAACAATTTGATTTTTGTTCTCCTTAAAGAATCCATTAGTATGCTTGGAGTCCATGAATGTTTGGTTTTCAAGAGTACCAATTTTAAAATCATCATGTTTGAACAGAGTGTATGCATTAAATTTTTGAATAACCTTCTCTAATTATCTGAATTATACATCGCATTCTATACAATCTCATTTTTAAAATTCAATTTGTCAACAACCCAAAAACAAGTTTAATCGTGTTTACATTCCAACTAATAAACAAACAAATCTTGTAGTTTATTAACTGTGGCAGAAAAATGACTTCTCGTATGTCAATAGTTAGTGCGATGACAAAGCATTCTGTCAAATTCTTGATCTATATTACAGTGTTACCATTATGTTCCTAATTTTATTTTAATAGTTAAATTAGCATTTAAGCCTACGTAAAACATATTGAGCGGATAACGTTTATCTTTAGCTTAATGTATTTTATTTTTATACGTGTTCTTAAATAATGTACATTAGTTAGCTGAATAAACTTTTTATTTGTTCCGATGTTCAATGATAATTTGTGATTATTGTTCGATCAAGGACTTGAATTACTAACGTGTTAACTGATCGTGCATTCAGTTTAGTTTCAAGTTTAATTTTATTTCTGTGGGAGTATTATTTGGTAGCTGCAAAATGTCTACATTCCTAATAATGGTGTTTTTAGCTCATCTGACGGTATTCGTAAGATGTGAATTCTCTACTTCCTGTAGTACTAGAAGAGGCAGACAAGGTATAATGATAATTTATATATAACTGTTTTCAGAGGATGATTTTTATTTAGCGAAGTAGCGTGATGGAAGCCAACCGTTTAATCCAATAAATCCGGCAAGAAAGGAGAGAAAAGTCGGGCGAGTTTTCTTTGAATAACGCTCTTTCTTTGCGCACTATAATAATAAAATAATAAAAACGCTATAATATGACAAATATAATAAATATAAATAATATTTGTCAATATTATTTATTTGCGGCCATTAAAAGCTGAATCCGAAAACATTAAAGTACAAGTTGCAGTTGCGACGCTACTGCTTCAGATATTAAATATATACCGGGACCTTAAACAACAATTGTATTGATTAGCAAAAAAAGCGCGACTAAAGTACTGCAAATAAGACAATACAAAAATAGTGCCGGTACCAAGATTCGAACCTGGGAACCCAGCATTGAGTTCATATTAACTCTGGACCGGTTCATTGGATTCTGCACCTAAAAACAATTTAAAATTTGTTGTTTACCGGCCGTAATTTTAGTTTCCGAGAGTTTTAATATATATATATATATATATATATATATATATATTATATATATTATATATATATATATATATATATTATATATATATATGTATATATATACTGTCATCTATTAGCAATTTTTGTTCAAAGAAAGCTCCCAAAAAAATGAATTAGTCCATATGAAGATTTAAGAAATTTATTTTCATTTATTTCATTTAAGCCACTTTATCTTCATTGCCGTTTTTAGTACACCAGAGGTTGTCCGGACAAGTTACCACGCTTGAAACTGTTCAACGATCAACCTGTGTAATAAAGTATAAACTTGTAACAAATGTTTGTTGAAGTGTGTGAGCTTGTTGGATCGTCCACGATGCCAGATGTCATCCAGGGGGATATGATCAAGCAAGATGAAGATATTGGTATGGGTAGAAACGCACTCCTAGACAAAACTAGACTTTGGCCCAATGCCACTATACCAGTTATTTTTCATCAGGATTTTGGTATGTATATTACGGGCTATTTTGGTATGTATATTACGGGTTATTTTGGTATGTATATTACGGGCTATTCTGGTATGTATATTACGGGTTATTTGGTCTGTATTAAATCTCTCATATATGTATGATTGGCATATTTATATTTTATGTTTATGTTAACAAATTTATGTACGGGCAAAATGACGAATGGAGGGTAATGAACTAAATATGTATGCAATGTCCTGTATACATAGAGACTGACGGGATTTGACATGTTGAATCGAATAAGACTGGTTTCAGCTCAATCCGACTGTCCTATATGATTGAAAATTGAAGTCTCGCCTCGAAAGTTAAGTTCTTAGTTAACCTCGCTCGCTCGCTCCTAATTACTCTAGTCGACTCGTAACTTACAACATTCACCTAATGTTGTTAGTTGAACAGCATTTGGTTGTCAGTTGACCTAATGTTGAAGGCAATAGTTACGAGGTCAACGGAGTGCATTTCACAACCAACAATAAACTTAACTTGTTGCAAATCGATATAACAATGGTTTAGGAATTTCTATTCTATTACAATCTGGGACGTATGTTTTAAATTTGGACCCCAAATCGAAAGCTTAGATTTTTATTTCTAAATAAATCTTTCTGGACTGATGTTTTCTATTTAATACTATTAAAGCTTTTAGTAAAGCACACGATTAAAATCAGTGATAGCGTGAGAAAATGATGTGAGGGAGCCAATGAGAATAGTCTTAGATGTTAAACCACGCCCACAATTTCATATCAGGCCAACCTAATTGGTTCCTCAACCTTATTTTACTAGACTGTCAACTGATTATAACCGTGTTTGAGTCTATAATTTATTTCCCGCTTCACTTATCTTTTACCCGATAAAGGGATAGAACCCGAAAGCAGTAAGTTCGGATGCTATCCCTTGATATGTTCTTCTTCTTTCTCAGTTTTTGTCTTTAAATTAATATGTTAGACATTACTCACTGTTTTTATTAGACTAACTTTTTTTTAAATTTATTTGGGGGAGCCATACGACCTCTTTTTTTTAAAGCTTTCAAATGAAATATAAATATCATTTGATGGTAAAACATTAATGATAATAATGTTGCGTTATATGTGTTAAATTATTAAAATATTATAACAGATATACATAAGTGCATACACAATACACACCCATACACGCATATAAAAATAGGACATTATTATATTAGTTATATTAAGGTAAAAATGTTTTTAGTAAATAAATAATAATAACATTACAATATAAAAATTGTAAGTTTCTTCTATTGTATTTTCCATGACACCCCCTATATGTATTATTTTAAAAGTAAAGGAATAAAATGAAATTGATGTGTTATTTACAGTGTGGGAAGAGAAGGCTAGAATAGAACAAGCTATGTTATCTATAATGAAGGAGACTTGCATCAAGTTTGTAGACTGGACAGGACAGGGTCCTGTTGCTGCTATCACAAAAGGGCCTTACTGCTATGCCAACGTTGGATTCGATTTGGATCCACAGGTAACTCATTTCTACTTTTCGTCATTTATTACTGACTGAATTACCCTGATTTATACGTTTTAGTTTTTCAAGACCTCGTGAGTGGTTTTTACCAAGTTTTCCGTCTTTATGTGTATGTTATCATAGTATGATATCTTTTATTATATAATTTTATGAGGAAGTGGTCAGATAGGTAAAGAAAACACAAAATTTGAGCTTTCGGCCGTAAATTAGGCCTTCATCAGAAGTAGTTTTATTCCAAACTGAATCAGATAACACATAAAAATAAAACATTAGTTATATTAATCTAACAATAGCTAGCTGTGTATACCATCGGAGAACGACACTACTTCTAAACAAAGATCTAGTTTGAATACAAAAAGGGGGTAAGTTAGAAGTAGGTGTCGTTCTCCGATGGTATACCACAGCTAGCTATTGTTAGATTAATATAACTAATGTTTTATTTTTATGTGTTATCTGATTCAGTTGGAATAAAACTACTTCTGTTAAAGGCCTAATTTACGGCCGAAAGCTCAAATTTTGTGTTTTTCTTACCTATCTGACCACTTCCTCATAAAATTATATAGTTTAAATAGTTTGGTCAATAATTTATATTAATCTTTATTATGCTAGAGAGTTTAAACTTGATACACAAATCACTAAGTATATAATTCTTTACGTCACTAAATTGTCACAAATTACCAAACATCAAGAATAAAGGTTTTACCGCTAAGGACCTAGATGTGGAAGCGGGTAATCCGGGCAAAAAAAAAAAAAAAAAAAAAAAAAAAAAAAAAACTTGAATAAAGGGGATGACGCATTAAGCAACATTTCTGACCCCATGGAAGTTGTAAGAGATAGAGAAATAGGAGCAAACAAACCTTCCCCTTGGTTATAATAAAAAAGGTGTCAATCGCAGGTCGTCGATTTTGCTTCTCAACTTTCTACAGTGCTTCTCGTGATTGTTACAATTGTGATGCTTATTTAGATAAGCATCTTCAAAGATCTACTTTTTGTCGGATCATTTTTGATTCGCTGCAAACCTGATACAAATGTGCCTCAATTGTACCACTTCAAACAAAATTCTCTGAAATATGTCTTAAATTATAAAGAAAAACACATAGCCTGCCTATTCAGATTGAGCCCTTTATTTAATAGTGCATGCTCAATATTTTATGTAATTGCATAAATTTCAGTTTTCTTGCAATTTTTCTTATCTCGATTAGCCTAACAAAACATAAAACCCATAGCTTAAAATTTATGCATCTTCCTCATTAGTGGTTCCCTGTGGGTCGTATGCTAAACATAAAATTGTTTAGCCCTGGCTCTTGGATTATAAATCAACCAAATAGTTTACAGCTATTAGTTTGAAAAAAATGAAGTGAGGAAGTAACTAGAACCATTACTCTGGTAGTTTAACTCACTAAACTAAAGGTACAAATGGGATTGTTCTGATGAAAAAGAAGAGCATAGCTCTCATATTCGACGACTTAATTTTTGTCTATACTTGGTGATAAACACTAAGTATAGACGTTAAAATATAACGATTTGACTCAGCATTAAATCTCTCTGTGAAAACAAATTACAGGTAATAATATAATTTTTTAAGTTTTGATTTGTGCTAGGGTATGGCTCATGTGAACTTGGAGTCACCAGGATGTTATTTCCCTGAGGGATTGATCCAACATGAACTCCTTCATTTGATTGGTTTGTATCACGAGCAGTCGAGACCGGACCGAGACCAGTATGTCACTATACAGTGGAACAACATTCAAACAGGTTTGTTTGTCTAGATCACCTAAAATTCAGATATCTGTTTTCCAGACATTGTGACACTACCACTTGTTATGTCAGCACCTGATGATTGAGACGTATAAAGAAACAGAGTAGGGCATGAGATTATGTCGAGCCATCTCTGATAACGAATGACGAATAATAAAACGATCCCCAAATATAGCATAGAATTATGCTTTTTTAATTCCTAGGTGTCTCTCGCACTATTATATATTTTGTTCATTAATAATGTTTTGCGAAACTTGGTAGTATCAAATGATGTAGACGCATCGGTCTGTGAACAGTGGTGAACTTGGAGTTTACTTAATACCAGTTACAACTCCCCTCTCAGAACTAACGACTTGAATATTTATATGAATATGTTCTGTTTCAGAACCCACAGATATGAGACAGAACTTTGTCGCGTATACAGAGGATCAAGTAACTACTTTCGGCTTACCTTATAATTATGAGAGTGTCATGCATTATGTCAACAATGAGTTCTCTAAAGACCCTAGTCTTCCCACTGTACTTCATAAGGTAATAAGGCTAGAGCTAAGGTAATAAGCTTTCTAGAGCTGATTGCAAGTATTCAAAATTTAAACAAGGCTTCTTGGCTACGCAGCCTTAGCGCGCGGCCGTTTGGCTGAGTGTTAAATTCAATTTGGGTCAAAATAACTGACTTCATAAGAAGCAAAATGTAAAGTACGTATTTTCTAAATAATTAAACTTATCTGGGAAGAAATAAATGCGTTTTTTAACTGAAAGTTTTAAAATTACATAAGATACGCTGTAAACTATTTCTTGAAAAGCTTGGTTTGATTCAAAATAGTTCCCGATTTTGAAAATATGAATTCAAAGTACTTTTTTTACAAAGATTTTTACTTTAAATTTTTAGTTTAAAAATCTTGACAGGCCATTTAGGTACCACCGATTCTAAAAAAAATCCCTGCAAGAAAGGTGCGGGAAAAAACTATGTAAACAAATCAGGTTATTTTACCCGTATTTTCTTGGCGATGATATTTTTACATTTCTTTTGTGGAGTTTTATTTTATAATATAATTTTAATGATTAATTTCTAAGTAGTTTTTAAAACGATGTAAACACAAGAAGAACCACAAACAAAGTGAATTATAACCGGGAAGAAGGTTACTTCCCTACAGCGGTTATGGTGGTAGGGATTTTTTTCTCTTTTCAAGTGAAGGGTTGGCAGTGGCTTCTTTGATTGGTCAATCCCCGAAATGCTTATGACCTAGGGGATTTTTAAACTAAACGATAGACTGTAGTCCTATTTGCATGCACATCAGCTAGACAGGACACCCCTTCGCGACCTTTAAGTGGATTACGTCATACTGGACCTTCGAACCCTACTATCCCTTCTCATGGCTATAATCATCGTCCTCGAAGACAAGGTCAGAGACAGGTATAAATAGGGCTACCCTCGTCTCCAATCTTCTCTTTGGTTTTATAAAGCATTGTGTTTCTATCCATGATGTCTTAAATCCCTGAAGATGCCTCCCACAGTGGAAGCTAAACATCATATTCTTCATCTACATTGATGAAGAAGACCACCAGAAGACCTAAATCTTCATGGACAATAATCGCGAAAGCCTACGCACACGTAGTAAAAAGACACGTAATAAATAGACACGTAATAAAAAGTAAATGCTACTTTGCTGTAGTTGTTATTCTTGCATTCGAGAAATATGAGGGCTCAAATGGATTAACTCCTATCATTATTTTGAAGCATTTAACGATTTGCATGTTTTGTTTGCAGTTTGACCCTACTTACAAGTTAGGACAAAGAGATTTTGCCACCCACTTTGATTTTGAGAAAGTTCGGCGTATGTATGGCTGCCCAGACGAGTCTTTTATGGATTTTGAAAAATAAAATATTTAACCAAACTAATGAAAGTAACTAATTAAATGATTACCATATTAAACATGTATCATTTTGGTTCAATGTTTATTTCTTTTTATTTTTCTCCACTTATACCGTAGGAATATAGAAAAAGCAGCGGGCCATTCCATTTCAGTCAGACAGGGTGATGTCCTCGCCGGTTTTCTTAAAACATTTGGTATTTTGTTTTCTATTTAGGAGAGACACTTAGTTGCCCAAACGGTTTTTCTGAAAAAAATGTTTTTGGGTGTTACCGGTGGTCAAAGTTTAAAAAATCACATCGCAAAAATCAATTCGCTCTTTTTAGGAAAAAATTGTTTATGATAAAATATAAAAATATTAATATAAAAATTATGTTTGATAAAAACCGTCATAAATAAAGAACCAATTGTGATAAATGGAGTTCTTGGCCTCGTATCCGTATGAAAAAAGATATGTACCTGTAGATGTAGATATGTAAGATGTAAGATATGTTCCTACATGTAGTTTTTCTTGAATAAAGATAACAACCAAAAATTAATTTTCACAAATTTCAAAATTCATTTAGGGCCTCTTAATAAAGTGGTGAGATTTTATATGGGTGCTAATTTTTATCGTCTATAAAGGAGGTATTCACCTAATTTTTTTCAAGGATCTAGGAAAAACGGTGTGGCTCAGAGAGTGTCTTGAAACTGGCAATTTTCATTTTTCGTTGTTTTTGAAGAAAATTTATGAAAAAAGGCCATCTTCAAAATTCTTGAAAATTGGCTGAAATGTCCTTTACATAGTCTACTTTAAGGATCTCTATTAATATTATACATATCTCGAAAGTCCCTTGATGCATATTTATACTAATAAGTTTTCACAATTCTCCTCATTAGCGACTTTATAAGTAGTTTAAAGCGTTAAAATAACATAATATAAATATTACTTTGTTGTATTACTTAGAGGACTTCAAAGATTGTTCTTTTATGATGGATATCTATCACTGAAAACGATGAAAAAATTAAAAAATCTAACGATTTTTAACGAAAATTAAAAAGGATTTAATTTTCATTAACTTAATTTCAATTTAAAATTGACAACTTCTTACTTTAAAATGCAATATTGAGCCATATTGTAAAATATTTATGGATACAATTTAAATTCATAAGTTATTTAGTTGTCTGACTGCATGGACCTAAAATCTGGTTGCTGGTAAAAAAATATTACAATGAAAACACATTTTTTTTAATATTTATTTCTTCTTTTGCAAACTTGACTCTAAATTGTTTAATTTATTTTTTAACATTATGGTTTTTTAAAATTTATTATTAAAAAACAAACTTTTACAAATGAAATTTAAAAATCAACAAGGATTAACTAAAAATTAAATTTAATGGTTTCCATGAATCAATCATACAAACTAGTAAAAGTTCATAAAAAGTATTTTATTAAACAAAAATTTAAAATAAAAATTATTTCTTTGCCATATTCATTATCTTAAAGGTGTTGTTTATTAATTTCATTTAATGAGCCTGCATCAAATTTAATAAGTATTTCTTATTTTATTTTGAATTTGGTTAACATTAAGGTTTACATTTTTCTTTAATTATCCAAAAAATATAAAATTATTTCTAAAGAAACTAATCAGCGTGTTAGTTTATTTTAAATAATAAAATTATTAACAAATACTTCTTTCACATCCGGGTTTGGCAGGGGTTTCACCCCCCCCCCGGCAGTTTATAAAATTTATTTGTCACAGTGAAAAATACCGTGTGAACAGTTGAGGTTGAACCTCCAAGGGGGTTCAAACCCCCGTGTGAACGAAGTAAATATTAACATTTTAATATTAATAGTGTTATAATATTTTGTTTGTAATATGCTCAAACAAATTTTTTGATCACATTCATTTATACATAGCGTCTTTTAACGATTTATGGAGTGACCAATTATAAAATGTGGAAGTGTGCTATTTATATTGGTTAGTTTAAATCATAGAGATATAATATACTAGAGGAGGCATAGCCTAACTAAAATACAATGAAAGACCTGAAACATCTTTTAGGGGTTCTCAAGGGCTCTGTTTAACCTAATTAAAACCTTCTCCAAGAGCGAATTAGGGTTAAAATATATCAATTGATTTCTGCTTCCCGCACATTGTTTGTGTTTTGATTTGTATTTTTAACGTTCTGCTATATAAGTTACTGTATTTTTGTTCTGTTTATTTAATTATTTTGATAATCGAATGTAGTCGTGGTCAGGTTACTTTTCCGACGTTTTAAAATTCATTCTATAGGGCTCCTCTAGTAATATATCTCTACGGTCTAAATGGTTTGCTAACAAATTGTAATGTTATCGGTGCTTGCCAAAAGTTAGTTTAATTTACCCCATTCAGTTATGGTGTTTACGAAGAATTAATTAATTTTACTTAAATCAATTTTTCCTGTTTATCGTATAAATTTCTTAATTTTATATCACAATTTATCTAATCTTCATTTAGGGTATATAGCAACTAATTTTGAAAATTGGAACCAACTAATTGGGAATGAAGGAATGGATGAGAGAATAAAAAGAAAATGGGATCCGGATAACTCGGAGCTTTTCACTTCAAAATCGCTCGTCCTCAGAAAAAAAATCAAAATTCCCGAACTTACACAGCAACACGTATTTGGACTCGCTTCGCTCGTCCATAGATAATAAATACAATAGTTTTATTTCCTGCCATCACCCATCCAGTCATTCATACTGGTTAACTTTTATGATCCAACAAAAAAACCTTAACTTATTAAAGTTAACTAAAAAGACTTTTTACGAAAAACTAAAAAGTCTTTTTAGTTAACTTTACCCTAGTTTTTAGTTACTTACAAACTAAACGTAGTGTAATTATTTATCACATAAACGGTTACACTTGTACCGAATTTTAACTCATTTGAATTATTTTTCAATTGATTACAATTTTATTAAAAACGTTTTATCATAAAAATTAAAATGAAACACCTAAAATGAATAATTAAGATGACATCCCGGTTTCGGATTTTTTTTCGCAAACACAATACTTTTTCTATATACCTATGGTATAAATGTGAATAAGTAATAATTTGTCTCATCTGCTTTCTGCTTACGATTTAACATTTTAATAACATCTAGGGTGCAGCAAATGTTCTGGAACATCTGGATTCTCAGCTTCTAATAGAGATCCTGGTCCTTTGCTATCTCTACTATCGGTAAAAAACTTTTTGCTTAATAGGTGCCATTTTTACCGCCATATTGAAACTAAAATTAAATTTTAAATTAAAACCCAACAACCCAAGTGTAGTAATATAGACAATTTTTATCAAGCATGTTGGTCGGCGTTGATCTTGTTTAATTTCTAAATTAAGAAACTCAAAATAATGACAGTCTATTTTTCATCTAGAAGAAGATTTCCTTTTGTAGCACTATCCAAAATGAAATTTAAATGGAATCGAATGGAACAAACATGGTTGATAAAAAAAATTGCAATGGAAAGGATTTACCATGTCAAAGTTAGTTTATTTTTATTTTTATTTCACAAATCGAATATGGGGTACCTGAGTTCCTTGATTTCTTTTAAAGTAATTTGTTTTGTGATTTCTAGGGATATTTTTATTTTTTTACTACTTTTGTTTCAAAATGGTTGCAAAAACGGCCAGATATGGCTGTAATAATAATAATAATAATATTAAAAAATCGGATCCTCTTTCTATTAAAAGCTGGGAAAGTTTATGTGTTGCGGAACTCTTGCCTCACTCTCTTTAGTATTATATTTCTGCTTAACAAGCTATTTCAAGCTTGTTAAAATGTGTCAAATATTGGTTACAATTAAAACTAATGTATCGTAAGTAGTGAAACTGAGATATGATTTAACTAAGTGATGCCTCCCTAAGTCTTGTGGTATTTATAAAGAAACCTGTTTCTTCTCGTTTAACTTATTCTTTCTTGTTTTAATTTAATACATTTTTGTTGGCATCAATTAAAATTAAATTTATTGAAATTTTCGCCGCGAGTAGATAAAATAATACTTGCAACTATGCAGCAAAAAGACATTACTGACTCGTCGTATATAGTAATCACCAACATCGGCTCTGCCTAAAGAGGCGATTCATCATTTGCCAACCTCGTCAGTCATCATTGCTTTGCCTCATCAGTCAAATGGATTAATTACCATCGGCTTGTGTCTTGGCAGGTAATTTTCATAACCAGCCCTTGCCTTCAGCTGACGGGTGTAATCTTTCAACTCGTCTGCAAAATTCCATTTTGCTGCCTAGTAGTAAAATACACTATTCCCAAACACATATGCAACTGGTAAACTTTAATTAGCATTCTATTCAGAGTCAAGAATTAATAAATATTAAATAAATTGTATAAATAAGCTTTCTTTTTACAAATAATGAATAAATAAGCTACTATTAAGTGTACAAACACAGCCCTAATATAAACCAATCCATACCAACACTATTTATTAATAATATCTATTTTTTAATAAATTGATATATTATATTTTTTAATTTATTCATAAAACAGTCCATATTTATTTATTTTATAATATATTTTAATTTAATTATCATAATAAATAATACACCTTTAGCTTTATTTTACAATAAATTTGTAATAAATCAACAAAATAAATATTAATATAAAATAATTAAGCGTGGTAATACTTAAAAAATTCCAACAAAAAATTGTATTTTTTGAAATTTAGTTATTTTCAATTTTTAGTTATGATGTAATTTGTGGATTTAAAGATTATAATTAGATGTGTTGCAATTAAAAAAAAAAAAATTGCATCTATTACGCATGAATATTTTCAACATTTATAAATAAATTAAGTTTTTTATCTTAAAATCATTACATAACTTTGCTCAACTTAATTTTAAATTTTAAGAGGAACTACAAATTATATATTAAGGTTAATAAAACCTCTTAATTTAGTACGAACTCACAAAAATTGCAATTTTAAATAATTAATTTGGCATTGTTAAAATATCTACTCTTTTATTTTTTAATTTATTGGTTTAAAATTTACAAATATTTACACTACTCGAAAACATTTTTTTGATGACTTCCATTCAAACTTTGTTTATTTTTTTGATATTTTAAGTACATTTCAAGAAACTTTGCATTCTTCTATTAAATTGATAAACAATATTTAAACTGCTTTATTTGCTAGGGAAACAACAATTTTTGATTACAAAGTAATTTTAAAAGTTGTAAATTTCATTTTTCTAACCACTTATCAAAATTGTTTTTTTCACAAAATTTACAAAAAAAAAAAAAAATTGGCGGAAAATCTCTGATTTTAATAAGATCTACAAAGGTTAAATGTTAATAATAATGCTGTAATTTTTAGGCCATGTAGATTGTGTTTCTAGGTCCCTAAGTTCAAAGGATAAAATAAAAGTCTTCCCCCTTATTAAAATAATAAGAATGTTAAAATTTATAATAGGATAGCCAACTTTAGTCTTAACAGACCATCATTAGCGCATTGTAGAAATAAAATAGAACTGCGAAAAAAAGATTTTCTCATTATAGGGATCAGTGGTGAGACTTTTTTCATAGCATTTCTTATTTGATTCCACAATTCTATTTACCAATTTAAACATTTTTTTTTAAATTCTGCAAAATTTCTTTAAATAGATGTATGAATCTTGCATTTTATTGTTGGGAACTAATCTAAATATAATGAAATACTTTTTAAGTCCTGTATTCATCAGAGGCTTTTATTTGGCTACTGAATTACTGCTAATATCTTTCCCTCTATATTTCCAATTCCTTGTGTAAAAATTAATGATATAGTCCTTACTATAAAGCCTTGTAGGTTATTAGGGATAACTCCAGTGGAATTAACATGATTAACTACCTAAAGGTTAAAATACTTACCTAAAAATCAATATTTATCGGAAATTAATATAATTCATAAAATCAATTATGTTACTTAATACTATCGAGTTTCGCGAAACATAAATACTTAAAAAAATATAACTGTCCAATTGACACCTAGAAATGTAATAAGCTTAATGATATGCTGGTCCTGAGTACTGTCCAATCATTTGACATTATTATGAACCATCAATAATGACGAAATATTGATGTTCAGACGTAGCACAGCATTTATAGCTTGTTACATTCTTAATCGTCTATTGCCCAATTATATTGTGCCACAGTCAATTATATTTATTAGAAATACATATATAAGTGATAAAAGCAAATTTATAAAATATAACTATTTAAAGAACTATGCAACCAGTTACCTTCTTGAAATGTACCCTTACATTTTTTTAAAAACGTTTTTTTTTTGTAATTTTATTTTCTTATAACTTGTTAACTATTTAGTTTTATTTCTTCATTACTATTTTTACTTCAAGGCAATTTCCCATTTTTATTAGCACCATTTCTATTTTTAATAAATCATATTATAAAAATAAGGTCAAGAGTAATTGAAATAAGGCCTATGCAAGGTATAGCCAAATATTAGCAAGCGACTTTTATTATAATAAAATCATGGGACAGGTTAGGGAGGGTTTGTTTACATAGATTTATATTTTGGATAAAAAAATGAGCAAGACTACGTAATCATTTAGATACTTGGTTCTCCTTTTGTTGTAACTAATAGGAGTATTTATTTCAACATGAGACCAGTGAGAGTACCAAAAATAGGCTTTCCAAAACTCTCGGAAGTAATTCCAGCCTGATTCCACCCATCTCATGAAGATTTACCAATTTATAAACTCAGAAAATAACATTTTATTTAATTGCTTTTACTGTGGTAATATTTCATGAATGAAACGTTTTACTGTTGGCTGCCCTGATGTTACGAGGTCTAGTTATGAGGTATGTCTCTGAATAATTATTTAATTCAATATATTCAATAATTAAAATAGTTTGCCTCTGACAAATAATTATTTGCCATTCTGCTTGCAGCATATTTATCAGAATAATTTAAAACACTCTAATTTTCACACTTTTAAACAATTAATTTTATTACTTCAATTACTCTTTCTCATTTTTATTAAATGATCTTATTTTATTATCTATAATTTTAAACAAAAAAATTGAAATAATCACTGAATCAAACATAGCTTAGCAAATAAAATTTAATGTAAGCATTTCCTACAATTACAAACAAAAAATAGATTCTGCGTCACTTAAATTATTACATGATTTTTATAAAACTTCAATTCAAACTTTTAAATAAATAGAAACAATTAATTATCGCTGTTTGGAAGTACATTTAAATTATATTATTAGACTTATTTAAAGGCCTTTTTAGACTTATTTATCTGTCTTCATAGACTGCATTTAACTTTATTTTGAAAACAATTGAGATAAATCCTAAAGTCCTATGAAAGAAAGGGTTAATAACAGTGTATATAACACAGTTATAATACTGTATTTTGACTAGACACTTCATATGTACAGGGTGGAACATTCCAAATGCACAAACATTAAAATGAAAAAATTAAGGAACCATAGTCCTAGATTTTCAAAAATGGTCCCTCTTAAAAACTGTCTCTTGTCTATTTTATAAATTTCCTCTTACCTTAGAAATTTGATACAAATATCTTTGACTCGATGACTTGATTTTTATTATAGATTTTTGTTCAAAACCTCAAAAAAGAAATATTTTTAACACAAATCTATCATATAACTAATGATGATCATATAACTAATAACTTGCAATAATTTGATGAAAACTAACCAAAATAATATAGTGATATTAGTATTAATTTTTTTTAGAATTGAATGTAGTTTTAAAATAGGCAATATATTATGGTATACTTTAATTTATTTTATTTAAATAACCAAATGTGGCAACAAAATTATCATAATTTGGTAACAGTTACCAAATAAATAATGGTAAATTTCAACTCAAAAGAGAAATTTTACTAGGTGTAGAGATCATTTTCGAAGGTCTAGGACCCTAGGTCTAGGACCCTAGGTCTAGGAAGGTTTAGGAGGTTTATCCTTATTTTTAAGAAGTTATTATTGGTGCATCTAAAATGCTCTATAAAACCCAGCTTTTATGTCAAACTTGAAGTTTAGGTCGCACAGACCCTATTTAGTGTTTGGGGAGGGGAGAAGTGGCAACCCAAAGCACTAGGGGAACGGCTATTCTGAGTGTGAAAAATATTATATGCTGCTTTATTTAATGTTTGTACATTCATTTATCCAACATGATAGAGAAACTGGGTTCAAAGTAAGAAAGAAAAAAAAAACTATGGCTGTGATTTGACAAAATAGTTGGGCTGATATTATTATCAAGCATAGGTATAATTATGGGTAAATATGGTAAGTACAATTTTTTTTGTATTTTGTAAGTTTGATTTTTATTTTATTAAATATACTTTGTTTTTCCAAGCAGGATTAATAAAGTTCTTTGCTAGAAACAAAGGTATGTAACTAAATTTTATTTAATAATTTATTTTGTTTCAAATTTTGATAAATCTTGTTTTTTATTTAGTTTACTGTTATTTTTCTGTTCTAGAATGCAGCAGTATTTTTCCAATTATTTTATTTTTGTAAAATTATTTTTTAATTTTTCCTCAAAAAGGAAAATTTAATGGTTTATTGGGCTCTGTTCTGAATAAGGGGACAATTTTTGAAACCCCATTTTTTAATAATATGCAAGAATAATTGTTAAAACATATAAATAATATCTTATAAATTTAAGTTTTTCTCTTGTGAACCTAAATCATTTTTTGGTTCTCTTTCAATTTATTTTTCTTAAACAATCTAACTATCCCTTCAACATTTAAACCTCACTTGAAAAATATTTAAGAAAGTAAAAAGAATGTCAAAAAGTCTAGTATATTAATTCTTTTAGTATTTCATAAGTTTTCAATTAAGACTCTATTTCTCCTGATTAACTTGTTTGTTTGTTAATGATATTTGTTTATCCCCCATTATTGATCTACAAATATTCCTATTTACTATTTATTATTATATTTATTATATAAATTAATTGAAAAATTATTTTTATTGGATAAAAAAAACGATTTCTTGAAAATGCTTATATAGAATGTAATGAGTTTAAAATAGATATGAAATAATAATGACTTAGTAAAAAGTGAAGATAAAATTTTTATTTCATGAAGTGTATGGATTTTGATTAAATTAAGAAAAAAATATAGGGGCAGCTAATAGAAAGCACCCTTAAAATAATACTACACATAGAAGGAGCTCTAATGGTGACAGTAAATCCAGTTTCCTACTGGCTTAAGGCAGTTTTAAGCTGCACTAAGGCTGCCACCATTACAACATATAATTTTCATTTGACAAAGTTGGCAAAACTTTCGGAAAAAATATTTAATAGCAAATGAATTCAATAAATTATAATTGCTTTATTATAATTTTTAAATATGTTAAATTTTATTTGAAAAGTTTTAATAATTAAAAAAACTGCTAAAAGTAATCCACATAATCTAAAAGTAGATTCTCTTAATTCGTTAACCCTTTTGCTTGCTAAAGTAATTGTGATAGAATTTATTGAATATCGAGTATTTTTTTTATTTGTTTCATTTTATAAAAAAAAATGTTTTGTTGTATGTTTGCTTAGCTCCTTAGTTACTGATATTATTTTAAGCATTCACCCAATACAAATTTAAGTCATTCTTGATTACATTTCAAAACTCTATTTATTTAATTTAATGAATTCAATTTTGTGCTCATAAAATTTGATTAACAAATTTAACTTGATTTAACATTTAACGCAAAATTGTATTGTTTTATTGCAGTTTGTCACAATATTTTTATTATCTGTTTGTCATAACTCAAAGGTTTTTCGTTCAATTCCCTGTCTGTACTCTTGGTCTATTTGATTTTTTTTTATTTTTAGTTGGCGCCAACTAAATTAACCCTGACTACAGTTAAAGGGAACTGCTGTGTGTCAGTCAATTTACCTAACTTGGTTTGATATCAGTATAAATTAGATAAATATTTCGTCACAGAAGTTAACCTAAATAAGAATCTTGGACCTACAGGTCAATGTTGTCTCAATATAAATAAATAATGAAATAAGTTATTTTTATGAAAACATAAAAAAATATATTGCTTCTATAATTAAACATAATCTATTTCCTGGTTCCCACTTTCACAAAATACATAAAATAATTTTATACATAATTTTTTTATTTGCAAATTTATTTAAAAAATAAAATAAAATTTATTTAAAAAAAATTGTAAATAAAATAATAATAATTTTTATTATTTAAACCAAAGTATTACATATATAGCCTGCAAAAGTGCGACACAGTGAAGTGTGGGATCTTGTAAAAAAATTAAGACTTTATTAAATCTATTTATAAAATTTAATAATAAAATTTTATGAACAAAAAAATTTTTAAAAAAATTTTTATATCGTAGTTAACAATTTAAGAAATTGGAATATGTATTTTATTTTTACATTTTTTTAAATAATAAATGTTAATTACCAATTTTTATTTGTATGACTTTACATTCATGGCAAAAAACAGGTTGGTGTACCAATTGTATTATATCAATTCATGTTCCTTAATAGAAAACTTTTGAATTTTAAAGTTAGCTTTTAGTCTTGCCTAATTTGATTATTTTTAAGCAGTAAATTTTAGTTTCTTTGGAGTATATGATTAAGAAATAGGTTTAAAATCGATTATTTCTTGTTAAAATTCTTATATTTTTTTGTTAATATATTATGATTGTAAATAGCACTGGGTAATTTCACACTAATGTATTTAGAAAATAAATTTAGAACATAGTGAAAATAAAATAAATAATAATAATTAGAGTATTTTACAAGCTGTTACTTATATATAGTCTTGTGGACTCGAAATTGTATAAAAGAGAAGTTAAATTTAATGGTAAAGATTGAGTATAAATTTTGTCTTTTATAGTCTTTATTGCTGTGCTAAATGTATGCTAACTGAACTCTACTATAAACTTTTAAAATATTTTTGAACTTATTCTAAATTACTTTGGGTTAAATAATTTCAGTGTACTTTGCTAAGTTCTTTCCATGGCTCCATGCTAAGTTTTATTACTATACTTATGACTTCATGAAATATTTGTATATAATTAAAGTATGTGTGATTTGTTTTCACAAAATGGAACCATATATCTCTTTTAAAATCATTCAAAGTGGTTTGTATCTTTCATACGAATGTGTCATTTCAATTCCCCTTGATTTGCTTAAGTTAGATTATTTCTGCAACACACATATGTGTTACAGGAGTGTAACTCTGGAGTTGCGTTTGCACTCTGAGATTATTTACATTTGATTCCCAGATTTTATTGATTCAGATATGATAAATGTGACTTTGTTCTATTAATGGGAGCAAAACAAACTAAATGAATTCCATTTCTATATTTTGCAAGGTGCAAATACGTGACCTTTGAGCCTCAAATGTTAACCTACAAGATTCATTTATTTTGGTTCACTGCTAAAGGATTAGTTGGTCTGCCATTTGAGATCGGTGAATTTTGGCCCCTGGGCCTCTTATTAAGTTCGGAAAATGGCATCAAAATCAGTTTTTACCCTTTCCGTAGGCACTGTGTCTATTGGTTTTATCAAAAAGTTAAAGAGCTCTCTTTTCAGTTCAAATATTACTGCAAATAAAACCAAAATCTAAATGACTCTTCCTTAGTCTCACTTTGAAGTTTATAGAACTCACACATTGTTATATATATTCTATTAAATTATGTTCTATTAAATTTTCTTAACTAATCTGCAAAATAGTGATGATCATTTCACTTAAAACTGAGAGCATTTTCATTCAATCAAATAATTAACTTAAACACTACATTAACAACAAATTAAAAGCTTTAAAAAAAGAGTTAACACACACAACATAAAAATACTAGAATTTTATGCTTTTAAATTGTTGTTTTATTTATTTTTTAATTTGAAGATTATATGAGCATTTTTACAAACAGTTACTTTAATTTTTTAAAACAAAAATTTAATTAGATCTTAAACTGCACAAAATCTTTAAAATCACACGTTTTTCCATGTATAAGAAAAAGGCAAAATTACAAATCAAACATTAATTACAAAATGATTAATAATAATATTAAGTTGTTCTAGAGAAAGAGAATGGCACAGTTCTCGTATGCCATAATTTAATGATTGACATATTCGATATTCAAAGAGATATGTCAGGAGAGCTGTGCTGCTTTCTTCTTTTTTAGAGTAACTTGCTATTACCTTTAGTTTGACAAAATAGACTTTAATTTATATCTAACTATATATTACACATGATAACATTAAAAAACATACATTTTTAAAGGTTTTGTGAATTTTAAGATCTAAATTAATGATATTTGTTGTATTTTTGGTAATATTTGAGCAGTTACATCTGTGGTTTTTATTAAACCAATTTTGATTGTTAAAATTTTGATCTGTCGTAAATTAAACAAAATTAAAAAAGAGTCCTTTAACTTTATTGTTAAAACCAATAGGAACAGCACTATAGGGCAAAAAATGATTTTTGGGTAATTTCACGGCCATTTTTGGTTTATTTTTCTGCTTCTTCTCAGGGAGCTAAAATATATTAAGCTAGCGGGTTACCTTTGGGCCCAAGATCAGATTTTTTTAAGTTTGGCTCTTAGACTATTATCTGATGATAAAAAAATATGACTCAATTAATCTGCATAGTTTAAAAGGATAAAAACACAATTTACACAAAATAGTGCTATTTACACCTTTTTTACAATTTAATATAACAATTTATAAATGATTTTTAAAATAAGTTTTTGTAGTTGATCATAGGCTCTTATTACTTTGAAATTTTCCATCTTTGATCTGAGTTTCTTTACACAATTTAAACATCCTAAGGAAATTAAAATTAAAAAAATGAAAAATAATGTATTTATTTATTTATTTATACAATTTTTTTTATAAATTATTATATATTTTTATTATTAAAAAATTAATTTATTAATTTTTAAGTAACACAGCTACCTAATTAATATATTTCTTAAACACATTTTTTTGTTAGACAAAAACCCTAATTATACATTGAAGCTTTTGGAACAAAGTCCAATTATATATTTTATTACTAATAATATTTTATTTTTAGAAAATATTTCATTATTTTTTTTGTAATATTAGGAAGTCGAAGGATTATTAGGATTTATATATTTTTTTATAATTTATTACTTCTTTCTAATTAAATTTTATTTAGGATGATTTATTAATTAATTAGTGATATTTTTAATTTTAATAAATTACAAAATAAACAAATTAAAATGATATTAGGAATAAAATGTAGTCGGCTAGGTTTAAGAAAAAAGGTAATACATTTTACTGGCAATTATTAAATTTGGACTTAAAATTTATTTCCTATTTTTTGTTACATTTAACATTAATTTTCGTTACAATAAGATATTTTTAAAAACGTGGAACGGAGTTATGGATGAACTTAATTTAAGTAAATTTTTAGGCGCAAGGGTTTTTAACTAATTTGAATGTTAGTTTTTTTGTGGAGTCCCAGGTTTTTGTGTACCTAACTTAAAATCAGTGGGCGGTAGGTTATATTTAAAATTCAAGCCTGTAAGCTGAACAGGAGGTTTCATGGTCTTGCAAGTTAATGGTACACCTGCTAGCTGATGGCGATAGATCTATTTTATTTTTAGTCAGTGTTTCTTCATTTTCTGCCACCCAGTATGCCAAAGTATCTGTATCATATGTTGGGATTATGGTTACCTCTGAAAATAATACATTTAACAACATTACAAATCACACCATAACACATTTTTTAGTTAAAAGTTAAAAAATAAAAGGGGAAATAATTATTCAATACTATGATAAGAAGTAAAAATACGTTTTAGTGACTTTCTATAATAAATTGTAGGACCTAATAAATTATTTTCAATAATAAATTAACGGCCAATGGGCTTTGGTCCTTAGGCCGTTATGAAGCGTTAGCGCTGGGCTTAGAATAATACTAATATAGAAGGAGCATATGACCGTAAACACAATGTAATTCCACAGATAGGTCACAGGGGAAGCATAAAGGCAAAAAAGTGTCGCCACACCGTTTCAAGGAAAATAGAGTGCCATAGGACAACATTATAGCTGATAGTGGTTAATAAAATTGATTTATTTAGTTATTTATGCAACATGGGATGAAAGTAAGTTTTACAGCTCAAGATAAAGTTTCGTCCTAAGGCAGCGCAGAAGGAGGAAACTTCATTAGCTCACGAGGCCGGTAGCCGAGGGAGATAAACTAGTTAGCTCCGAGGCTTGCCGAGGGAGATAATACGAGAGCTGAAAACTTTCATCCCTTGTTGCATATTAAATTTTATCTACGACTTGAGAACTAATACTAACAACTATTAATATATTCTTCAGCTCCTTAATTGTTATTGTGTTAGTTTATTTATTCTTACCATGTCAATTACTCTGATAAAGAGAGAATAAAGCCACTTTCTTCACATTATTTTATTGTAAGCTGTCAATAGAATAATGTATAATACTATATTAGTAATTTTAATATTAGCGTGTGTATATTGTATATTCTACCCGTAGTACCAACATAACAGCGAAAAAATCCTAATATTCCTAAAAATTTTACAAAAAAATTTGGCAACGCTTTCACTTTCCTCCCTACGGAGTAAAAAGTACATTTACAGCGTGAGATAACAAGACTGTATGTAGAACTTACAATACAAGGAGTAGATAAATGAATTTTTATTACCTAAATCTTTATCCTCCCATGTTTGTTTGGCTTCTAACAAAGCATTGAATACTTCCTTACTGGGTTCCGTACCACTGAACACATAATATCTAGCTCTGATTTTCTTGAAGAATTCAACATCAGCATAATGTGAGTTACCATGATGTGGCACATATGTAAGATCTAGATATATTGGTGAAATTGAGGCGTTCTTTTTGTTTTCTCCTTTCATTGCTTTCTTGACAGGAGATTCTGAACGCTTAAGAATTTTGTTTATTGTTTCTTTGCCTGGAACCAGAATAACAATCAAATAATATTATCGATAACGTCAATTGAAGTATTAAATCCGTGATTTAAAGCTAATCTGTTATGTTAGTAACAATAGCAATGACCTTGAAACATAGAGATATTATTACTACAGTGGCCCTACTGGTTGAATTTTGAAACATCGAAAATTTAACATAACTACCTTCAATTATCAATATTTCCAATCTGACAGAGCAAAATTACAGTAACCTAGCAGAACTTTTAAAATACAAATAAAATATAAACAATGTACGCAAAGCCAAATACAATCAATTTATAAGTAACCTTAACTCACTCTTGGAGAAGGTTTTAATGAGGTAATACAGAGTCAACTTTCTCTCAATGTATTGAGATAGGCTATGCTCCTCTTGTAATATATCTCTATGCCTTACAACGATAGGGAGATCGTGTCGCCACCGTTTTACGAGGGAAATAGAGGGCCTAGAGTATAAAAACTAAATAGAGTTAAAAGTATTGGAGAAGCTTGCAAGGTTCTCCAAGGTTTTGTTTTTCATTTTTCTCACGCCAACTTACTTTCATCTTGGCAAATTTTAATTTTTTTAAGATTTATAACTCGACTATCTCAAACAAGGTAAGAATATAATTACCTACGTTCAATTAGCTACTTAACAATAGGAAATAACAAAAAAATTGGCTGGAACTGTTAATAATCTTACGATAAAAAGTGTTATTGGTGTCACAGAGAGTAGAGGTGGAAATTTGCAACAATCAAAATCAAGGCATAGACAGTTTTTTTACATTATACATTTTAAAAGTTGAGTATTGCATTGGAAAAATATATGCTTCTTAGATTTTTCTCTTTGTTTTGGATACTTTGACAATTTTACTTGACTTACATCAGGTTCTTCGTACTTTATCAATATTTCTAAATTTTTATTGAATTTGATCTGACATAAAATGAATAGAAATACCTGAGTATATGTTGGAAGCTATTCTTTCATTCTCAGCGTTCATTTTCTCTATTTTCCTTCTGGTCGGGGATTGGTTAGATAAATCTAACTCAGCATCACTACCCTCTTTAGCTGGCGGGGAAGGCGTGGGAAGACCTAGAGGGTGACCCCATTCAACTATAGGATTCCAATCGAAATTTGTCAGAGATCTAGGAGGACGAGGAAGACCGAGAGGTTTGCCCCACGATTCGATGGGATCTTTCTTTGAAGATTCGCCGCGGGACTCTGTCGAAGGTTTCTCATCTTTCGTACCATTTAAATTCATGCTGTCTCTTCTTTCTGAACTTACTTTTGCTTCAAAGGGCCCTACTTTACTCGGTGAGAAAGTTCGCGGATCAATATCAGCGTCATCGTCATATTTAGATATGTACATGGCTGCGAAAGTATCTTTCTTGTCAGGTTCATCCGGTAAAGCTCCATAAAACGAACTGGTCATAGCTGATTCTTTTCCTCTCAGTTCGTAATCGAAGTTGGGAGGAGATGGTATGTGAGATGCTATACTCATGGGTGATCCAGGAATTTCTTCGTCTGATTCAAATTGTTCTAATTCTTGTCTTCCTTCTGATGCTTCCCACTGAGTGGCTGATTTTGAAGCTTGTCCACTACTCAAATCACTTCTTGGTGTAGCTGACCCTAAATCTAAATCTGAGCCTGGTGTCGTACTTCTTGTTGGAACATCTTTTTTAAGTTCATAAATTACACTACTAACACCCGATTCTCCCTTGCCTTCTTTCTTTTCACTTACAATTCGAACGGAAGAACTTTCAACTTCGGGCTTACCCTGATCGGTTGATTTTGTCGTTTCTACCTCAAAATAACTTCTTGTCGATGTCTTACTATCGCCCATCGAATCTTTATCTGTTACGGATTTAGCTATCAATGATTCTTTTATTGTCTTTTCTAATGTTTCAGTTTCATGTTTTTGTATCACATCTTTATCGTCTTTTCTTTCCTCTTCTTTGGAGTGACTATCTGATTGATCTTTGGTTAACCTAACTTGCTTATCACTAATTACGCTAATACTTTCTTGGGAAGAAAGTTGAACTAATGTGTTTTGATTCATCACAGTTTCATGAGCACTTGTTTCTATCCTTTTCAGTCTATCGTCTTTATCATAAATATCAGTCGTTGAGCTAATAGAACCTAAATCTGTTGGCAGTCTTGAATCGCTATGTTTCGCCTCATCACTTTCATATTTCTTAAACTCTGGAGTATCTTCGACTCTAGGTGTCTCTGGAGCGTCCATGTCTACTTCTAATTGAACGACATATTGTTCCGACTCTTTGTTCGCTGGTGACGCGTCTGAAAATACAGTTTCTTCAATTTTCTTAGATTTCTCTTTTGGCGATGGCATGGTCGTTTTTTCTGTTGTTTCACTTTCTTTTTTGTCTAAGGTGCTAATCATATCTGACTTAATTTCCTCTCTTGAGAATTCCATTACTATATCATCTGTTTTTATTTTGGATTCTGTTTTTTCAACAGACGCAGTCTCAGTTTTGGAAGACTCAGCTGTCGTTGATGTAATATCTGAAGTTTTTTCTACTCCGGATATTGTTTCTTCTTGTTTTATACTCTCTTTTACTATTTTTTCTTCTATCTTTTCACTAACCACGGATTCTTTTCTTTCTTTCTCTGTTGTACTTTCTGAAAATAATTGAGTGCTTTCTTCTTCTAGTTTCGTGGCAGTCTTACTACTCTCATGCTTTGATTCTTCCGTCGACACTTTTGCCTCTGTCTTACTTGAAGATTCTTCCGACTTAACTTGGGATGAAGTTTTTTCTTCTTTGATTATTTCACTTACTTTTTCTTTCACGTCGCTTATAGTTTCAGTAATACTTGTGGTTACTTCTTCAACGCACTCTACTACAGTTTCTGATATTTTGCCTGATACCTCTCCAATAGTCTGTTGAATGTCTTTCTTTTCGCTAGACATAGTTTCGCTTAAAGTAGTAGTTTGTTCTTGAACTGTACTTGAACTAGATTTTATATCTTTAAAGAGAGCGGACTGCAGTTCACTACTTTCAATTAGCTGTGAAATGGACGACGAAGACTCCATTTCTTTTGACTCATCCGTTGAAATAATTTTACTTTGTTTTTCTTCAATATGAGATTCTGTAGCTTCTAGAATGATATCTTGAGATTCTTTTGTAGTACTACTGCTTGCTGTCTCCAAACTGGAAGTTTCTCCACTGATAATTTTAGTTTCCGTTTGTAGAGAAAGTGGTTTCTCTAAAATGTCAATTACCTGTGCAGTAATACTACTACCTGAGCTGACACTTGTTGACGCATCTGTAGAACTTATTTCTTTTTCTAATTTTTCTGGAGATTTTTCATGTAAACTTTCCATTTTTGTAACTGTTTCAGAGCCAGATATTGTTGATTCTTTAAGTTCCGATTGTTTCTTTGGAGAAGTTTCGCTCACTTTCTCTTGTCCAGGTTCATCAGTCTTTTTAAGTGTAAGTTCTAACCCGTCTTTTATACATTTATCTGTCTTTTGAATCTTCTCTTCAGGAACTGGTGTATCTTCTTCTTTATCTTTGTCTGTAATTTCGGCTGCAATTTTTTCGCACGTTGAAACAATACCACTTATAATTGAGCCTATGACAGATCCCTCGTTCTTTGATCCTTCGTCTTTTGAGGTCTCTTTCGCTGTTTTCTCCTCAATAACTTTTGATGGAGACAGTTGGCCAATGGGTGAACCTTTTCCTGATGATCCTTTTGACGTTGGTTCTGGTGACAATTTACCTGACGATGTTCCTGATTCTAATGATTTTTTGCCTAAATGTTTTTCACCTAAAGTTTCGTGTCCTAACTTGCTTGATAATTCCGTGGTTTCTATAGTTTCTTTTAGTGTAGTTGGTTCATCAACTTCTGCCTTGTCATCTTTATAGTCCTTTTCTTTTATTTCACTATCTACAATCTCATCTCCCTTGAATTGCTGGGGAGGCAGTTCAGTAAAATCGATTTCAGATTTAAATTTTTGTTCGATTTCAGTTTTATCAGAGTCTATTTTTTGTAGTATTGACTTATCACTTTCATTCTCTTTGTCTGCCTCTAAAATAGATTCTTTTTCTGTAGCCGCAACTTCTGAATGTTTAATTATAGATTCAGATATCACGCTTTCAACAATTCAGCTTTTTCTGAATTTCTTTTTAGTACCTGATTTATCATTCGTCTTTGTCAGTGATTTCAGCAGCAATTTTTTCGCAAGTCGAAACAATACCACCTATTATAGAACCAAGAATCGAGCTTTCCTTTTCATCTATCTTTGGTACTTCTTTATGAACTTCTTGAATAACCTGCTGTAAGGTATCTTCATCTTCTTTTGTTAATTCAGGTTCTCCCTTGACATATGGTAACCTTACAGCCACAAATTTTTCTTCCACTGGTACTTTAGCACCTTGATGATCATGAGATATTTCTGTTTTTTCATGTATTTCTTCCATTAGTAAACTCCTCTTCTCTCTCGTGAACGGAATGATTTCCTGTTCAACTTCTTTAAGTATTTCTTCTTCAGATAACTGGGAATGAGGAATTTTAGGTTTCGAAGTGTCTTTGCATACTCCTGATTCACTTGCAGGTGCTTCTTGCCTTTCAATTTTTGACATAATCACTGTTTCCTCGACATCCGATGCAATTAATTTTGAATCGTCCATAATTTTGGATATGACATCTTGTTCTAAGGGTTTACCTTTCTCTTTAGCTGAGTCCTTATCTATAGTATCTATATTACTCTTAAGGTTTATTGTTTTTTCAATTTCTTTCTGTTCTCCCATAGTAAGTCCCTTCATTTCTTGATCTAATGATGCTACGTCCTCCGTTAATAGTGAACCTAACGTATGTTCTAGCATTTCTGACTTTTCTACCTTATCTTTTAAGTCCAAATTTTTTGGTTCAGGCGTCTTTGATTTATCATCAGTTTTTTTCTCTGCATCAGTAGACTGTAATTTTTCTTCCTCGGATAATTTTAAAACAGTTTTTTCAATTTCGTCTATTTTTTCTGGTTCAGGTGATTTAAATACTTCTTTAGTGGATTCTGATTTTAATTCTAGCTCAGGGGATTTAGAAGCCTCTTTTATTGATTCTGATTTTAATTCTGGTTCTGGGGATATTGCTTTTGGAGATTTTGATGGCTCTTCTTGTATTAAATTAATTTTTTCAGGTTCGGGTGATTTGGATACATCTTGTTTTGTGTCAATTATCTCTGGTTCGGGTAATTTTGATACATCTTTGTTGTGTTCGGGTGATTTGATTCATTCTTGTTTTGTGTCAATTATCTCTGGTTCGGATTTTGATACATCTTGTTTTGTGTCAATTATATCTGGTTCGGGTGATTTTGATACATCTTGTTTTGTGTCAATTATCTCTGGTTCGGGTGATTTTGATACATCTTGTTTTGTGTCAATTATCTCTGTTCGGGTGATTTTGATACCTCTTCTTTTGTGTCTAATATCTCTAGTTCGGGTGATTTTGATACTCCAATCTTTGAGTCTAATGTATCTGGTTTAGCTGATATTGAAATATCTTCGATTATTTCTGATTTCAATTCACACTCGGAGGATTTTGTTACTACTTCTTCTACTTTCTTTTTTTCGGGGGAAGTTGTGATTTCCTTATGGGATTGCAATTCTTGTGATATCGATTTAATTTCTTCTTGTGAATCTATTATTTCATGAGGCTCTGGAGACTTAGATTTTTCTTCTGATTTCGTTTCAAACTTTTCTGATAGTTTTGTTACATCTAATTTCTCTGGTTCTGCCAATTTAGATTTCTCTCCTTTTTCTGTCTCTGGTTCAGGTGACATTGAGTGTTCTTTAGTATTTGTGTCTAATAGTTTTTCTTCTTTTAAATCAAGCTTATGATCAGGCTCTGGTAATATTGATTCTTCTTCTTTTGATTTTAACATTTCTGCATCAAGGGACTTTAATTTCTCTTTTGCCTTTAAATCCATTGTTTCTAGAGAAGATGATTCAAATGCTACTGATTCAAGTAATTTTTTTGAAGCTTTCTCTATACTATCTCCTTTCTCAGGCTCAGGTGATTTAGAAACCTCTTCTACTTTTGTATCTACTTTCTCAAGCTCCGGTGATTTAGATACATCTCCTACTTTCGTATCTACCTTCTCTGGCTCAGGTGATTTAGATACATCTCCTACTTTCGCATCTACCTTCTCTGGCTCAGGTGATTTAGAAACATCTTCTACTTTCTCTGGCTCAGGTGATTTAGATACATCTCCTACTTTCGTATCTACCTTCTCTGGCTCAGGTGATTTAGAAACATCTTCTACTTTCCTGGCTCAGGTGATTTTAGATACATCTTCTACTTTCGTATCTACCTACTACGTATCTACTGTCTCTGGCTCAGGAGATTTAGATACCTCTTCTACTTTCTCTGACTCAGGAGATTTAAATACCTCTTTTACATTTGTATCTACTTTTTCTAGCTCAGTTGATTTAGATACCTCTTCTACTATCTCTGGCCCAGGAGATTTAGATACCTCTTCTACTGTCGTATCTACTTTCTCTGACTCAGAAGATTTAGATACATCTTTTACATTTGTATCTACTTTTTCTAACTCAGGTGATTTAGATACCTCTTCTACTATCTCTGGCTCAGGAGATTTAGATACCTCTTTTGATTTCGTATCTAGTTTTTCGGGCTCAGGTGATTTTAATACCTCTTCTAATTTCGTATCTAGTTTTTCTGGCTCAGGTGATTTAGATACTTCTTCTACTTTCGTATCTAGTTTCTCTGGCTCAGGAGACTTAGATACCTCTTCTGGTTTCGTTTCTAGTTTTTTGGCTCAGGTGATTTAGATACTTCTTCTACTTCGTATCTAGTTTCTCTGGCTCAGGAGACTTAGATACCTCTTCTGGTTTCGTTTTAGTTCTTGGCTCAGGTGATTTAGATACTTCTTCTACTTTCGTATCTAGTTTCTCTGGCTCAGGAGACTTAGATACCTCTTCTGGTTTCGTTTCTAGTTTTTTTGGCTCAGGTGATTTAGATACGTCTTACTTTCGTATCTAGTTTCTCTGGCTCAGGAGACTTAGATACCTCTTCTGGTTTCGTTTCTAGTTTTTCAGGCTCAGGTGATTTAGATACTCTTCTTACTTTGTATCTAGTTTCTCTGGCTCAGGAGACTTAGATACCTCTTCTGGTTTCGTTTCTAGTTTTCAGGCTCAGGTGATTAGATACTTCTTCTACTTTTGTATCTAGTTGCTCTGGCTCAGGAGACTTAGATACCTCTTCTGATTTCGTATCTAGTTTTTCTAGCTCAGGTGATTTAGATTCTTCTTCTACTTTTGTATCTAGTTTCTCTGGCTCAGGAGACTTAGATACCTCTTCTGGTTTCGTTTCTAGTTTTTCTGGCTCAGGTGATTTAGATACTTCTTCTACTTTCGTATCTAGTTTCTCTGGCTCAGGAGACTTAGATACCTCTTCTGATTTCGTTTTCTAGTTTTTCTAGTCAGGTGATTTAGATTCTTCTTCTACTTTTGTATCTAGTTGCTCTGGCTCAGGAGCTTAGATACCTCTTCTGATTTGTTTCTAGTTTTCGGGCTCAGGTGATTTTGATGCGTCATCTAATTTCGTATCTAGTTTTTCTGGCTCAGGTGATTTTGATGCGTCATCTAATTTCGTATCTAGTTTTTCTGGCTCAGGTGATTTAGATACTTCTTCTACTTTCGTATCTAGTTTCTCTGGCTCAGGTGATTTTGATGCCTCTTTAAGTTTTGTATCTAGTTTGTCTGGCTCAGGTGATTTAGATACTTCTTCTACTTTCGTATCTAGTTTCTCTGGCTCAGGTGATTTTGACGCCTCTTGTAGTTTGGTATCTAGTTTTTCTGGCTCAGATGATTTTAGATACTTCTCTACTTTGTATCTATTTCTCTGGCTCAGGAGACTTAGATACCTCTTCTGATTTCGTTTCTAGTTTTTCTGGCTCAGGTGATTTAGATACTTCTTCTACTTTCGTATCTAGTTCTCTGGCTCAGGTGATTTGATGCCTCTTCTAGTTTTGTATTTAGTTTCTCTGGCTCAGGTGATTTAGATACCTCTTCTACTATCTCTGGCTCAGGTGATAGATACTTCTTCTACTTTCGTATCTAGTTTCTCTGGCTCAGGTGATTTTGATGCCTCTTCTAGTTTTATATCTAGTTTGTCTGGCTCAGATGATTTAGATACCTCTTCTGATTTCGTATCTAGTTTATCGGGCTCAGGTGATTTTGATCCGTCATCTAATTTCGTATCTAGTTTTTCGGGCTCAGGTGATTTGATACCTCTTCTAGTTTTGTATCTAGTTTTTCGGGCTCAGGTGATTTTGATGCGTCATCTAATTTCGTATCTAGTTTTTCTAGCTTAGGTGATTTTGAAGCCTCTTCTAGTTTTGCTTCTAGCTGTTCAGGGTCAGGTGATTTTGATGTCTCTTCTAGTTTTGCTTTTAGTTGTTCAGGCTCAGGTGATTTTGATGTATCTTCTAATTTTGAATCTAGTTTCTCTGGCTCAGGAGATTTAGATATCTGTTCTGATTTAGTTTCTAGTTTCTCCGGCTCAGGTGATTTTGATGTATCTTCTAATTTTGAATCTAGTTTCTCTGGCTCAGGTGATTTTGATACCACTTCTGATGTTGTATCTAATTTCTCTGGTTCAGGTGATTTAGATACCTCTTCTGATTTCGTATCTAGTTTCTCTGGCTCAGGTGATTTTGACACCTCTTCTAATTTCGTATCTAGTTTCTCTGGCTCTGGTGATTTTTCTTTTTCTTTTCGGATGTTTTTTTAGTAGCAGTATCCCTTTCTCGTCTAGGTCCACTTTGGACTCTATTGCATCATCAATTTCATCTTTAGATGCTTGCTCCAGAGACTCTGTTTGGTCTCTTTCATCAATTTCTAATTTTGATTTTACTTTTTCTACTTCATCTTTTGCTTTGGTGCTTGAGTCTGAGATCCCTGTATTGATTTCTCCGGTTCCTTCTAAAACATCAGATTGAAATTGTTCTGACACTATTTTTTCAGTTGGTGTTTCTTCCTTTTCATATTTTTGAGTTTCATATTTTTCATTGATGTCTATTGTTTCTTGCCTTTCATATATTGATATCATTTCTCCATTTTGGTCAAGAGTACTTGTTTTTTTAGAGTCAAGAATGTTTTCGTTTTCTATACCTTTTTGATCTCCTTTTGCAAGGTCTGATTCTTTAGATGTTTCGATTATTACCCCACTTTGGCTTACTGATAACTTTGCTGAAATTATTTCTTCTTTCTGGTCATCATCTTTCACCTTTGTTGCTTCTTTTAGTGTGTCAGAATCAACTTTTTCATCATGGGAGTCTCCCATAGTACTTTCTTTGTCTTTATCAATATCAACTTCATCATCTAGCATAACTGCCTCTTTGTAGTGTTCTTTGTAAAGTTTGCTACTGTCAGAGTCTTTCAGAAAAGTATCTTCTGCAGACTCCTCTTTGACTTCAAGGTTTTCTTTGTCTGCAATGTCTTCTTTTGAGTCTTCTAAACCTGATTCCTGCACAGAAAATGGTATTGCGTCTGTATCATCAATCGTCTGACCCCCTTTTGGTTCAGATTTAGTTTCTGTTGGTTGAACAGAAACAGTCTTAGTTACATGGTCAATCTTAGTTACATCTTCGGAGACCTTTAATTCTTGGTCTTCGGTTGCGTCGTCAAATTTTAAAGGAGCTTTGGGAGCATCGGCTTGGAAACCTGTTGAGTGGATCGCTCTAATTGGATCATCTGTTATTTTATCTTCTATTTCTTCAGTTTCTGGAGTTTCACTTATACCCTCATCACTTTCTTTATTATTTAATGGAAGATCAATATCCTTTGATATTTGATCGGTAACTTGTTCATCAACCTTTTCTTTTATTTGAGATTCTTCTTCATGTAAAGGTTTATCTTGTTCACTCTCTCTATCTGTATCTTTTGAAACAGTAGACTGCGCAGTATCGCCAGGTTTGTCAGTTTCAAATTTGTCGTCAGTTTTATCGGTTGCACTATCTGGAATTTGGATTTTACTCGAGTCGTCAGTCGTTACATCTGTCATTTTCGCGTTAAATGTTGTCTCTTCGGATACGAATGAATCTTTCTTTTCATCTTTTATATCTCTAGAATCAATTTTATCTAATACATCTTGACCTTGTACATCTTCTTCTGTCGCTTCAATCTTTGCTGTCTTATCTATCTCGGTTTTCTCAGCATCAGGTTTTGCACCAAGCTCATGTTGAGATAACTCCTTAAAATCCTCTTCTGACACTTTCTCTTCCTCTTTACCGGCGTCTTTAATGCTGTCTCCTTTACTCTCCATGTCGACAGTGCTTGTTTTTTCTGCCGTGGCTTCGTCTTCTTGTTTTTGTGCCTCTTCATCTTGGATGTTTATTTTCTCTGCCTCAGAGGCTTTGTCATCAATAAAGTCTAAGGAAGATTCTCTTGTATCCTCTGCTAGTTTTTCGTGCAAACCTGCCTCCTGAGTCTGACCTTCTTCTATTTTATCTTTATCATGCTCTTCCAACTTTTCTTTTTGTTCTTTGTCAGATACTGGTTGTTCAACTTCTATATCTTTCTTAATGTCAAAATCAAGGACCTCTTTAGATTGGCCTTCCTGGACAATATCTGTTAATTCTTCTTCTTTAGTTTCGGCTGGTGCTAGTTCATCTTGCTGCTCGGCTGGAGAAGGTTTTGAAGCTTCAGAGGGGTGGGCTGACAGCTCTATTTCAACCTCTTTGACTTTTTCCTTGTCAACTTTCTCTACTTCAATGTCTACTCCTTCGTCTTCTTCTTGGCCTTCTTCCTTTGTTAGTGCCGATGAAGATTCTGGTGCAGCTGTCGCTTTCTCAATTAAGTCTTCTGTGGGTTTCTTATCGACTTCAACTTTTGGTTCAGCTATTACTTCTGGTTCAACTTGTTTTAAATCCGTGTCATGAGATGGCTTTAGGTCTTCCTTCAAGTCTTTCGACTTGTCTTCTTTTTCTAAACCATCTTTAATAAACTTAAGTTCATCTCCTGATATTTCTTCTTGCTTAGTACCCTCTTCTTGCATTACATCTCTTACTGGTTCCCCAGTTTCGTAATCTGCGACTTCATGAACAGGTAAATCAGCTACTTCGTCTGGAGTTTTTACTATTTCTCTTAAGATGTGAACTTTTTGATCAAATGTGGCTACTTCAGGCTCTTGCACTTTCGTTTCAAATTGCTCTGGTCTCTGCTGTTGATCTTTCTCTTTAGTCTCTTCTTTAACGTGTTTTTCTTCTATTCCTTCTATTCCTTCTTTAACTTCTTCTATAGGTATTCTTTCATCTTCAGGAAGAGTTGGTGCCGTAGTTGTTGCCCCTGATTCTACGGTGGCTGAAAATTTTTCATCCGGAATACTTTCTTCTGCTAACTGTTTTTGTTCCATTTCGTTTGATTTCTCTTTTAAGTCTTTTTCACCTTCTTTCATTAAAAGTCTGTCTTTGAGAGCTTTCTCAGCTTCCTCAGGTGTCTTTGCTTTAAGTACGATGTCAGTAGCCGTTTCAATAATACCCGTTACCTCTTCTCTAATTTCCTCTGCTTCGCCTTCTTTTAATCCGGCTGTTTCTATTTGATCTGCATCGTCTGCAGCATCGACACCCCCTATTCTTTCTTTTTCTTCACTTGGAACTTCTTCTGGGTAAAGTTCCAGTTCAATTTTTTCTACAATTAGTATTTCATCATCTTCCTTTGACAATGATACATCTCCGTTCATCATATCTGTATCTTTGATAATATCAGATATTATTTTGATTTCGTTATTTGCTATTTTCTTACCTTTTATTGCTTTGCCTTTAGGAGGAGCTTGAGTTGAAGGAGCTGCAGCAGCTGTAACTTTAGGTTCTTTCTCAGCTGGTGCTGGTTTTTTGGGTTTGGCTTTACTCACTGCCTTTTGTGGGGAAATAGATTTTTTAATTTCTTTTGGAGGTTCAGGAGCTTTGCGTGGTGGCAATGGTTTCTTTTCCGTTTTCTTAATTTCTTCCTTCTTTTTCTGAGCCCTCTGCTCTACTACTTTTCTATTGTTTTCTTCTTTAGTGCTCTTTGCAGGGGTTGCTGACGGCGATGGCCTAGTTTTCAAAGGTCTTGTTTTTGGTTCTCCTAATGGTTTTGGGACTGGAGTCTTTTTAGGTGTCGTGGGGGATGACTTCGCACTTTCAGGTTTCTTTTCTTCAGATTTTGGAGGAGGTTTAGGGGTTCTTTTTTCAGTTCGTTTCGCTACTGTTCTTTTAGGTTTTTCGTCCTTATATATTTTATCTGATTTCTCTGGAAGCTCTCTCTTCTTCACTATTTTATCACTCTTCTTTACTGCATCACTCTTAACTTTTTCAACTTTAGTATCCTTTTTGGGTTTATCTAAATCAGCAGAAATTTTCTCTGCTTTTGCTTCTATGTCAGTCTTGATTTCTTTGCCCGATTCTATAAGATTTTCCTTATTTTTTTCTAATACTTTTTCGTTTTCTTTCTGATCTGCTAAAATATTTTTAGTTTCTAAGGCATCAGGTAACTTCATCGGCTATTTCTATTTCTATTTGTCTTGGAACTCCATTTAAAGCTGGAGCCGTATCTGGTGCAGCTTCATCTTCTTTCACATGTTCTCGTGTTATCTCTTTTTCTTTTAAAGTTTCTAGGTCTGTAGAAGTATCAACTTTTTGTACTCGTTTTTCAGGAGAGATAATTTTAGGCTTATCTTCTTTGATCTCCTTATCGTCTTTAGGTTTTTCTGTTTTTATTTCTTTCGGCTTTTCTGCCATCTTTTTCGTTCTTGTATGAGGTTTAGTTTTAACGTCAGGTTGGTCTATTTTAGGCGTTTTCATTGGTTCAGGGATTTTTACTGGTTTCGTTTCACTCACTGGAGGCGGTATTGGTTTATCTACATGTGGTTTGAGCTTAGCTGTTTGTCTTATGTTTAATCCTATTGTTGATGACGAAGGTGAAAGGCTCTTAGCCGAACATACCGGGTATTTAAAAAAATCTAGGTGTTTAATTTTTTCTAATCCGTCCATAATCTTATGTTGGGGTGTGCTACCTGGGAAAAGAAGCCTAGTGATGTTATCGTTAGGATTCGCGGGCTGCCAAACTAAAAGGGCGCATATCGATACGCGGTTAGGTAAAGGGAAACTAAATTCACCGGATTTTTTATTGATCGTAGCGAATAATTTAATATCGTTTGCGTTCCATCGTGCTATAAAGTCTTTTACCTCTCTACTATCTTTAGCCGGGCTTAGTACATACATATCTAACTTCCCGTGTCCTACTTTATGATACAAATTTATAGGACTCATAGATGAGTCCCGGTAACATGGCTGGGGTTTGAGATTAAGATGATGCAGACTCGTCACCAATTCCTGTCCTTGATCGATGATGTTGATAAGCATTGGATCTCGATCCTTGTCACCATCTGGCGATAATGGGTGTTTCCTATCCTGTAACCAATACTTAATTAATTAACTTTTGAGAATAATACTGTCAATACCTGTTACATACCCTGTTACAGCATATTTAATATATCAGCTTATTAGATTATAATTTACTACTAACTAGTGACTTTGATTAGGATTCTAAGACTGAATATACTTATATTCGTTAAAAAAATCGCAGAGAGACTATCTTTGTTTCTGATATCTCACGTCTTGTCGGTTACAAAAACAGGGGAAGCTATAGTTATTAATTTATTTATCAACAACTACAATTTGTCTAAAAACCATCGATAGCAAATTACCTGAGTAATTTAATTGATAAATGATTAGATAAATACTTAGCAAGCCTGCGTCAGTGAACGTTAAAATTTTAATTATTATTTTATAAGTGCTTTTTTGATTTTATAATATCTTAAGTTTGAAATTCCCAAACTGTGGGACCTGCTTTAGAAACAATTCTTATTATGAATCTCCTCTAATCCTTCATAACATTTGACCAACCTAAAATATTTTTAGATAAGTTTAAAAGATCGTAAAATGGAGGACTAGGTTACTCGTGAAAATTTTTATCAGGAATGGCACGATTTGCGTTCTAATCCACACCCTTTAACAATGTGTTTTTGCAGCCAAAATATCACCTATCATATGATTCCTTTTGTATGAATTGTACAATTGCCTTTTGTTAGTTGGTATAAGGGTTGTGGTTTTTACCTGAATATTGCAGAAAAAATGTCCTATCTGAGGATAAACATGGTTCATCCTCTTCCTCTGTAAGAAAGAGGATATTCCCTGGATGTTTCCGTTGTTCAGCCTGGTCACCAAAGCAGCGTCTAGTCTGTCCAAGTGTCTGGTGAAATCCCAGAAGCATGTCTTCCTAGAGAAACCTCCGTCTACCAGCATGTTAAACCCGTTGATACCGAATAAGGCCGCGTCACCCTGTCCTCCCGGGAATACGTACAGTGTTGGGTGACTAAACCTGAAGCAAAAATAAATTATTTTAATTTTATTAATTTTAGATTACAGTTTAAAAAGATGAAATTCCATTTGATACCATACCGCAGCTATACCTCATCCATCAAATAATAAAATGTATTTATAAAATTTTAATATTTTTTGTAAATTTAAACTTTCTTAAAGTACTCATTACGGTGAATTTTTTACGTTATTTAGTAATCACACGTAGTCTTTCGCTGTAGTTCCCTTAATCATATAAAGAGAGTGGCACACTTGAATACTGCTAAACTTGCGTTTGTCAACATACTCAAAGTCTTAGCTAAACATTTATACATTATCTTTATGGATCTTTAGGCATTTTATTTACTCGAACAGAACCAGAAAACATAGAACTTAGCATCTCGTCCTCGTTCCTTGAAATAGGAGCATGTTCAAGGATTACATTCTTTATTATAGAATAGAGCCCTATTGAGTATCCATCCTATATTGACAGTACCGTCACTCCATCCGACCTTGACCGATGGTATAAAACACCGGTGGGATTAGTTACAGTTATATATTTTATGATTCCATCCCATATTTATATTTTATAGTAGCAGAGCGGTTCCAACTTGTATTGATACTAATTATAAAACAACAGAGACTTTAATTGTATTCTCTCAATATTTATATATCTTTCACACGTGCATCGATTCCTATAAAACTTGACATTCTATTTCAAAACCCATTTGAAAGTATTCGTCGAAGAAACATTTTAATATCAATTAAATTAATGAAAACTTCAGCCCTTTTTATTAAAATTTATTGAAAATAAATTTACGAAGAGCTTTCGCCCAGGGAAAGCTTTTCGTTTCATCTTAATGTTTCATGAACATTAACATGAAACATTTTAACGCTTATTAAACACACAAAGATGAAGTCTATTTAAACCTATAACCAAATTTCAACTAAAATCACACCAATAAGTATTTCGTTTCTTAAACCATGGCTATTCCTTGCAGAAAAACACCAAAAATGTCATTTTACGAAGTAATCTCAAATGTGGCACTTAAATATATAAATTCTGCTCAGAGTGACTGGCTGAATGACCTACCTGATATTTCCTACGACATCTGAAGGTTCTAATAATTGTTCTAACGAATAGGAAGTTATATAAGGCCTGAGATACTCTGTAAAGTGTTTAATATCGTTATTAACACTGATCTTATCCGACGGATTAATTGATAAGCGACTTAGTTTGGAGAATGGTTCTTTGGTTACTTTTATGTTGGCCCAATCTCCTTCCTGTAACATATTTTAATTGTTATTGGACATGTTATGGATAAAACTGTTTGCGTTTATGAGGACATTGTAATGGCGGTGGTAAAAGGTTCTGAAATGTTAAGGAGTCTTATTAGCCTGGTGCTCCATACATGCTGTTTGAAACATGATGAGCCTTCTGATCTGGATGTTGGTTAGAGGGCTTTAGATTTGCATTTTCAGTTTTAAGTTTTTAACCTAAGGGTATATTTTCTCTAGAAAACAAGAGGCCTTCGGTCTTTTTGACGTTCTGCGGCCACATGGTTGTACTTTATCAGTTCGTCATATTTCTGGTTTATATATGAGGCATACTGCCATGATAAAAGCTAAATTCCGTGTGAAAAACATGGTGACAACATCTTTTAAAGCCGATAAAACGAGTGTTTTTTCATCAAAATCGGATAACTAAAACTAAAGTCATAACATTTGTTAAATAGTCAAATAAAATACATAAAAAACCAATATTCGTTCAAAGAAATTCACTGATTTTGCTTAAATTAAACATTTTTTTGGGGTTTTTGAAAGAGCTATAACTTTGGTTGGAATCATTCAACTTCGATGATTAAGCACTCGCTTCATAGAACATTGTATCAACTTAAAAAATGTTCTCTTCGTATATAATTGGAGACGGGGAACTAATGGGAGATTAAAAAAAATGTTCTCTTCATATTTTGCACACGACCCACAGGGAACCACTTATTTCAAGAAAACTGAAATGTGCGCGATTTTATAAAATTTTGAGCATGCGCAATCATATAAAGGGCTCCAGTCTGGATAAGCAGACTATGTTTTTCTTTACAATTTAAAGTATATTTTTAGGAAAAAATTGTTTGAAGTAGTACAAAATGAGTTACATTTTTCAGGTCCAGCTCTTAGACTCCTAATGAGCACTGATATTATAATATAATATATTGTGATATCATTTTAATAATACTTCACCCTATAACTTAAATTTTTAAAGTTACCACAAATAGTGACACAATTAACATATTTGGATATTAGTTACCAAAATAATAATGGTAAATAACAATTTTGATCTCAACGAGATTTTTTTTTTCGGTAAGCGACACATTTTTAGTATTAGGGAGCTTTTTTTACCCCAGAAAAGGGTTACATTTGACCCTTCTATATTATGGCAGTGGAGGGTGGGTGTTATGGCTGCTTCGGGGGAAGAGTATTATCCCTCTGGACCCCCCTTGAAAGAAACCCTGACAAATTTTATCAGAATCTCACCGACATTGGAGTAACGTAATATTTAAATCAATTGACAGGATCCTTTAGGAATCGTTTTTTTAGGATGAACAAAATAAGCTTCCTAAGCATAATATCGATAATTTGATAAAGAGGAATTCATCTAAATATTTTTTTATCACCTGTAGACAAATTCAAGTAGCTAATAGGGCTGGAGAAATTTGGATAATATGAATAGTATAGCATCAGTGCACCCTTAATTGCTTAAGCAGTTGAACGGAATGTAAAATCAAAATTAAGATGCTAATGGTTCGAATTAACGTATGTCAGGTCGCGCTATCCAAATGTTTCCTTTTCACTACAAAGAAGCAAGCAATAGCAAGCGGCTTTGGCTTCTCCCAATGCTTGTGTTTAAAAAAACAGTTTTACGATTGTGAACATAGCTCTAGTACTCCATTTTTGATTAGGAAGGTATTTATGTATCGGTTAGAAAACAGACGTGAGAGTGAATTTCCTCCGGTGGGTTACGAGATGCATCTTGTTTAATTCATTTGCATTGTTTTAATTTGCAAAAACAAAAATTGATTTGCAATTTAATGCAAAACATAACACAAAGAATGAGCGAGGAGCCGAAGACGATTGATTTTTTTAATCTTCACACTTTTGTAGTAGGTTACAATGAAGTTCCACAAAGCCCTCTAGAGCCCAAATAATTTCACATAACGTATTGAGGTAGTGTATGCCATCTAGAAATATATCTCTATGATTAATTTAGTTTTAACTGCTAAAAATATCAAATAATTTTTTAAATAAACGGTAAGGGCGCTTGATTTACCAAAAGCTTAAATGTATTTTCCCGTATTGAAATATAATAAATTAAAACTCTACATTAAAACAAGTTTGATCACGTATCTGATTATACTAATCAGAGAGAGGCAATAGATCACTGGGCCACGTTATTGGGTCATTTTCGGTAATTCCCTCAGATTTCCCCAAGAAGAAAATGTTCTGCGCCTTATAAGTCGAAATCCAGGCATTTTTTTAATAATTTATCTGTAAATTTATAGCTTTATCTAAAAACAAAGATACATTTTAAATAAATGATTATCTAATAGCTTTATCTACAAAAAACACGTGATCTACTGTTGAGACTGTTTTCCTACATTTGAAACCATAAGGCAGAGGCCTTATAAAGTGGCATCACTTTTAGATTTCTTTAACAATAAAACATTTTATGGATTAAATACCAGCGATTTAAAATTTGTTTTAACTAAAAAAAAATAATATACCCAAAATTGTCAATTACCTGGCAGCAGTGTATATCCATGGTGACAGTGTTTTCGTAAGCCACCAAAACCCTTTGAACTTCAATTTCTTGAAACATATGATGGAAATCCGCGAACGAAAATGTTCCGTCCTGCAAACAATGAAAACGAAATGAACTCATGCACATTCAACAGGTGCTGTTGTTTTGTAATGAATACAGTTGTTGCCAACATAACAGAGTTCAACTCATGTGATACCACTCATCCCATTACATCTTTTTTGAGAAATTTGGTAAAACTGATCTATATTTATCGCAAATAATTATTTTTTATAATTACGTTTTTTATTCCTGAACTTTTGATCGCTGCATAAATATTTAATGTGCATATGAATTTAATTAATAATAATAATAATAATAATAATAATATCCGTTTATTGAATTAAATATCAAGTTACATATTACAATTTTGACATTAAATTTTTATATTACCGATCATGCATTTTATTCAATCAGTTTGTTTTTTACATTAGTTAAAATCAAAAAGAATCTATTTTAAATATCTTATTCTAAGCTCTTACTTCAATTTCATATCTTCCTTAATATATATCATATAATTAAATTTGCTTCTTCATAGTTTTGATATATTCATATGGTCTCAATTTTGGTGATAATAGTATCAAAAAAATAGTATTAAAAAATAAAATAAAATATTTATCATTTAAATTAAATATTAAAATAAATATTTAAAATTAAAATTGAATAATAATCCATTATGTATTAAACATTCATTAAATATTTAACTACTCTATTAAATCTATCAAATATATCATAAATCTATTGAATATCTATTAAATATTAAATAAATAACAATTCACCTATTAAATATATAACAAAATGAATATTCTATAGTTAATCAAATTGTTATAAATTGATTTTTGGTATTTTTGACGCAACTTTATTTATATTATATTATTATATTATGTTTTAATTTTATTTTAAAATATTAATTAAAAATTATAATACTCTAACTCTAATTAGAGTTTAAGACTTAACATGCATCAATAAATAAATTAATGTCTTATTATTAATGAATTAATTAATTGATTTTTAAACAAAGTAAACATTAAACAAACTAAACATTAAAATATAAAATAACACAACACAACTTAAAACCTAAAAATATTAAAATCTTTATAAACATAAGATGACAATCAATTAAAACTATACAGATCCTGGTCGTGCATTTATTTGATCAATTAAAAATTAAAAATAATAATCAGATCTTAAAGTCGCTGTTACGACAGCATTCAGGTTTAACTCTAATTACGAATACGTCGCGTAATTTAATTTTGAAATTAGCAAGTTCAATTAGTTCATCTTGAGGTGTTTAATAATGTGCTGTACACAAGTAATGTAACATAAGATGCAACACACGTGTTGTAAACGATAATGGATTACGAGCTCTTAGATGGTACTTCTTTTAGCTCAAGAGCCAAAACCAATTTTCCCTTCCTCGATCGTAAAAGTGATTTCATGTTTTTAAACTCGTCTATAAAACTTTCTGTAACTATACTTTTCTTCTAACAAATAAGTTATATCTAAAATCTTTTCCTAGTAATATAAAAGTAATAAAGTTAAGTACTAATAGTAGTTGCGAGTGGTTCGTATTCTGTTGTCTCGTCAAACTTACCAAACTTTATCTCTATACTAAGAAATTTTCTCGATTCTTTCTTTGTCAGATCAAGTTTTCCTGATTTTGTTTAGATTTTTCTAAAAGTTTAACACTCAAAAGTTTCCCATCTGGACTATGGATTTTAGAATTGTACTTTAGCTTTTAGTAGATGAAGTGGCTCTTTTATTTTTTTTAATATTTTATTTTAAATCTATCCATATTATTACTTATAATTAATTACAACACAATTTTTTTTATAATGATATATTATTTATACATAATAATTGGTAATAATTTATACATAATAAGATAATAGAATATATTAATTTATAATATCTACTTCTAATATTATTCTAAGATATAATTTAAACTACAAGTGTTCAGGTGTACACCAAGATCATACACCTAAATCTAAAATATTTTTAATGATTTATTTAGGTGGCTAGTACTTATAGATAAAACACTTTTAGATAAAAGAATTCTAGTATATATATACATATATATATATATATATATATATATATATATATTATATATATTATATTATATATATGTTAATATAATATACTAGAATTCTTTAAGATATAAATCATACTTTAAAATATAGATAGCATACTGTAAGATAAACACAGCATACTCGTACTTTAAAATAAACCCAACATACTTTAAGATGTAGATAGTATACTGTAAGATAAACAAAGCATACTTTAAGACGAATACAGCATACAATAAGGTAAACACAGCATACTTTAAGATATAGGTAGCATACTTTAAAATAAACACTGCCTACTTTAAGACGAACACAGCATACAATAGGGTAAACATAGCATACTTTAAGATATAGATAGCATACTTTACATTAAACACTGCCTAAATTTAGATGAACACAACATACAATAAGGTAAACACAGCATGCTTCAAGATATAGATTTCATACTTCAAGATATAGGTAGCATACTTTAAGATATAGATAGCATACTTCAAGATAAATCAATAAAGAAAAGTAACGTATAACTGTATCGTTACCTGGAGTATCCAGGAGCCGTTTCCAGAGTAGGCATATCCAGCGTGTATAATATGTCTATGTCTAGTAAAACTTGATAGTAAATTTCTCAAACATTGCACTAATGTATTTAGCTGGGGATGAATCAGCACCTCAGTGACTAGGTTCTCGCTAGCGAACTGTATCAGCCTCTCACCTTGACAAAACCAACATCATGTCATAGTAATATTTACATAGAATAATAGTAGGATTAAAGGGACAAAGTACCATAAGCCCAATAGTCCATAACCAGACCTGAAAAAGTAACTCGTTTTTCTTGCTTTTAACTATTTTTTAAAAATATACTTTAAATGACGAAGAAAATATATAGTCTACCTATCCATAGAGGACTTCATTTTAGTTATTATAATAAAATAATAATATAAATAATATATATATTATATATATATATATATATATATATATATATATATATATTATATATATATATATATACATACAGGGGGGGAGGCGGAATTTGTATTTTGCTGGCGGGCGCTTTGTGACCTTGCTACGCCACTGATTGGAGTCATTCAAGTTTTTATTAAAAATTTATATTTACAGTGCTTATCTGTTAAATTGTGTTCAAGTAATTAAAAGTATCTATTTTTGATTCCTTCAAATGTTCAGCCATTATTGGATGGACAAAATTAATTAAATAATAAAATGATCTGTTTCAGGCCCTGTGATGTTATGCCGGCAACTTAAGCATTGTTTCTAATCTAAAGCTATATAAATCCTATATAGTTTAATATTAGCTTGTGGGAACCTTATACTTGTGTCATGATCTTACTATATAATTAACAACAAACATGTTCAAGCTCGGTTCGTATTGCGATAAACCATTGTTTGATTCTACCTTTCCTTAATTTAATTTCCTTAATCAATACGTACTTGACGCTTCTGTAAGCACTCTGTAAGCTTCTGTAAGTGCCTCTGCAAGCACTGTAAGTGCTCAAACCTCTTTATTACCCTATATACATTTGTACTATTTTGGATAATTTTTCGCTTCCTCATAGCATTAATATTTAGCGCTGTAGCTCACATCCATGTTTCGCAGCTCAAACCAAGCATGAACAGTAAATAGCTTCTCGGATACCTGAGCTATGGAATTCTCCTAAACATGCCAGATTGAGAGTTACAAATGTCTATGTAAGTGATTTCTTACTTATAAGCATCTTACCAGACAATCTTGTTAAGATCATGCAAAACTAATTCAAATTTAAATCAGTTTACAGAAGTTTTTAAACAAATCTATACTATTACATAGACTACTTAGATTTAGAAACTATGGACTTATAGATTATTTGTTTTATTATAGTAGATAATAAAACAGGCAAGCTTAAAATATTAATTGGTAATAACCAAACTCCATCCCAATGGTCTGAGGGACCAAGAAATTTATATCATTTTGATACTACCGAGTTTTGCAAAACATGAATAGATGACACAATATGATTGAAGGTCAGAGTGAGTTCAGGCTCTGTCGGCGCCTTGATGAGTTAGACGTAACGAAACAGAGTGGGGCATGACATTATGTCGAGCCATCAAGTATGACGAATGTCGAATGATGGAACAGTTCCCAGATGTAGCATTGCATTTTGCTTGTTACATTTCCTTGGTGTCTCTCGCATAATTATATTGTGTCGACCAAGGAATTATTGATTTTTGTATTTTTTCCAATGTACCTACTTATTATTTTTGTGTTAAATAAAATCCTTTCTTTCTTTCTACTATTTCATTAATTTGCTTAATACCTATTTTATGTCTTTATTTTGCGGTAGGTCTGATAAAAACTAGGTTGATATAAAAGGGTAAAAACTTGCTGGAAATATATCACCTAACCTCCAGGGAGAAAGTAAATACTTTTTATTATTATAAATATTGTTGTAAAGCTTCCATCTTTTATCCTTACCATCTTTTATTATTTTTGAGTATTTTTTAGCATTTTGAAACTTTAACACATATATATTGATCTATAAATGATTATTTTAATATATTTCTTTTACTAAGGTCAATAGTCAGGAGTCACCCGTGGTGTAGTGGTTAAGGTACGCGGCCAATACACAGAATGAATGGACTTAAGTCATGGGTTCAATCCCAGCACGGGCATGATTTTTATGAGAGGGATGAAAATTCTGCGTACCACGTCCTTCAGAAGGGACGTAAAGCCGGTGGTCTCGAGCCTGTGCGTTGTCAGGTATTCGTTCCCTTGCCCTAAATGAAACTGGGTATAGGCAAATGAAGGACCCTCATTGTAGATTCGTTATAACACTATACTGTTTCTGCCTTGTAGTTTAATGTGTGTGGAGGTTTGGTTTAACAGTGAGAGCACGTGTTGTTCCCAGTTTTCACTAGCCTATAAGAGTCAGTGAAAATATGTATTGTCACTTATTGACAAGATTCTTGACACAGATTGTCGGAATTGCTGTATCTGTTGGATTTTCAAAAGAACCGCGCATACCTACCTCATAGGTAAAAGAAAAAAACTATGGTCACTATTCCAAAATCGGAACTGCAGAGCATTTACACTAATTAAAATAATAAAAAAACGTTTTTGCGCAAAAACATTTATGTGCCCCTAAATATATCTCGGGGGCCCTCAATGCTTTAGCTACGCCTCTGAACTTGCTAGGGCCTTGTATTTACTCGTGAATCCGCACTTATCAATTATATGCCCTGCAGAAGCAAAAGGAAAAGGTATGTGTAAGGGTATAAAATATTCTAATAGGAAAATGAAAAGGATCCTATAGGTGAGCCAATGATATGGCTTTAAATAAATCCTGCGTGTTTTCTCCTGGCAAATCTTCAGCTTTTTCCTGATCCCATGCATAAAAATATGAATAAACAGAATATATTTTTGACAGAGCTTTATTTTCATGCGTAGTAGAGTTTTATGATTTTCTTTTATATCCTACGAATGACTTTTTCTCTATAAAATTTAATTTGAAGACGTCTAGATTATTTACTTGGTTTTAAATTAGGTAGTCATAAAAAAATCAAGAATACAAAGAACCGTCAGAGAGATGGTCACAGCAGTGTGGAAATCAAGAAAAGACAGTGTCGTGATAACGCGTCTGCGATTGGGACCTAAATGGCACACTAGCGCCTTCTGTCCAACCAGTGTGCACCAGAGCAGCGTCTAGAGTGCTCCACATCTTTGAAGAGCGTAACTAACAAGCCGAGTCGAGGGAAATGTGCGGCAGTCACTCTCTCCGAGGATTTTTATCGAGACTTAGTTCTCTCTTTCCTGCGTAGATATAGGGGATGTGGAAGAGCAGGGTGCACCCTGAACACCCTCCCCCCCTTTTTTTTGTTAGAAAATGTTATATTATAAATAATAAGATCATATAAAAAATTGTATATATGAACAATCTAGCAGAAAATTTTTATTTTTAGAGCAGGAATCTAGGAAGCAGTTTATGTCCAATAAAGTACCTATCGTTTAAATTCCCTTTTCCTATCGATCATAGATAATATATGTTTTGTACATAGATATTTGTATACTTGATTTGCTTTCTACCTTCCTACTATTGGAGATACGGATTCTAGCTGTTGGAGATACGCCCTTGTGCTTCTTTTTAACTGAAGTAAATTCAACTCACTTATTTCATTCTCTCCACCGTATTTAACCTTATTAAAACGTATAAATAACTATTATTTGTTAGATAAAAGTTTGTTAAGACTTTATTAAAACTTAAAGGCTATTTGAGCGAGAAATGTTTACAGCTGCGACACCAGCCTTTCCTATAATTGAGACGTTAGCTAGACATAATTAAACTCTTTATTAAAGGAAGTCCTCTATATTTTTACTACCTTTTATCCATTCTGTTGAGACCGGCCGTAAAATTATTTCGCCATAAACTTAAATAGGCTAATTTTAGATTTAGCAGACAGACTATTGTGTACAAGTGATTATTGTCTATTATTGCTAAAACTGTAACATACATTTTAAAACATCGCCTGAACTGGAGGATGTAAAAACATTTGTTTTAATGTTTTATTGAAGTGCGTTCCTTTAATAAAATTTATGAAACGGTATTGGTTAATTTGGGCTGCTCTGATACTTAATATTAATATTTGCGTTTTACAAGTAAAAACGTTTTAAATCAAGGCTAATTAATCAAGGGTTATATCGAGCACCAATGTTATCCTAGTAGGAATGCAAGTAATGCTCTGCACACGCAAATCTTTTAATGGTTATTTTGGGTAAAAGTCCAAATTATTTAACCCTTCTGTGTAGGACTAAGGATTTCTGAGTGGTAACAGGGAGCAAGGACACGACTTGGAGACGACACTGACTGAGGGACAAGCAAGATATTTTTAGCAAATATTATCCATTGATCCTCGTGTGTTCATAAATGTCAGCTACAGATAATCTCAGTGGCCTATTTATTTATAATACCCTGTTTGGTTTCAGAAAAGTAACACTGGCTAGTTCTTGTATGTAATGTGTTTACACAAGGCAAAAAAGAAAATAAATGGTTCTATAGAGTGGTATTGCCAAAATAGTTTATTGCTAGCCTACACTAAGTTATATATTCTGAATTACTATGTGGTTCCATTTTACAAAATGATAATCTTTATATATATATATATTATATATTATAATATATATATATATATATATATATATATTATATATATATATATAAAGCGATTGTTAAATTGTGAAATAAATAATTTATTTTTAAATAGTTTGCTTTTGGTCTGCTTTCTTATTCAAATGGTAGTACGGCCCTAGAGAATATTTAAGAGATGTTACATGTTAGGGAAGTTAATCCATAAACAGTTTAGTACTATACGAGTACCACACTAGTACTTGTATATGCTTAAGCCTTAGACTAATCTATTTTAGCCCTGCCTCAACTTGCCATCTCTTCTAAGGCGAGAATTTAATTTCTATTAAATATGTAATCCAACTCACGGCTGAAAAGCCAATGTTGAAATAATGCATGTTACCTTTTATGTAAACAAATGCTATATTTTATGTACACGCATTCTTAAATAAATAAATAAATTAAATATGTGATAAAATTTAGTATGGATTGTAAATACTTTCAAGAACCTTACTTGAGATTGAATTAGACTAAATCGTATATGCGTCAACGATATTGGAATTTTTTTACTTGTCGTTGGAATAAATACTTGAATAATGACCAAATATTCAGGATTCCGCTTGCCTCTAGAGTCCACATGTGGTAATATTGTCAAGGTTTATATATTCTTGTTTAAAATGGTGCGAAATAAGTCGCGATTTTCGAGCTCTGTTGTTGGACTGACATTTGCTAAGATCAGTTATCAATACTCTAGGGTATTTGGTATTTAGTTTGAAATATCCTAAAGACCCCTGGCTACCTTCCAAAGTTTTAATAAACAATTGATAGGCGTTCCTTATCTTGTAGAAGTTTGATCGGATTTATTTTGCCCTAAATTTTTTATTCGAAGCTATTAAATCGCAAAAACATGACGTTTACTCTGAAATCTAAAAAATTCTTCAACCCTAATTCTGCTGCCAAAGGGAAAACTAACAAATTCAAATGACCCGAAAGAAAATTTATTAGGGTCGCTTTCAATTTCCTCTAATAGAACCATTTATCATGAATAACTTCTAATAATATTTTAGGCTTCTTTCAATTTTCAGGTCAAAATCTCTAATGTTAAACAATTGTCGTTTTAATTGTTCGTTTTAAAAAAAATATAAAATGTAAAATAAACTTTTGAAATTCTAAAAAAAAGTTCCAATTAACCACAAATATTTTTAAACTAAAAATTATTCATATTTTGATTTGAAGATTACAGAATTTGAATTTTTGAGTATACTTAATATTGCGATTAATTTAAAGATATTATTAGCAATGATAATTTTGGCAACTACTCGTTGCCTTTAGCCTAGATTTTGACGCTGATACCGTAAGAAGCCTTTATGATTATTTGAAACTTTACTGATCTCTGATGCTGTGCAATTGTGCTCTTGGACCCCGGCTGTGTTGTGATAAAGACAATTACCTAATCTCTTACCATGCTTGACAAGTTCACCTTCAGGACCGTGAGAGGTGATGGTTTCCAGTTCCTTGTATAGATCCACGTGACTGCTCCCGGAGTCCCATGATAGTAATCCTGAAACATACATTTGTTTTATTAATATTAAATTAGCATAGTAATAGACTACACATCCCTGAAAGATACGATATAGACTGCGTCTTTACCTTCCCTAAAATTTAACCTCACTAATATTATTCTTCCGAGGACGCACCAAGGAAATCCGAAATAGTAAATAAAAGTTACTTGTAAATAGTATCTGATATTAATAATGCTCGTTTTCTTACTTACTGCTTCCTTAATTTTTACTTTTCCTCATTTTTACCGTAGGTATATGAGGAACCTTATATAGCAATCATATAGTATATAGCAATCATACCGTAGTATATAGCAATCATACCGTAGTATATAGAAAAAGTATTGCGTCTGCAAAAAATCTGAAATCTGGATGTCACCGGACCCCGGTACCCTTTCAGGGACTTTTAAGGCCTCCTAAGTGGTTTTTACAAAGTTATTTGTGTGTGTGTGCGTGTGCGTATATGTTACTTTCGTAGCTAACAGGGTATTTATGCTAGAGAGTTGAACCTTGATTTAAAAATTAATCCTATGCGGAAAATATTTTTTCATAACGTCATTAACCCCGCAATAATGACTCAGCAAACTCAGCAAAATTTTAAAAAATCATAAAACGCGTAAAAATTATGCGAACAATTTGAGATTTGGCACGCATATATCCATGTATAAGACTAACATATGTGCCAAGTTTCTTCTCATTATCAGCATTAGTTAATTTTCATTATATGACTTGTGCAAGTATTTAAAAAAACTATAGGCAATCGAAAAATAATCCAGTTAAGTTGAAATTTGGTGCAATTGTTACGCAATAAAATAGTAAACCAAGTTTCGTTTCAATAAGACAAGTATATCCGTGATTTTTGTTGGATCCCAAAAGTTAAGCAGCATCGAGCTTGGCCACCCAGGATGGGTGACCGCTGGGAATGAAACGAATATATTTCCAAAGACTGTATAAATTTGGTGAATTTTATATTCTGAAGCAGGGATGAGCGTAGCGAATACGATGTGTTAAGAAAAAGTTCAGAGGTACCCCGTACCCGAATTTATTGTCTTTAGCTCAATTATCATAATCTAACAATTTCTATCTTAATAGATAGAAATAATAACATAATATACAACATTAGAGGTAATTTAATCCATTTTGACGTGTATTCCATGCTTTAGGCGAGCACATGGCTTTGAATTTCAAGATAAGATTCCTACTGACATTAAAAAATGTATATAGATTTTAGAAAGCCATCAAATAAGGATTTTCCTTTTGTTTTCATCATTCATGCTGTACAGTAGGGTAAGAAAACTTGGCTTAGGGCAGAAATAAGTTTTCCAATACTTTTCTATTATCAGAAATTCTTTTCACGTAGGCGATGTATGGTTAGTAATGTCTATATAGTTGTGTTTCAAAGGACAGCTAGACATTGTCCACACGAATGTCTTTTCCTAAATACATTTCTACATTTTTTCTTCTTTTATTTTAGTCCAACCGGGTGTTAATATTCTGTTGGCGATCTCACTCCCCTCCTTCTTTGCCAGCAGCCCCAGTGCCTTTCAAACCACTCCAGAATTGTCAAGAATATATTTTTTCCAGAGTTAATTACATTTTTCTTTTAGATGTTTGCGTTATTTTCTTTTTCTAATTACGGTTGCATTTCATTTTGTTTTTACTTTTCCTCATTTATACCGTAGGTATATAGGAAAAGTATTGTGTTTGCGAAAAATCCGAAACCGGGATGTCACAGAAATTATCCGTTTCAGGGGTTTTTAAGGCACCCTTAGTGGTTTTTTCAAACTTGTTTGTAGGTATGTATATGTCTGTTATCATCGTAGCTCTTAATGTATTTATGCTAGAGAGTTGCAACTTATTAGAAAAATTAATCTACCACTGTAGTTGTGCTATTCGGAAAATATTTTTTTTTTAGTCATTAACCCGCAATAATGAATCAGCACAAATTTCGAAAAATCATAAAAAGCAAAAACAAAATTTGACACGCATGTAGCCGTGCATGTATAAGACTAAGATATGTGCCAAGCTTCCTCTCATTATCAGCATTAGCTCAATATTTATCGAATGTCTTGGGTAACTTTATTATGAAAACTAAATCAGAATATGATTTAATTGATTTGAAATTTAGTACAAGTACATACCTTTATTTAATAAATAAGTAATAAGTATATTACTATAAAGTATATGTCTGCCTCCGTGGCCGTGATCGTAAAGGCGTTCGATTTCGGCACCGGAGGTCCGGGGTTCACAGCCCGGGCTATGCTCTAAGATTTTATGAATAGAATTTGTATTAAAAAGATTTTGCCAACTTTAATTAATTCTTAGAGTGTAGTAGATGCTACCCACCTGAGGGGGTTCCCGCAGGGTGAATACCCTGATGGGCCGAAAGGCTCTAAAACGGGCATTTTATTTTTTATTTTTAATAAGTAGATCCCTGATTTTTGTTGGATCATAAAAGTTAAGCATCATTGAGCGTGGTCAGTGCTGTATGGGTGACCGCTGAGATATTTCTGCTATATGAAACAGATGCATTTACTATCTTAGCACGAGCGATACGAGTCTGATGACATGTTGTACTGCAATTTTGACGAATAGCATATTCTGAGGATATGCTTAAGCAAAGCAAGTCCGAAACAGGGGAGAATGATAAGCGTAGCGAATACGATCTGATGAGAAAAAAAATCCGAGGTACCCCGTACCCGTTTTTAGCTATTATATTTTCAACCAATTTCTTCTAGTATTTATATATTTTAGAAAATATGCACTGCATACATGATCGAAGTTAGAGTAATCATTTACAGAAACAGCGTTTTCATAAGAGCCGATCGAAATTATTAATTATTAATTTATTTCTTTATTGTTACTTAATTTGGGACGAATGAGTTAAAAACTAAAAGAACGATCATCGGTGCTGAAACATCCGTCTACATTTTGATAAATACTTTCATTTTTCCGGGATTTTAAATATAGAATCGGACTCTTATCACTCACTGCAGACTTGGCTTTTTTCGTTTTTTAAGTTGGTATTAAGCGATAACCTGGTTATATTTATTTAAATCTAAAACACGGTTTTATATTAAATAGCGATTAAAATATTTATGTAATATTAAACAAAAAGTATGACCTCATAACAGTTGAAAAATATCATCTTATCAGTTAATTTAAATAGTAGTTACAGTTGTAACTAGTATTTAAATCAATTAATTAGTTAAATGTTATTGCATTAAATGAGTCAATTTAATGCAATAAAAGAGTAATTTAGTGAGTATGCGCAAACTAGAATTATTTAAAAATATAATTAATTAACAATAAATGAAATTTAAAACTATATTGTGATTTTAAACTTCTTATCACTTTATTTAAAAACCAAATAATGGGATACGTGTCTTGGCAAGAGTCGAACTTCAAAAAGTGAGGCCAAAATCTGTTTCAGAGTACTTTAAGCAAGAAAAATACGTTTCGCGAAACTTTATATATATATATATATTATATAATATATATATATATATATATATATATATATATATATAAAATCTGGCCACCCCATGAGTTTGTGCCTGTGTGCACAAACTCATTCTATAGCCCTGACCTGGAAGTCAAAGCTCTGCAGTGCTACTAGGAGACATCTATCTTCAAGAATCACCGAGCACATCGTTCCTAGTCACTGACCAAGTTTTCGGCTCAGTATATCTTTCCTTTATCTCCATCAGCCAGAATCAGACAGAATTTGTTGGAAGTTCGTAATTTATTAAATTAAAGTACATAATTTCTTAGGGTTAATAACAAGATTATGTATTCCTTTGTATATTTGGTTTAACCAAAATTTGATTTGTTAGAGTTCGAAAGATATCGTTAGAGATTAACGTTCAGGGACTAGCACACACATGCACACATAAATAAAACCAAACAACAGTTAAAAAACTTAAAAATTTTACAAGCAGTATTTTTAGAGTGAAATATTATAAGTTGAGAACTAAAATTCGTCGCACATTATTACCCCAACATTTACCATGTTCTGTGCTTATGACTGCCAGGTTTACCACAATCCACACGTTATTATTTTAATATTTTATCACCTCCACACAACACTGTATAAAATGTGTTTTCCACTCCACTTCTCCTAAATTATTTGTTTTATGCTTAAGTTTTTCAGAGACGGAAATTCTAGTAGTCGACACCTTCTGCTTTCTATTCTACAAGAGCCGCCCCCCTCTACTCTCAGCACTATGTAACCACTTTGCATACTAAACAATCTCCAACCTTTTAAATTCTACTATGCGTAGGCATAATGTAATTTTTATAAGTGGTAAAAAGGGACTTTTTTTCTAAAATAAATTCTAATCAAGTAACACAGGTTAAAGTAACGTAAAATCCATTATAATAAAGTTTTTCTCACGGAGGAAAATCCTTTTCCTTCTCCCCTGTGTAGGAAGGTTCTTTATGTCGAAGAAACTATTAAATAATACCTAATGGAACAAATTTAAAATGGTTCTAATTTAAAGATAAGAGAAAGAGAGTAAATTTTACTTAAAGCAGTTAACTGCCGAGAAGTTATTTTCTTTTGAATTAAACTTAGTTTTAAATTACTTACGATGAATCGATATTCGTTGTAAAGGGAAAAACGACATTGAGTATTTTACAATTAACAAAATTAATTCTAATCCCAATATAATGTTTTCCTAAAACAAAATACTTCCTAAAATACACTTTGAAATAATATTTTTTTTTTTAAATTATTAAATTTTGTATGTTTCTTGAGAGCCCAGATTTGTTAAATATATTTTATACTCTGCGAGCTCTAATTAGTTTTTATTACATTTTGAAACTCTTTTTAAGAATCAAATTAAAAATTATTTCTATTCAGTAACCTTGTCAACTATCCATTTCTACCAGTTTACTCGTCTATACGTAAATTATATGTCTAACTTACCTATCTGTTAATTTACTTATAAACTGATCTGTCAGTGGGTCATTTAATCTATCAGTATGTAGATTAAACATATCTTTATCTGTCAGTAAGTACCTATCTGATACATAAAATAAATTTTATTTTATCTATCTGAAAGATAAATTTATGTTTAAGTAAAAACCTAACCAAAAGATAAATTCTCTATAAATCTACTTTTCGATCTGTTAAATTAACCCTGAATTGATTGAAGGTCTGTTAATTTACCTTTTTACAAATAAATTTATTTATATCTTGATTAACCTACAATGAATTAACTTATTTATATAATTAAGAGTAAGGTTTCCATGGGACAAAGGCAATGGAAATTCATCGGTACAAAACTGTACAATAATTTCCCTAAATACATTAATTTTAATCTTTCTAAAACAGTTTTTACTAAAATAATAAAATTTATTGTTATTAATAAACGTGATAAAGATGATAAAATAAACAGATAATCTAATCTAGTGCAGGTGTGTTGAAAATCCATAGTCTAGGGCCGTTTTTATTATTATATAAAATAATAAAGCTATAAGCATTAATTTTAATTTAGTTCACACTTATAAATCATATTACAATAAAATGCAAGGTATATAGATTTGTATTCATAGTTTGAATAGATGTTTTGGACTATGTTTTGTAAATTATAGTTATTTATGCGACAAGGGATGAAAGTATAGCTCAAGTTAAAGTTTCGTCCTAAGGCAGCGCCGAAGGAGAAAACTTCATTAGCTCACGAGGCCGGTAGGCCGAGGGAGATAAACTAGTTAGCTTCCGAGGCTTGCCGAGGGAGTTAACTAACATTTTGGCTCCCAAGGCTTGACGAGGGAGATAATACAAAAGCTGAAAACTTTCATCACCTTGTTGCATATTAAATTTTATCTACGACTAGAGAACTAATACTAACAACTATTAATATATTCTTCAGCTCCTTAATTGTTATTGTGTTAGTTTAGTTTATTCTTACCGTGTCAATTACTCTGATGAAGAGAGAATAAAGCCACTATCTTCACATTATTTTATTGTAAGCTATCAATAGAATAATGTGTAATACTATATTTGTAATTTTAATATTTAGCGTGTGTATATTGTATATTCTACCCGTAGTACCAACATAACACCGAAAAAGTCCTAAACATTTCATAAAATTCCTAAAAATTTTACTAAAAAATTCTGTCAATTTGGCAACTCTTTCACTTTTCCTCCCTAGGGAGTAAAAGTACATTTACAGTGTGAGATAACAAGACTGTAAGTAGAACTTACAATACAAGGAGTAGATAAAAATAATTACAGATAATCATTCCACCAGACAGACAAATTTAGTTACGAGCAGTGCTTGGCAATTGAGTAATTGCTTAAGCTATAAAGCATAAACCAGAACCTTAAGCAAGAAATAGGTTTTTAACCACGGAAACACGCATTCCAAAAGAAATTCGTCCGACATGCGATCACCAAGCCAGAAGTATTTAAATTTGCCGTAGAAAAAGACATTTTGGTAATGACAAAACAAAATAATAATTAGCTATTAAAACTCCTAATGGTCAACTTAGAGGGGATATAGGTACCGTTGTTATCGCTATAGCTCCGTACGGAGCTGAGAAACCAGGGTGATGTACTGAAATGTACCACCCTTTATATATTTAAAGTATATTCTTATTTTATTTTAAATGCAAAATTTTAACTATCATTCTCTCAAGTTACATCCCCGCCTCCTCAAATCTGGTAAGAAGATTTTAATGAGATTTCAACTTGATCGTATGGTTTCCTTGGTTTTCTTTAACCCATGTAGTCGGTTTTAAGTCATGTCTGTAATGTAGTCATGCAGACGATATATTAGGAATCAACCTCACCGGAAAAGCTTGTGATAAGAATATTTAATCAGTTTCTCTTCTAAGGGTTTTCATCTTTATCTGTTACGTCCTCTCTTTCATTTGGAAGTATGAAACTCAAGTTAACCATAATAGAGGTTACATTATGTTATATATGTAAATCAATAAAACCGGAACTAATGCTGGTAATCAAGTTAAATTCATGTAAGTGCTTATACAAATTAGTACATAAGTATACAGTTTTAGCATTATCTAATAATATTTAGTAATCTTAGATTTTTTTGACATTTTTGCTGTGTCATTATTGTGGGTTAATAACGTGACACATATTGCATAAATAATAGGGTTTGGGACATGAACAAGGTCGATTTTTTACCAAATTTTATATCGATCCGAGAAAGGAAGCATGAAAGGAGCATTGTCGTAGAATCGATTTAATTTAATTTATTTCATCATTACGTCGTAATATCGCAGAAAGAATCCAAATAACAAAACTTTAAGTAAAAACATCCCTTTGAAATTTATCATATAACCTATAGTATCCTAACGTATATAACGTGATATAACGTATGGTATCCTAACGTATATAACGTGTATAACGTATGGTATCCTAACTTAACGAAATAAACGTATAATTAAACGTAATATAACGTATCGTATCCTAACGTATATAACGTAATATAACGTATATAACGTATATATATATACATACGTTATACGTATATATATATATAATATATAAGACGTTATATATATTATATATATATTATATATATATATATATTATATATATATATATATATATATATATATATATAACGTATAAACGTATGGTATCCTAACGTGTATAACGGAATATAACGTATGGTATCCTAACGTGTATAACATAAAATAAAGTAAGGTATATTCACATTTTGAATATTTTTGTGTATAAATTATCGTTTTATATCAAATAAAGCTTAAAAATGTGACTTCTTTCAACTTCGTATTAAAACGTCATGAATAGCCGAGAAATATTTTCTAAAGCCCATATTTCACCGCTAGTAAAAAAAAGAGTCTCTTAGCCCATATTTTACTTTATATTAGGCTTTTTTTTTCAAAAAATGAAACGATTTATTTCAGGTATTTATAAATCTCTTAAATATAAAAATAATATAATTATGAATTTTAACGGCTATTAAGCTTTATTTATCATCGAATGAAATACTTCCATATTTTTTTTTAGAATTGTAGAAAAAAATTTAATAAAAGCTATTTGCATTTTTAAATCGTAAAGCTTTTAAGAGCTAAAAGCTTAGCTGTTTCAATTTGTCCAGATTTTCAATTAATTATAACTTAAAAAGTTAATAATATATTGAATATTTTATGATTTTTTTATTATTTCAAATTCTATTATTAATTTTATTACAATTTTTATTTTATTTTTTTGTTTTGTTCACAAAGTATTATTACATTTCCTTATTTATACCGTAGGTATTTAGGAAAAGTATTGTGTTTGCAATAAAATCCGAAACCGAGATGAAAACGGGATTATCCGTTTCAGGTGTTTTGAAATAGGAAAATATTCTAATTGAGTTGAAATTTAGTTCAAGTGTACCCCTTGACGCAATAAATAAAAGTACTTTGTTTCGTTATAATACAACAAGTCAATTTATGTTTTTTGGTGGATCATAAAAGTTAAGCAGCATCGAGCGTGTTCAGTGTCTGGATAAATGACCACTGGGAATGAAACGAATGTAATTACTATCTGAGGAAGTATAGTAGCGAAGCGAGTCCGAAGACATGCGCACGCATTTTAAACATTATAAAAATAACATTTTAACATAACACGCATTTTAAATATTATAAAAATAACATTTTAACATAACACGCATTTTAAATGTTATAGAAATAACATTTTAACATAACACGCATTTTAAATGTTATAGAAATAACATTTTAACATAACACGCATTTTAATGTTATAAAAATACATTTTAACATACGCATTTTAACATAAACGCATTTAAATGTTATAGAAAATAACATTTTAACATAAACGCATTTTAAATGTATAAAATAACATTTTACATAACACGCATTTTAATGTTATAAAAATAACATTTACATAACATTTTAACATAAACATGCATTTTAAAATGTTTTATAAATAAAAATAACAATTTTAAACATAAACAAAAATAAAACATAACATTTTAATATAACATTACATTTTACGCATTTTAAAAAATAGTTATAAAAATAACATTTTTAACATAACCGCATTTTAAATGTTATAAAAATAACATTTATTTTTTTAACATTTTAACGCGCATAAACATGCATTTTAGATAAAAATAACATTTAACAACACGCATTTTAAATTGTTATGTTTTAACATTTTAAATATAACATTTTAACGCTTTTAATAAATGTGCATTTAAATGTTATAAAAATAACATTTTTAAAACTTATTTTAAATAATAATAACATTTTACATAACACGCACGCATTTTAAATGTTATGGCATTTTAAATGTTATAAAATAACATTTTAACATAACACGCATTTTAAATGTTATAAAAATAACATTTTACATAACGCATTTTAAATGTTATAGAAATAAATTTTTATATAACACGCATTTTAAATGTTATAAATAACATTTTAACATAACACGCATTTTGATGTTATAAAAATAACATTTTAACATAACACGCATTTTAAATGTTATAAAAATAACATTTAAATGCGCTATTTGTACCAACAAAATAATAGCTGTTATAAATTGATTTTCTAAAGTAAAAAGATTAACAGGTGTCAGTGTTTTTCTAGAGTAACAACAAAAAAGAAAATATGACGTGGTTTTCCTTGAGGTAAAAAGGTCTTAAGAAAACTAAGAAAACTGTGAGGGCTTCTTTTGTTGAGTCGATTTTGTCTTTAAAAACAAAATTGTATACCTTAAATACGCTTACCTGCTTAAATATCAACTTCTTGTTTTCTTTAAGCTCACTTATGTTTTTTTACGTGCTTTGTTCGACTGTAAATGTCACGTTTACATAAATCTTAAGTTAGTATAAACTCGCTTTCGCTCTGCGCGACCCAAGTATAAACGAGTGCCCCAGTGTTTAGGGTAAAATAAGTTAAAGTCATTTCAAACTTAGAAGTAAGATAGTCATAAAATCATTTCACACCATGAAGAATGGATTCAAATATCTTTGGTTGTACTTTGTAGCTATGTTTTTATTAATTTTATTTTTTCAAAAGATTTTTGCAATATGTTTTATTATTTATTTTGCTAATTTTTTTATAAAACGTTATTTTTTTGACAGATGTAAACAATTTTTGAATTTACTTTAAAGTATATATAATAAATATTTTATATTATACTTATTTATATAAATAAATATTTTCGTGGCATAAGGTCAATTTGTGCTGCCCGAAATTCTTTTAGAACTAGTGAAACTAATTTTTTAATAATCAACATTTAAAACATAAATATAATGAATTCGTAAAAATAAGTATAAAATACCTATACAGGATTAATTTGACGTTTTTTATGCGTTAAATCATAGAGAAATATACTAGAGGGGGCATAGCCTATCTAAATACATTAAGAGGCATAAATCATCTTTTTGGGGCTCTCAGGGGCTCTGTGTAACCTCCTTGAAACCTCCTTCAAGAGTAAGTTAAGGTTATAACTAATCAATTTATTTCGGTTTTCCGCACATTTTTCATTTGTATTTTTAATGTTTTACAATATAAGTTACTGTAATTTTGTTTTGATTATTTGTTTATATTTATAAGCGGAGGTGGTCAGGTTACTTTTTCAAAATTTAACCTATAAGGCCTCTCTAGTAGTATTATCTCTATGTTTTAAATTGACGTTTTGCATAAATAGCAGCTTCTCTTCAAACCCCGGTGGTTGCTCAATATATGAATAATTAAATATACGAGTTATTTATTTAAAACAATATAGTTTTTTATTTGATTATATAAAAATATGTTTATGATATTAGGAACAATAATAAATTGAAATATTATAGCCGCATCTGAATGATGGTATCCAAGGATAATACAACAATGCGCAACACTTGATGCATTCCAAGCTAGGTCGCGTCCTTCGTGTGTTGTCAGGTTTACTACAATCCACGCCTTAACAAAGATCAATGGTGGTTTCACATTTCTTCTATATTAAAACATAGTCCATGAGGTAGACCTTAAAACATGACTCATACAGTACTGCTTTAACAAAATCTTTGGAAGAATAATTGTGAAAATTGCACAAGTTTTACGTTTTTTAAATAAGTGGTTCCCTGTTAGTCGTGTGCAAAACTACAAAAGAACGTTTTTAAAGCTAATAAAATTTTCAATAAATCGAGAGTTTATTCAATAAAAAACAGAGTAATATCATCAGCAAAATGACTTCAAAATGCACAAAACGAAGATTTTTTTAAAGAAATTCCCTTACTTAGCATTATTTTTGTGCATTTGCCAAAGTGTTTCTAGGACGCTTTTACGCCGTATAGATGTGATGTAAGGCCACTTTACACAGTTCAAACTAAATAAAGCTAGTGGCCAGATAATCCAAGAAAGAATCATAGACTATTGCCAGCTGATGATAAAGTTCACTTTACTACCCCAAATGTTCATGTAATAGCTCTTTTTAATCAATAGACTCACTACTGACTTAAGTACAGTCATAACTAAAACTTCTATTCAACTAAGAACTTAATCTTCTATAAACTTAAATTTTTATTTGATTAACTATTTTAATCACACATTCTTTAGAGTCAGAGAGCAGTCTTAAGGAGACCTATGTAGTTTGAACGCTTCATCTGCCTCACTCTACTTCTATAGTGAGTATATACAGTTATACTAAACTGTATGCTATGTAAGAGAAACAGATCTCGGCGATCTGATCTTGGGCTCACTTAAGAGTTGTTCAACCATGACAGCAGAAGCGAGTCCTCATCACATCATATTTCTCAAGAGCTGGTTTGCTTTCAAGCAAACATCTTCAAACTTGCCACTAAGCAATACTGAAATTAAGTGAGACCTTAATGTGTAGATCACTCAACATTGATTCAACCTATTGAGTACCAGTTCTACTCTAATTTTGAGAAGAAGGTAACTTTAGTAGGGTATATAGAATAAAAACCAAGGGGCCGGACTAAGATACGAATCGAGGTTCCAGGAGTGAGTACCCTAGAGTACCCGGAGGGCCTCTAGAGTGACCTAAAAGTATATACAGGGTTAGCTTGGCTTTATCATACTGATAACTTTATCCAATTGAGGTATCAGTGACCGACTATGAATATCGAGTGTGTATCTTTAAATTTACAGATTTTATTTATTTATTTATTGGCATACTTGCGGGTAATTTATCATACAAAGTTTCTCAACTGTCAAAACTTTACAATGAAATAAAAAAAAAATTGAAAATTTTATTGACCTGATATACGGTAGCTATTTCTGCTCAAGTGGCTCGGCAAGTGTATAAGACTTTAGGAAGTTCATATGAAGTAATTAAAAATAATATAATTATAATTAATAAATAACTAACCGATTTTAAAATGAAATAAGCTCCAAATATAAAAACTAAGCATCCTGATCTCATTAGAGCATCTCGCGGAGCATTTTAAATATCTCGAGAACTGAGCCAGCGATAAATGTGGTAGATGTCTAGTTAGATTCTGAACAAATGTAAAATCATATTCGACAAAAAATATTGAGAAAAAAATTGGCTGCAATTTTGAGACGCCAATTTGGAGGTTGCCAAAATCTTTCTAATGCAGGTCATGATTTGAGTACTAAGTTTCATCTAATTCGGTTGGGCCGTTGGCCTGCGTCCTTGTCAAACGATTCTTTCGATTGTTTCGACTTGTAGACGCTGTAACGAGGACATGTGATGAACAAATTGTCATATTTTCCACTTTACAATACTTTTTCCTCCTATTACAAGAGAAAGGAAATCATTACTGCACTAAACTATGAACTTTCTTAAATTTTTGATGTGTTATAAATTTCTTAATCCTGCTAAAGCACAAAATAAAAATAAAACCAAAAAGCGTAAAAAAATCCCACAAATGTAACATTAAATATTTATGTTTTGTTTCTACGTCAGAAAAATACGACTCATTTCAAGTAATTCCACAGCATTACTCTCTGGCTTTATCAGAAAAATCTCTCTTGTATGAGAGAGATAAATCACTGAGAAGGAACGATATTTATCACTGGGTCGCCGTTGTGTCGGGCGAGCTTAGCTCCTTTCTGCTTAAATAAACCTTCAAACATAATCCTACAATAAACTCATCTCTACATCGCATTTATGCAAACGGCACAACTAATATATATATACAAGTCGACACCTATTTTTCTTATTTTTGGCGAATTTCGATAGGAAAAATGAGCTTATGAGATTTGGATGATGGATGGGTAGGGAGTGACGAAGAGGTAAACCTGAGTATTAACGTAAATGAGTTCATTGGTGACGTCATTTTTTTATTTTTCCTAAAAATTACAATCCTACGTAAATTATTAGATTATTTTTCCACTATTTGGTCTTAATTTAAGTAAATTAAATTTAAAATAAGTTTTAATTATTATCTAAATAAAATAAATAAATAAATAACCATTTATTGCACATTACACATTAAGAATACGATTTTACAAAACAATTAAACAATTTACAATTACTTTATTTCACATGCGCAATTCGGCATTGAGCCGTGGTGCCTCATAGAGGAAATAATTATTATCTTTTGCTCTCTAATTGTTATTGGTTTAATGAGGCTGTTTGTAGAGTGCGTGCTACAATAGGGGTTGTAGAGGGGTGAGGGAGTATCTAGTCTCTCTCTTGGGAAACTGTAGTATTTTATGGTAAGTACAGTTATGGCACCTAGTGGAAGCTGTCTCACTTCCAGACTTATTATCACTGTGATATTCTACCCATGTACTACCATTAAGTATTATTCTCTTTGGATTATATTTATAAGCGAAGGTGGTCAGGTAGGTTACTTTTTCGATGTTTCTAAATTTAACCTATAGGGCCCTTATAGTAATAATATCTCTATGTGTTCCACTAAGATTTCTAAAGGTAGGTATTATAATAATTAACTTTAATGATAATGAAACATAAATGACAGCAAGTGTATTAAAATGATGAAATAAGTTCAACACTCATAAGCAATGACTAAACAACGTGTGTTATATCTATGCTTCTTTCACTTGTTTAAAGGTATAAAGAACTTGAAATCCCTTCCTGCGGCAGGAGTGAAAATATGTCTCTTAATTTACATCTTGGATTATATATTATCTTGTTTATGTTCTTACAAACATATAATTTTATGTGCTTTAAAACACATGGGAAATATAAAAGGAATTATGTGTATGTATACTTAACAAACATAAAAATTTTATGTGCATAACTCCTTGTTTGGGAAGGCATAATATAAATAAATTGTCTTCTGTCTTTATGTATGTCATATGGCTGGGAAAAACTTTTGGAAAAAAGAAAAGTGATCACCTAGGGAAAATGATATTTGATACAATAAGAGTTTTTCCTCTTCATTTTATATTTGTTTGTATGTTCTTCATGTATTATATTCTTTTTCATTCTTTTTCTTTAGAATGGCTTTTCCTTATCTGTTATATGTGTAGCTTTTCTCGTTTCGGACGGTTATTGACCTTTTGTAAGTTTATATTTTAAAGTGGCAGTCAATTCGTTAAACAATACTTGTAAGCTTACAATGCTTAAGTCAGGAGTTTGCCATTGTGGCCCTTAGAAGGGAGGGGGCTTGCCAGCTGGAGCATTTACATTTTCATTATATGATACAATAATTATATCCGTGTAAAATTCTTTAACAATTCCAGATTAAGTTGCTATGAGTTTATTGTCCTCGATACAGAGAAGTTGTCACAAAGGAGACTCTTTCAGTTGAATATTGAAGCATATAAAATTACCTGAGCACCTTCCACGCCCAAAATTTTTGGCGTTTTTGTGCAAAAAGGCAATGGTGTTTTTGGCAAAAAATTGCCAAAAACACCATTGGTTGCTCAACGATATTCCCCCCGCTGTCAACTGATTGTAACCGTTTGCGACACTGTAGTAATAAATATTAGTTTAGAAATATTTTTAAGTATTTTTCACTTATAAATAAATTTAAAATTTAATTAAAAAATGGGTCCTAGGTACCACGGATATTTTCCTTGTTTATTTTCCAGAATATAGTCAATAACCATGTCTTGAAAGGGAAAGACACCTACGCAGCCGTACTGTGCCACGTGAAGCCCACATTCATTAGCTTTATTAGTGCTTTACTTGTTACTTATTTCCACTTTCCTCCCAGTAACTTTTCTTTTGCTTTAAACAATCCTTAAAATAACTCTCTTTCTAAATGACTTCGAAGAGACAACCCTTTTTATAAGTTAATCCTCTTCGTGACTTGAGAAAGTTCTGCTGTTACCCCCTTATCTTAGTATATACAGCTTGATTTTTCAACTTAGTATTTGTTATAACTTTCTTATTGTTCCTCCACTCTGTCTCTTCTTCTTCTTCCTCTAAATTCATCTGAGGTTGTATTGTATTAATTTAAAATTCTACTCCTTGTTTGTTCTTTTTTTAAATTTTTTTAAAGGGATTTCTTATGATAATTTAACTTAATTTTCTTTCTTGTCATATCTGTCTTTTCATTTGATGTCTGAGACAATTTTATCTTTTTTTAAAAAAAAACTTATTTAGATTAAATTCAAAGAATACATATTTTACTTTTTTTCTCATAACAAATATATAAAGGATCTATGAGGTTGAAACTAACTCCACATGTGGAGTACCGCACAGCGATAGCTGATTTGCTACAAAGAGTAAAAAAAAATATGTAATGCAAAAGAAAATTTAGCAATAAATGTTTATTTATTTATATGAGGTCGAATCCTAGTGAATTTAACAGATACATATATTTTTTTAAATATTTTTTTTAACAAAAGAAATTTTTTTTTTCTTAAAAGAAATTTTTGTTTTCTTCATGATCCGTTTATCCAAACACTACATGCATTTTCAATCTTCTTAATTTTTATGTTATAATTTATTATGGTTTTTTCCCTTGAAACATTTGATTTTTAAAATTATTTTTTTCTTTTCTTTCTTCTTTGTTGATATTTTATAATCAGTTAGTCAAAAGTTATATAAAACTGGTTATAAATAAAAAAAAAATCTTGAGATACATATTTGTAAAATAATAATCACATACATATTAACTTACTCGATAAACAAAGCTACATAGATAAATCAAAGATACACTGGATTCAAAGATGATGATGAAAATTAACAAATGTTGATTCTGTATTGGCTACACATATAATTGGGCTTATAATTTATACTTTCAAGTTATCAAGTATTAGTTATATATATCAGCAGGTCAGAGGAACAGTGGTCAAAGTCAATTTTTTTCAACTTTGATTTTTTCCATAATATTATTTATTACAATGATAAATATCTATTTAAGAAGTAATAAGGCTTTAAACGATATAAATTCTGAATTATATGGAGAAACGTGTTATTCTACTAAACAAAATATCAGATGCTTGTGAATAAATACGATTAACTTGGCACTTGTTGATTTGATATTAGGTACAAAACAAATCAAAGACATACTAGATATATAGATGCATGTGAATAAATACGATTAACTTGGCACTTGTTGATTTGATATTAGGTACAAAACAAATCAAAGACATACTAGATGTATAGATGGCTCTTAATTACATATCTCATACGTGCAATATTTCACGTTGCAGTGTAAATTTTCCATTATAGTAAATTGTGTTTCAGAAAATTCATAGCTAATTTGATTAGATCCTTGAGATATTTTCCCTAATTTTACTGTCATATTCGTAAAATGTTTATAAAATTTCCATTTTGATTTGAATATTCCTATGTATGTATCTCAAAATTAATTCGTTCTCGTATAATTTGATTTATAATCTGAATTTAGATTTATTGGGTACTTGATTAATAATAACTTAGTTAGACATAAATCCAAGTTTCAACATTTGATTGTCAAATTATTTAATTTTAAAGTGTTCTTTGTATAAAACATTTATGTATAAATATTTTATGAATTGGCGTTTCAATAATTTCATTATTAAATAATAAACTTGGCTAATTTCAAATTAATTTTAATATTTACGCTTTTTCCTATGTTGCCCGTTGTTTTTAATATGTTTAAATGCAGCATAAGCTATAAAATGTTGTTGAACAATTTATTACCAAACCTTATTCAAAGCTGACTTATGCAAACTGATATGCAATGCTATAATGCTGACAATCTTTTTCAGCTTTTCTAACCATATTTAATTTTTTCTTCACTCTATATTATAATCTTTATCTCCAGACGGTGTATAATGTACAGTTAATTAACTAGTTTGTAGGGAGTAAAGAAGCACTTTTCACTCCGAAGGGAGAAAAAGTTGCCTTTTCACTCCCAAGGGAGAAAAAGTTACTTTCACTCCCAAGGAGAAGTTACTTTTCACTCCAAGGGAGAAAAAGTTACTTTTCACTCCCAAGGGAGAAAAAGTTACTTTTCACTCCCAAGGGAGAAAAGTTACTTTTCACTCCCAAGGGAGAAAAAGTTACTTTTCACTCCCAAGGGAGAAAAAGTTACTTTTCACTCCCTTGGGAATAAAAAGTGTTTCTTATTATTGGGTTATTAGAGCCAATTATACTCATTTTTAGGGGAGTGGTATTCTTTATATTTATACAGGTGACCAATCAGTTTTTTGTAATATTCCCGGAGGTGGCATCCCCAAATTTATAAGGGGGAGTCGAAAAAAAAAATGTATTGGCTCAAAATCCGTTTCAGGTCAATAGAAGTTGTATGGAGCAAAAACAAATGTTTTTGTGGCAGCCCCCTAAATTTATAAGGGGTCCGACCCCAAAAAAATAAGAATAAAATACAAGAAACATGTTAAAATAAAATAAACGTTTGGAGGTAAAATCTTATATGCACCTTGGGAGTAAAATGATATTTTCCTCCTCGCAATTACCTTCCTCGGCTTCGCCTCGGGAGTTAATAGTCATATTTCCCTCGGCTTTGCCTCGGGAATCAAATACATAAAACCTCGGCTTCGACTCGGGAGTTAAATACTTTGGCTTCCTTGGCTTACGCCTTAGGAACCAACTAATTGCTCAGGGAAATAATAGCATTCTTTACTCCCTTGATGCATAAATAACTATTAATTATTGAGAGCCTCTTAAAGAAGATACACCACGTCACCTACAATCAATTATTAACTAAAACTAATATACTAAATGACATGTAAACATTAGTAACTGTATGCATTTTGCAGAACAGTGCAGGTAACTTGTTTGCACCATAAATAGCTCCGTGCTTGGTATGCGCTGATACAACTTAAATTCTGACTTAAAACTAGAGGACTGTATATAGGATGAAGATAAAAAACCAAAATTAATTTCAATTTCATGACAAAAGTATAATAAAAAGCAAAACTTCGCAGAACAAAAATAATATCAAAACAACTTAAGAATATTGATTCGTTTCTCAAAAGAACATCAATTTTATATTAATTATATAAAGAAAAACATTTGAAAATAAAGAAAACTTATATAGTAAACCAAATTTTATAGATGAGACGCTGATTATCCATTTTATCCAACCATTTATCCATTTTATAGTTCCAAACATGATTATCCAATATTTTATTATATATGTCATTTAATAGATATCCATAAACATCAACCATAGATCCAGTTTTATCTCCATCAACCAGAAATAGCTTATTTATCCATTAATTTATAGACATCGAATAATCCATGATAAAATAATCCATATTAATCTCATCCATAGGTAATTTTAAACTCAATATAAAGTAAAGTCCATAGAATTATATATGTTCAATAATAATTCCATAATTAAGAGACTCAAAATATACATACAACTTCCAGAGGTAAAGTACGTTACTAAATTTAATAATTTAGTAATATTACGTAATCCAAATACTTATTGACTGACAGTAAACTTAAACTATTCACTTTGACAGTAAACTATGACTGATTACTTTAAACAAATGTTCAATTTATATCACTTTAAACTACTAACTTTACTTAAATTAATCATTTTAAATGACAGACTTAGCAAGGGCAAAAGACTGACACTATTTAGAATATATTTTATAATTACGCAAAAGGTTTGCGTAATTATGTAGGTAAATGTATTGTGCGAAGGCGCACGGTCTTGCCTCAAGGGAGTGCAGGACGCTAACTAACTAGTATCTGGCGGCGGGGCCAGATACTGTGATATATTAAATTGAACCTTTGTCCTATACCTCAACTAAAATTAAAGATTTAAATGAACACAAACTGATAATATCTGATTAACCTACATTAATTTTAATGTGGCGTAAACACACCGCCCACCAAAATTTAGATCAAAAATTTTAAATGAAAACCTATACTTTAAAACTAAATTTAAAAAAAAAATATATCAGTAAATTCTCAATGATTAAAAAAAAAAAACAAAAGAAAGTAACTTCATAAAAATATCATTGCTATGCAGTCGCTACTACTCATCTGATAAGGGAAGTAGAGGAGCTAACTGACTAACGCTCCGAATATACTCACCTTTAAGAGTTTTAAGTTTGACTACGCGGACATGCCCGTCTTTACCTGGGAAGGTTTCTAAAACGCGTCCGGTAGGCCAGCTTAAGGGAGGAGTATTCGGTTCTTTAATCAACACAAGTGTATTAGGTTTTAAATTAGGGACTTGAGTTTTCCATTTTACGCGTTGTTGCAAACTATTTAAGTATTCTAAACGCCACCTATTCCATATGTGTTGGACACTTTGTTGCAATAGTTGCCACCTAGACAAACGATTAGTTTTAGTGTCGGTTAAGTCGATTTCAGGCGGGGAGACTAAAGCTGATCCAACGATGAAATGTCCTGGAGTGAGGACGTCGTATTCTTCTGGCGCGGAAGAACGAGGATAAAGCGGTCTGGAGTTCAAGACTGCCTCAATACGTACTATTATTGTTTGCAATTCTTCGAAGGTAAGTGGTCGTTCATCTAATACTCGAACTAAGTGAGATTTAAAAGATTTCACTCCAGCCTCCCAAATGCCTCCAAAATGGGGAGCAAATGGAGGACTGAAAGTCCATTTAATCATTTTAGGAGTCAAATGTGACCTTATTTGATCCTGTGTCTCAGTAGAGTTAAAAAGATCGAATAATTCTTTTAAAACGCGTTTGGCGCCGATGAAGTTTGATCCGTTGTCGGAAAATATAGATGAAGGGCAGCCTCGTCGAGCAATAAAGCGGTCAAGACACGCGAGAAAAGCGTCGGTTGTCATATCCGATACTAATTCAAGATGACAGGCTTTGGTGCTCATACAAATGAACACACAAACATAGCTCTTTGTAATAACTGCTTTGCGTCTATTAGAATCTTTGATGAGAAATGGGCCCGCGAAGTCGATGCCCACGTTGATAAAGGGTTGACCCTGCTCAAATCTTGATGGAGGAAGTGAACTCATGTATGGAGTGATGTTTGAAACTCGAAGACGATGGCATTTCAAACATTGATGAATGCGCGACCGTACAACTCTCCTTCCAGCTACTATCCAATAGGTTCTTTGTAAAAGGGAGTGAAGTAGTTGAGGACCCGCATGTAAATACGATATATGATAGTAATCTATCACTAAGTTAGTAAAGTGAGACTTCGTTGGGAGAATGATTGGATGTCGCGTTTCAAATTTTAAAGGGCTGTTAGTGAGCCGACCGCCCACCCTGAGAATCCCCAGGGAGTCGATAAACGGAGATAAAGACTGCAACTTATGCGATGCTAGGTTGTTTTCTATCAACTGAATTTCTTCAGCAAAATAATATCGCTGAACCACTTTGATACAAGCAAAGTTTGCCTGTTGCAGTTCATGTATCCAAATAAGCTTACTCTTTTTATCTTGAAGAGTTGCTTGCTTAGAACATGTGTTAACAAGCCTAAGCATGTACGCGATAACTCGAAGTAATTTTTGAAGTTTAGAGTAACGTTCTATTACCTCAATTAGATAAGAGTCGGCTTTAGGTGTTGATAGAAGCACATTCATCGGTTTCATTTCAGGCAGATCAGCATTATTGAACTGTTGTTTGATAGGCCATTCACTCGGAGCCTCTTTGAGCCAGTGGGGACCATGCCACCACAATGGATGGTCAATCAAGGCTGCAGGTAGCAGTCCTCGAGATGGAGGATCCGCGGCGTTATCATAAGTTGACACGTGAAACCAATCATCGATGGAAGTTCTTTGAAGAATCTCGGTGATTCTATTAGCTACGAAAATTTTTAAGGTGTGAGGTGATAACCGTAGCCATCCCAACACTACTGTCGAATCTGATAACATATAAGTTTTATTAATAGGTAAAGTCGACAAAAAAGGTTGAAGCGCATTCAGTTTCTGGTAAGTAGCAAAGCGGCTCCAAGCTCAAGTCGAGGAATCGAGATGGTCTTGAGAGGTGCTAATTTAGTTTTAGCAGCAAGTAATTCTATTTTAATATCGCCGCAATCATCGACTGTTCTTAGGTATACTGCTGCCGCAAATCCAAGAGAAGATGCGTCCGCAAATCCTATGACGGTACAATCAGGGTTGTCCGGAGTTAAAACGTAGCGATGAATTTTAATTGATGACAAAAGAGGTAGTTGATTATAGTACTCTGTCCATTCTTCCGCTACAGTTGCTGGTAAGGTAGTATCCCAATCCAAATTTAAAGACCACAGTTTTTGCAGTATGCACTTAGCCTTGAAGACGACTGGAGCCAATAGACCACAGGGGTCGTAAATTCGGGCAATTGTAGACAAAATTGCTCGTTTGGTAAGTATCAACTCAGGTGGGTTGATCTTATAAGAAAAAATATCATTCACAGGGTCCCATTGCATTCCTAGAATTTTATATACTGATCAGAAAGATTAGAAAAAGAAAAAGGTTCATCTTGAACATATTCAGATCCTAAATAATTAAGAATTTCTTGGTTATTACTAGACCATTTTTTTAGAGAAAACCCTCCTTTACGTAACAGAGCAATCAGTTGGTCTATTAGAGTTAAAGTATCGGTAATATTATTTTCTCCCACTTAAAATATCATCAGTATATACTTCTTCTAGTAATACAATAGAGGCCTCAGGGAATGAAGCACCTTCGTCAAGTACTAATTGTTTAATAACTCTTTAAAGCGAGATATGGCGAAGGCGTCATACCGAATATTACTCTATTAAAAACGAAGTCAACTACCGTTTCGGTGGTATCAAATCTATACAAAAAGTGTAAGTACTTCCTATCTTCAGGATGAACTATAATTTGAAGAAACATTTGACTAATGTCTGTTGTAAATACGATGGCGTATTTTCTAAAGTTTAAAATTATATTTCTGATGTCGGGTTGTAGTTTGGGCCCAGCATATAGTTTGCTATTCAGAGACCCGTTTGAAGTGGGCATAGAAGCATCGAACACTATTCTGACTTGGGTCGATGAACGTTCTTTGACTATGCAGTGATGTGGCAAATAATATGCTCCTATTTCATCTGACTGAGAAATATAGTTTTGAGCTAAATAATCTTGTAGTACTTCGGAGTAACCTGCTTTCAAAGGTAAGTTTTTATTTAATTTATACTCAAGCTGTTTAAATCTATTCACGGCTAGGGCTCGTGAATCACCTAATGAAAGGTCTTCAGGATTTTTAAAGGGGAGTCTAACGATGTATCGTCCTGACTCGTCACGGGAATGAGTAGAAATGAAGTGGGACTCACACTTAGCATCGTCAGGATTAGGAGGAAGTTCAGGTGAACACTCTTCGACTTCCCAAAATTTCTGTAATAAATCATCTAAAGTCGTTGTTGATACAACAAACGTCGAAGCATAGGGCTTTTGGTTAGTAGTCATCTCTGTACTACCCATTAAAACGATGCCAAATATTGTTTGAAGACCATTTGGATATCCTTCTGGAGTTCTCAGGGTCTCTCCATTGAATATCTCTGTAAATAGGTCAGCACCTAATAAAAATTCGATTTCTCCTTCCTTCCAAAACTCTGGGTCAGCAAGAGGTTGGTCACCCAAAACCTGTTTTATATTTTCAAGTACGTTAGAACTTGGAGGATCATAAGGTATTTTGTCAATAACAATGGCAGATGTGTGGAGAGCAGGCTGTGAACTATGCCTAGGGGTCAGAGTACACTCAACCTGATGTTTACATCCAGGTAAAGGTAAGTTAGAAATACCACAAAGTTTTTGGTTATTTCGTTTAAAGGTAAGACCTAGTTGTTTAGCACATGATGTTTTTATTAGTGACCTTTGAGCGGCACTATCTATCAGAGTTCTTACGTTATGGTAATTCCCAAACTGATCTTTTATATTAAGAACGACTGTTCCCAACAATACCGATTTTCTTCCTGATGTTGAACTCGAACTACAAGCAATAATGCCTTCCTGCATAGTAGCTTGAGTTTGAGATGGCTTATTATTTGCGATACATTATTTTGTAGACTAGGGGGGCTTACTTGCGTTCTAGGGTTAGAAGCAAGTTGACCATTGCTTCTCGGTCTTGGCGAATTTTTCTTTTTATTATTTTCGAAATTAGATATATGTAAGAGAGAATTATGTTTTTTCTGACATTTTGCAAACATATCGTGATCTGCAGTCTCTGAGAGTGTGCCGAGTGAAAGACAGCTTACACAGTGATTCGAAGATTGTACTAGATCTAGACGTTGTTTAGGAGACATCTCGAGAAACTTTGAACATCTATATAATCTATGTATACATTTACACAGAGGACAAGGGTCATCTGTGTTGGGCGAACCTGTAGATAGAATAATATTTTTATTTTGAGAACCTGAAGTCTTATGCACAGGTTTATTATTACGAGTATCGTCTATAAGAGCTGATAGAGACTCAGTCTGTAATAGAGCGTATTGCTCGTGTAAGAAGGTCTCTAAAGCTGAAATATCAGGTAATGTTTCCTTACCTACCTGTTTAGATTCAAATTTATCTCTAGTGTGTTTATCGAGAAGTCTCAACACAAACGTCATTAAAATAAATCCGCCTTCGTCGGTAATTTTTAATTTTCTAAAAGCCGTATACTTTCCATAACCTCGCTGGTAAACTTTTCTAATTGATCTAAATTATATTTATTAGATTGAGGTTTGAAAGAAAATATTTTTGTTAAATATTGAGTGGCTTGTAGTCTAGGGTTAGAATATTTTTTCTTTATGGCTTCCCAGGCTTGCGCATAATTATGTTCAGTAACGGGAATCGAAGCTATCGTTTGTAAGGCAGGTCCTTCTAAAGCATTTTTTAAGTAGTGAAATTTTTTAACATCGGGAAGGCCCGTATCGTGTATTAATGATGTAAAATGATCCTCGAAAGTAGGCCATTTGGAAAATTCGCCTTTAAATTTAGGTATGTCCAAAGGTGGCAACCCAAACGTGAACGCGTCTTCTAAAGTAGAGGACAAAAAAGAAGTATTATGCTGAGGTCGAGGCAACATAGACTCATCTAACGCGATGGTTTTATAATACAAAGTTCGGGTTAAATTATTTTTATTTATAAGGGCTTGGTATTCAGGATCTTTTTGTAACATTAAGGATAACCGTTTCGCTTCAGCCACACTATTACAAAATCTATCATAAACACCGTCGATTCGGGATAATCTGGCCCTAAATACACTTCTATTCGTAGGGTCCGATTTCACTGTTAAACCGAGGTCAAAAGTATCCTGAATATCTTTAGCTAAGTTATCTGCTTCTTCCGTACGAAGCTTAAGATTGGTAACGTCGTCAGCCATAATAAAAAACTAGTATTTAAATAATAAATTAAGTTTTGACTTCGTACCCAAGGGGGCAAACAAAGGTAGACAATTTTCTTATATAAATATAACACGGACAAGGGGTCCTTAAAGTAAATAAATTTCTAAATAACTTCAGAGAGGTTGTTCTATAAAACACCAATACTTATTATAGGATTAAAAGGCAAATCTTTGGGTAAGAAAGTTTTTAAAGAAAACCCACATCTTATCAAGAAAATATAAAAGGAGCGGAAATCTATGTTAGACCCTTCCGCTATGCATAGAAATGCTATTGTTATGAAGTTTCTTAGAATTAATGAAAAAAGAATCCAAAAAATTGTCATCAATTGTAATAAAATTAACAAGAAAATCAGTGAATACTTTAATATAAAAAATAAAATTACTTTTAACAATATATACCTTAATGAAGAATTTGTGGCAAGAAATATTTTTAGGTATAAATGATAAAAAATACTTTGCAAAAATATCGATTTTATGATGACCATAAATAAAATAAAATTTAGTTTTACTTTCTTTAGTATAAATATATTTAAATAAAAAATTAGTTATCTTCAAAAGAGAATTACTTATTAACATATATCATAAACTCGATATTAAAATAACTATAAATTTCTTGTTAATATTATGGCGTCAATTTATTAAAATGACCAAAAAATTCATACAGGTTATAAAAAGTTACGATACATTAATGGCTTTGTTCTGAAGTTTTGAAATAAAATTCTTAGACAAAAAATATGAGTTAAATATTTCAACAAATCCAACTCATATATCATGAATTTTTGAAATTAATTTTGGGCACAAAATTTAGTAAAAATTGGGTAAAAAATCCGGTCGAAGGCGTACCAAAAATTGTATGCATTTTGCAGAACAGTGCAGGTAACTTGTTTGCACCATAAATAGCTCCGTGCTTGGTATGCGCTGATACAACTTAAATTCTGACTTAAAACTAGAGGACTGTATATAGGATGAAGATAAAAACCAAAATTAATTTCAATTTCATGACAAAAGTATAATAAAAAGCAAAACTTCGCAGAACAAAAATAATATCAAAACAACTTAAGAATATTGATTCGTTCTCAAAAGAACATCAATTTTATATTAATTATAATAAAGAAAAACATTTGAAAATAAAGAAAACTTATATAGTAAACCAAATTTTATAGATGAGACGCTGATTATCCATTTTATCCAACCATTTATCCATTTTATAGTTCCAAACATGATTATCCAATATTTTTATTATATATGTCATTTAATAGATATCCATAAACATCAACCATAGATCCAGTTTTATCTCCATCAACCAGAAATAGCTTATTTATCCATTAATTTATAGACATCGAATAATCCATGATAAAATAATCCATATTAATCTCATCCATAGGTAATTTTAAACTCAATATAAAGTAAAGTCCATAGAATTATATATGTTCAATAATAATTCCATAATTAAGAGACTCAAAATATACATACAACTTCCAGAGGTAAAGTACGTTACTAAATTTAATAATTTAGTAATATTACGTAATCCAAATACTTATTGACTGACAGTAAACTTAAACTATTCACTTTGACAGTAAACTATGACTGATTACTTTAAACAAATGTTCAATTTATATCACTTTAAACTACTAACTTTACTTAAATTAATCATTTTAAATGACAGACTTAGCAAGGGCAAAAGACTGACACTATTTAGAATATATTTTATAATTACGCAAAAGGTTTGCGTAATTATGTAGGTAAATGTATTGTGCGAAGGCGCACGGTCTTGCCTCAAGGGAGTGCAGGACGCTAACTAACTAGTATCTGGCGGCGGGGGCCAGATACTGTGATATATTAAATTGAACCTTTGTCCTATACCTCAACTAAAATTAAAGATTTAAATGAACACAAACTGATAATATCTGATTAACCTACATTAATTTTAATGTGGCGTAAACAGTAACAAGAAAAAAACTTAATAATAGAATTCTATTAAAACTTAAAACTAAATAGTATTAGAAAAAGACATAAAATCATTTATATAGAATAATAAGCTTTTCCGTCAAGTATTTTTAGTACTTCAGACAAATGAATCATACTTTTCAATTGTTTTGATATCAGAAGGTAGTTTGTTGTAACCTTAGAATAATACTATATATAGAAGGAGCACTACTGATAACACGAAAGGCGGTCCGCTGGTGCACCTATGTAACGCTGCCACCCTAACAATATACAATTTTCTAAAAAAAAGTTAGCAATACTTCCGGTTGCTGAATTATTATGGTCTATTATTAATTAATGAATGATTATTCATAAAATACTAATATAAATATCGTGCATTATAGCATTTTTAATTGTAGTTTAATGTATTTATTAAATTATCTATAAAAAGTAGTCCTCGTCAACTAAATGTAGATTCTTGTTTTCCGCCACCATTTTGCCATTTAAGACCAGTTTTATTAAAATACTCAGTAGATGTTTTAAGTTATTATATTTGTTCTTACTCTCTTTCTTCATTAATAGATATTTAATACAAATATTTAAAATAATTTTTTGTTGTCAGGTTGGCAGCATTACTTAGGTGCACCAGTCAACCGGCTTTCGTGTTATCAGTAGAATTACATTGTGTTTACGGTTCTGTGCTCATTCTATATATAGTATTATTCTAATGTTGTAACAGTAAATGTTGTTGTAAATAAATAAATGAATTATCTTGCAACACTGTACGACCTGGTTATGATCGGGCATCATCACGGCTTCACCACCGCCTTTATGATAGAAACTTAAATGTTAATATCGAACATTTTCTGTTCGTTGTGAAAAAGGTACTAACGATAATAATACTGTTTTCTCATTTTTATGCATTTCACGGATTGCATTATTTGCATTTCATATAAAAATATTCAAGATTTGTTTACATAATATATATTTTTATTCCCGATAAGAAATTCAATTGCATACGTTTATCCTTAAAGATGTTATTTTTTTCTGTTCTGGATGCAAGTAAAAGGTTTTAGGTAGAGTTCTAGAGTAAAGTATCCAAGTGAATGGATACATATTGAAAGTTTATTTCTTTATACGTTGGTTTACGTATGAATGGATACACTTTTATTCGTATCATTTGCATATATTTATTATTTTTATATGAAATACATTTACAACTTTTTATAGAATATCAATATGACCTGATTGACTAATTTTATTAGTTTATCTGTTTGTTTGAAAATTGGATTTTTCAACGAGTTAAGATAATAAGTCTACAATGCTACAAATCAAATCTTAGTGAATAGTAGAAGATGAAGAAGAATCCTATAACCTAGGGAAGAAAAGTTCCTTCAAATCCAAGGATCTTGAATAAAGAGGATGACGCATTAAGGAACTTTTCTGACCCCATGGAAGTTGTATGAGATAGAGAAATAGGAGCAAACTTACCTTCCTCTTAGTTATAATGAAAAAAAGCGCCAAACACAGGTTATGTAGCAAGGTTGTCGAGTTTGCTTTTAATCTTTCTTCTGTGCTTCTCGTGATTGTGCTTATATAATTTTAAATTTTGGACTATGCTTTGTCACTTCAGTGAGTGATAATTTAAGCGTGTTTTGTTATAACCTTCTCAAGCAATAAACAATGGGAAACCATTGAGAGGTAAGTTTGCCTCTAAAATTTAAGACCTGCGCTGTTATAAGAAATGCAAGCATGTGCAGTTTGTACCAAGCATGCGCAGTTTGTACCAAACATGTGCAGTTGGTTTTTGGCGTGTGTTTCGTGTTGAATTCTCTCTATTTTTTGGTTTTCGATGGGGTCACTTTTTTGTATGGCAAATCGACTAAGTGCGTCATCTCTTTTATTCAAGATCCTTTTTCAAATCCCTGCTCTTATAACTTAATAAAACTTTAGGAATAGTTTGATCTAAGTTAGCTCAAAGAAAAATAGAGGTTAATAAAACCTGAAATGAAATGCATTTGGTTATACTTTGTTAGTTTGGCACTGATGATGCCGTGTTAAAACTAAACGCAGCCTTTGTCAATGCATATTATTCAAATTAGTAAAGAGCCTGTATTCTTTTAATCCTTTTAAAGAATTTTTCCTGTAACTTGTTAGGTCCAACTCTTTAATATTATCTCATTTAAATTTCATTATTTTAAGAAAAAGGGAGGTAATAATTTTTTGAAGGTATAAATCATACCTTCATGGCCGGCGTATATTCTAACACCGCATTAAGCTAAATTATTATTCACTTTGCCTGATTCACAATTTAGAAAAGGGTCCTAAAGCAGTGTTTGTATTAGTTTATTAGTAGTAACAGGAATATTATAATAGTGACTATATATAACAATATTTCAGTCGTAAGGTGCTGAGAGTTGCATTATATAAAACTTATGGTTACAAAAATATCCGCTTGTTTAAAAGCAGCACTAGGTTATCTTGACTTTGTAAGCTGTGTGTTAAACCCGAAGTCCTCTAGAAGCTCGCAAAACCTTCCTTATCTTATAAATATGCAATCTCATGTTTTTATCATTATGCTTAGATACTTGAAAATGTCAGTTTGAAGCTAAATCAGTAACTTCATAATTAATTGAACTTTCAGGATACAAACTTAACTCAAACTAAGGCTTTCTTAAAACTTCTCCAAATGTCGTTATTTTAGAAACAAAATGTCGAAAGACGATGTTCTGGAATTGAATTATTTTGTTACTCCGTGAATTATGATGAACAAAATCAAAAACGGTGTAAAAAATTAGCGGTGTGAAATCATATAAATTTGCAATTTCCTTCTCTACTTGCTAAATAAAGGGAATCATTGTGGATTATAGTACGACGCACGGCTAAAATCAGTTGACAGCACAGGAAAATGGGAAAATAGTGTTGAGGAAGGGTTAAAAATCCAGGACTAAACTCATTGGCTCTCTCACATTATTTTCCCATGCTGTTAACTGGTTTTAGCCGTGTGTCGTGTTATAGCAAAATAATAAACATAAACGTTTTCATAAAATTTCAAAATTTTAGAATACAGAGATTCCAAAATTTTGTGGTAAGATAAGTATATGAATGTTTTCATTCCTTGTAAATACCCTAGGTCTCAGTGACTGATCCAATTATTCAATGAACTTGGTTTGTATAGGGATATTTTTAAATGAGGCTAAAATTTGCCTCATTTAATACTACCGAAAAAAAAAAAATTTCTAATACACATCCCTAAAATTTATTTCAATTTCAAAAGCTTGCTTTTGCTAAATTCAAGACGAAGTTTAGGTGGAATGCTTACAGACTCGAGATTGACGGAAATCAATATGCAAGCTGTGACACCTGAATATATCTCTGTAAAGACACGGGAAGTAAGATAAAGGTTTACCTTCGCCGAAAGAAATCCTACAAAATGCCACAGCATCCTATTTTTAGTGTCTGACATTGATGTGGTTTCCTTAACATTGAAACCATCTGGGAGTTCCCATCAGGCTTGCCATCCGATAGATAAAACCATATGTTACTACAACTTCTAAACTTAGATGTATATGTGCAAGTTTTAAAGTAAGGTCTTAGACCAATATTACTTTTTCTTTCTGTAATACCTTGTATAAAATGTGTATGTGCAATAAAGGTAAAAATCGGGTACGGGGTCCCTCAGAACTTTTCCTCATCTCATCGGATTCGCTACGCTCATCCTTCATGCTTCGGACTTGTTTCTCTCATCCTTAGATAATAAATGCATCCGTTTCATTCTCAGCGGCCACCCATACAGCACTGACCACGCTTAATGCTGCATAATTTGTAAGATCCAGCAAAAATCATAGATATACTTGTCGTATTTATAAAAAATAGTTTAATTATTTATTAAGTGAGGGTTTACATTTGTACCAAATTTAAATTCTATTGAATCATTCGCTGACTTTTTAGAACTTTTTACAAGACGTACACAAGTCATTGGATAAAATTGGACTAATGCCGGTAATGAGATGAAACTTAGCACATGTTAGTCTTATACTTAGCCACATGTGTGCCAAATATCAATCCAATCGCATAATATTTCCGTGTTTTATGATGTTTCAAAGTTTTCGCTGAGTCATTACTGCGAGTTAATGACGTCATAAAAAAAAATATTTGCCGAATAGTACAGCTACATCGGTAGACTGATTTTTCTACGAAGTTTCAACTCTTTAGCACGAATACACTAGGAGCTACGATGATAACAACACACACACACACTCAGCAAAAACTACTCGGGAGACCTTTAAAACACCTGAAACGGATAATTCCGTTTTCATTTTGATTTCGGATTTTTTGCAAACACAATACTTTTCATTATACCTACGGTATAAATGAGGAAAAGTAGAAAGTAGGGCTTCCAATGCACAATATACTACGTTGCATAGTTGTATGTTTTCATCAAAGTATCTGCATATATGATCCTTTTTATGAAAACATACAACTTAATAAAATTCTAAGGAAGTCTAACGAAATCTTATAGATGCTACGAAGCATCTGGGTTTCAGCAAGTATAATAAACAGGCAAATAGTTCGCTCAAGTTGATCATTTGAAAACTGTATACCCCATTGAGAATAAAATGAAACATTATACAGGTGTTTCTTATGGGTTTTCACATCACTATGGTTTAAAATATCAAATAAAATGTATCGAAAACATTTTAATTTTGGCACTAAAAGTTTTACCTTTATTTCTTAAATAAAAATGATAATTTTATTTAATCTTTTAACATGAATTTATTTATGAATATTAGTATAAGTCTCCATTATTAAGAGCAAATTTTGATAAAGACACTTGATGGGACGTTTAAAAGTAAATTTCAACTGATTTAAACATTATATACTAGAGAGGGCATAGCCTATCTCAATACATTGAGCAGCCTGTAATATCTTTTTGGGGCTCTCAGGGGCACTGTGTAACATTATTGGAACCTCTTTCAAAAGTAAGTTAAGGTTATAATAAATCAATTGTTGTTGGCCCCCACAAATTGTTTGGGTTTTGATTTCTACTACAGTAAATTGAAGTAGTAATTTAATTTCTGTTACAGTAATTTTGTGCTGATTATTTGATTACATTATAAGTGAGGGTTGTAAGGTTACTTTTTCGATGTTTCAAAATTAAACCTATAGGGCCCCTCTAGTAATAATATCTCTATGGTTCCATGCGAACCAAGCATAAAGATATACACTAGAGAGGGCATAGCCAATCTCAATACATTGAAAGTCCAGAAACATCGTTTTAGGGATCTCATTGAAACCTCCTTCAAGATTGAGTTAAGGTTATAATAGATCAATTTTTTTACCGCACATAGTTTGTGTTTTGATTAGTATTTTTAACGTTCTTTTATATTCGTTATTGTAATTTTGTTATGCTTATTAGATTACATTTTTAGCCAAGGTGGTCAGGTAATTTTTTTGATGTTTCAAAATTCAACCAATAGGACCGCTCTAGTAATAATATCTCTATGGATTTAAATGACTATATTTCGCTATAATTCACATAGCATATTCATGTCTTTATAACTTCATATAACTGACTATGCTCTGCTACTTTTAATATTTATTAAAAATTAAGTAGCAGTCACATCATAATTAATAAATACACCGAAATCACCCTATAATATGAGGTTTAAGACCAGACGTCTCAAGTATTTATGCAAATATAATTTTGAAGACATCTCTGTAAAAAAGAGGTTTTTTAAAGTATAGACGTCAAAAGAAACTGTCTTAGTGGGGATCTCTCAGAAACCAGGACCCACTCGGATTGGAATTCCGTACAAGTAGTTGCAGGCTATTGCCAAAAAATGTCGAGACTTGGCATTAACGCCCTGGACATGATTATACCTCGAAGATTAGGGAACAGAATATAGTAAGTTATATGAAGTTTTATAGGCATGAATATGCTGTTTGAATTACAGCGAAATATTGTCATTTAAATCAGTTAAAATGTATGTCCCAACAAGTGTCTTTATCAAAATTTGTTAATTTATTTATATTTAATAATTAAAAATTATTTTAGAATTTAATTTAATTTAATTTAGTTTACTGAGCACTTCTTAATAATATGTACTGTACAGTCATAATGCTTTTAATTATTACTTTTGTAAAATTATATACAAAAGAATTATAGAATTTGTTGATTTCGGTTATGATTATAGTACGTCACACGGCTAAAATCAGTTGACAGCGTGAGGAAATAGTGTTTAAAACCCAATAAGATTGACCTGGTTTGAAATAAAGGGCGTGGTTTAACGGTGGTAAATACAGGAATAACCTCATTGGCCTTTTGCTTTTTTCCCCACGCTGTCAACTGAGTGTCGTAAGGAAAAAATAAAAAACAAAAAGGTGCTAAAAATTTCAAGGGGAAAAATTAGGAAAAGTATTAAAGACCTAGAACTTAATTATCAAAAAGAATAGACTAAATTGGTAGGAAGCAGGTCTTAAATCGCAGTGAAATAAGAACAAAGACAATAAGGATATTGTCAAGAAAATTAACAGCGAAAAGAAAAGACAGATAATTAACGGAAAATTTTAACCGACAGCTTTATACTTTTCTTTGAAAGAACTAAATTAATTATTTGATCGGTTAAGCGAAAATAATAAAACAAAATAAGAGGAAGTAAAGAACTAAAAATGAGACTTGTTCAGGTAACTGGCATCTTGTTCAAAAATAACTTGTTTTAACTAAATTAATGTTTGGAAATAGAGTTGAAAAAATAGGATGACAAACTATAGATACGTCAAAAGGACAATAAAGAAAGAAGGAAGGAAAAGTAGTGTAGTGAAAAAAGGAAAAATAAAATGAAATCGAAGGAAGGATGTGGAGGGGATTGTGACAAATGAGTTGTGGAATTTCCTAGTTTTTTTTTAATAAGGATAGGTCCTGAACAGATTGGGAAACGTTGGCTTTCACTTTCCCCTCAAATCGGGGAATTGAATCGACCAAACTCTTCTACTAAATTACAAAATATCCCCGGAACCCTTATCTCAATTGATTACATCGACACTGACAACAAATAACTGTGAAGGTCGTGTAATTTTCAATATAATTTATTGTATAAAATAAGTTTCATTTATCAATATCTTTTGGTTAAAATTAATTAGTAGAATCAGCGACCGTTTATTTTTGCTTTTGGATATAATTATTTCTGTACCGGTTCATCTTAACGTCATCATCAGTAAGCAAGCTAACAGAATTTAGATCGGTTAATAACTTCTGGTGTCAACGAGCAAGGCGAGGCCTCTGAATATATAACAAGAAGATATTTTTTACTGATATACTTTGATTAGTTAAGAGCTCGCTATAATTCTATAATTAATTTTGTAGCTTAGGGTGTGAACAAAAATATGAAAAAAAACTTTATTTAAAAACTGTATTTTAAATTATTCATTTTATTGAAAAGGAATAGCTCCAAAATAATAAATAACACTAATTTTACTGAGCATTCATTAATAAAATAAATAACATTAATTTATATGTTATTATCATTATGCAGTTCTGTATAGAGATGTACACATAGAGATATTATAACTAGAGAGGCCATATAGGTTAAATTTTGAATCATCGAAAAAGTAACCTGACAACCTTCCCTAAAAATATAATCAAATAATCAGAAACAAATTACAATAACTTCTATAGCAGAACGTTAGAAATATAGATTAAAGATATAATATATATAAATATAGAAGAAAAAAATATAGATAAAAAATAATCGATGTATGGGAAGCCCAAATGAATTGATTTATTATAACCTTAACTCACACTTAAAGAAGGGTTCAATGAGGTTACACAGAGCCCCTGAGTGCCCCAAAATATCTGCATATATATCTACACGTAGAGATATATACTAGAGGGAGCATAGCCTATCTCATTACATTGAGAGCCCTGAAACATCTTTTTGGGGCTCTGTGTAACCTCATTAAAACCTCATCTAAAGAGGGAGTTAAGGTTATAATATATTAATTGTTTTCGTCTTCCCTCACATTTTTTGTGTTTTGATTTGTATTTGAAACTTTCTACTATGTAAGAGTCTGTATTTTTGTTCAGTCTATTTGATTATATTAATAGACGAAGGTGTTTAGGTTACTTTTTTCATGTTACAAAACTCAAACAATAGGGCTCCTCTAGTAATGTATCTCTATATCTCTATAAATGTACAAAAACAATTGCATCTTTTCAGGCAACCGATTATATTTGAACGCAACCTTAATATAACATTAATAGCTATTTCTTAGTATTTTTTCTGCCACACCATAATGCCCATAAATGCGTTATTCCATACATTTTAACAACATTACAGATATAAAATAAATAAATAATTTTTTAACATAAAAATATAAGATATAAAAACATTAAAATATACATAACACATAAAAAATACAATACATATAAATGTTATTGTTAACATAAGAGTGTTCTTTCATATTGATTTTGATATTACTTTTTATTTGTCCCACACTGTTAGCTTAGCCGTTTCAACTCTTTTTTATTGTATCTGTAAAACTATTTTTCAAACATGAGAAATATCTTTACTTTAGATATAAGTTGAAGTGTCCCTTTAGTCTGCTCAGTGACTTTTTTTATTTACTTGATAATTCTTGGTATTGGAAATGAGTTTAGGATTCTGTCCATGTTTTTACTCCAATGGTCTAAAAATAAATATGTTTTTTTACAATAGCTGATGGGTGTTTTCGATTGTCTTTGTAAGTTATATGAAGTTATTTTATATTAACTTTTTACTCTTCCTCATTTATACTATAGGTATATATCACTATTCCTCATTTATAGCGTAGGTATATAGGAAAAGTATTGTGTTTGCAAAAAAAATCCGAAACCGGGATGTCACCGAATCATCCGTTTCAGGCGTTATGATGCCTTCTAAATATTTTTTTTTGCAAATGTGTGTGTCTGTTAGCATCGTAGCACCCAGTGTATTTATGCTAAAGAGTTGAAACATTGTAGAAAATCAGTCTACGCTGTAGTTGTGCTATTCGGAAAAAATTTGTTTATGACGTCATTAACCCGCAATAATAGCTAAGTAAAAACTTCACAAAATCATGAAACGTGAGAAAATTGTGCGAATTGAATTGTCTGGAAGTAGCTATGTATAAGATTAACATATGTGGTAAGTTTTATTTTATTATCAGCATTAGTTCAATTTTTAATTGCATTAATTGACTTGGAATTTAGTATATACCTTTACTTAATAAATAAGTGTACTAAGTTTCGTTAAAATGTGATGAACATCATCAATCATGGATGAACAAGTCTATCCATGATTTTTGGGGGATCAAAAATCTGTCTCCGTAGCCGCGGTCGTATAGCACTGGACTGTAGCAACGGAGGTCCGGGGTTCACAGCCTGGGCTATGCTCTCAGATTTTATGAATATAAATTGTTGTAAAAATATTTCGCCAACTTTAGCTTCACTTTGAGCATAGTATATGTGACCCACCCGAGGTTGCTCCCGCAAGGCAAATACCCTAAAGGGGCGAAAGGCCTAAAACGGGCGTTATTATTATAGTATTAAATAAAAGTTAAGCAGCATCGAGAGACACACAGGAAATGTAACAAGCAAAATGCAATGCTACATCTGGCAACTGTTCCATCATTCGACATTCGTCATCATTGATGGCTCGACATAATGTCATGTCCCACTCTGTTTCGTTACGTCTAACTCATCAGGGCGCCGTCAGAGCCTGAACTCCCTCTGACCTTCAATTAATTCCGAAAAATATAATGTGAAGTACTTACCAGAGACGAGCGGTGCTCTCTTACCGCCATCATGCATGGCAAGCAAAACATATATCATTTTGATACTACCGAGTTTTGCGAAACATGAATAGTTGACACAATATAATTGTGCGAGAGACACCAAGGAATGTAACAAGCAAAATGCATGCTACATCTGGCAACTTGCATTTGCTTGTTACATTTCCTTGGTGTTTCTCGCAGAATTATATTGTGTCAACTATTCATGTTTTGCCAAACTCGGTAGTATCAAAATGTAAATGTAAATATTTTTATATTGTTTTATTAAAATTTAAAAATTTATCATTTTTAAATAATTTTGTTGCAGCTAAAAAAAATTTATAATTTAAGTAACTCGTACCTTTTTAAAAAAATCTTGAAATCATTTTAAGTGAAATAATTTTCAGTTCCGTACCTAAAACAGAAAAAAAATAAAATTAACAGCCAAGTTAAATATTTTATAGTTAAGAATATAAATCTGTCCATTTAACAATCACATTTACCATTCTCAGTGCATTAAATTCTTTGAAGGTCCAGAGAAACGATAAAAATAAAGAAAAATGTCTGATACTAGGGCTGAGGGTAAAGAAAAAGGCGAGTCGCTATGAAGAAAATGTGGAAAGGGCGCTGTGATTTATCTAATAGTTAGTTTTTCTTTCATTTTTTTTTATTTTTTATTATCTCCTCAATTCATTATTCAATAAAATTGTACTAAAAATAAATGATGTCATATTTTAAAATGTTTTATTCAATCCTGTGCTGAATAGATTTGGCTGAGTCACTATTTAAAGTGACATATCACACACTTTAAATATGGGCAATAATAAAAATGATAAAAGTGTCTTTAAATATGGGCAATGATGAACATAATGGAAGTGACTTTAAATATGGGCAATAATGAACATAATGGAAGTGACTTTAAATATGGGCAATGATGAAAATAATAAAAGTTACTTTAAATATGGGCAATAATAAAAATGATAAAAGTGTCTTTAAAATATATGGCAATCATGAAATCAATAAAGTGTCTTTAAATGAATTGGCAAATATGGCAATAATGAAAATATCGCACCTCATGACTTTAAGTTCGTAAAGATGCATTCACAATACTTCCGGAAGCGACTGCTGTTGTAATGCGTGCGTAGCGGTGATGACGATCCTGCAAATATGACGGATCTATGATCAGGACGCTGTTAGGCGACGCTATAACTGCAAGCGTCGCTAATCACCGTTTGATAACGAATTTTAGAAACAGAGAGACAATTTTTAACTTAGAGATATATCTATTCAATATTATAGGCACTCACACACACAAAGACAGACGCAGCTTAGTAAAAAACATTCAGGGGGTCTTAAAACAGGCAATCATATAAATCTCATATAAACCAAGAGCCCAGGGGTGTTTTGTTAATAAAAAGTGTAATGGCTGGAACCGGTCTCAATTTTTCGTAATACCTTCCTGAACAAGGATCTGCAATTCTGCCGATTCGTATCGGATGGGCGTCCCAGGCAGAACCTTTGACCCCTAAAGTGCGTTCTGCCTGGGACACCCATCCGATACGAGTCGGCAGAATTGCAGATCCTGTTCAGGAAGGTATTTTACGAAAATTGAGACCGGTTCTAGCCATTACACTTTTTATTAACCCCCTGGGCTCTTGGTCTAATATGAGAGATTTCATCATATGAAATCTCCGTTTCAAATTTTTATTTCAAACACATAAATTTTCCTATAACGTTATATATGAGGAAAAGTAAAAATATATTTTCAAAAAAAAAATGAAACTGTCTACTCTATTGTTGCTTGATCCAAATAGCTTACCCCTATTATACCAGGCCTTAGTATAATATATACAAAAAAAACTTTTTTGTATTATGAAATTTTAAAGAAGGGATTAGGTATAAGAGTGGTATGAATTGTATGCCCCTGTTTGCCGGTATTTCCACGGGAAATATGGAAAACTCGTTTAAAAGTCTGTAAAACAATAGGGCCCTCAGCTTTTTACTCTGTCATTGCTTTAATGGCCATTTTATTATTAACATTCTTGAATTTTTGGCTTAGAACTATGTCTATGGATTCAGGCATGTTTTTGCATTGTTTTAAACAAAAAATGTTAGATTTTAATACAAATAAAATATTAGATGCCACAAATAGATGTCACATATTTATTACGCGTCAAAAAGTCTTTACGATATTTTTTCGTAAGTTACGACAGGTTTTCAATCAGCCGTAATTGATGAGTTCTGGGAAAAACATTAGTTAATTTTAATTATTATTTAACTATTAAAGTCAATTTATTTATTTAAAGTCAGTCATTCTTTTTAATACACGGTTTTAAGCCCCGTGTCATAAATAAGTATAAGGGCGGTCGAATATCCACGGCCTTCCAGAAACTTGGATCACCAACAAACTTTTTTATTACTTTTTTTAAAATTTTCAGTAATTAGCCGGATTGGTGATAAATGAAGCCTATTTCCGTAATCTGCACGCTCTTTTGGTTAATCTCAAAGAGTATTTACATTCACTCAACGATTTATTTTTAATCTAACTTGGTACATACATAACTAATAAATACATAATATTTTGTGTTATATTTTGACATGTCATATTTGTTAACATTGACGTCTAACAGTAGTTATGTATGTACCAAGTTAGATTAAAAATACATCGTTGAGTGAATGTAAATACTCTTTGAGATTAACCAAAAGAGCGTGCAGATTACGGAAATAGGCTTCATTTATCACCAATCCGGCTAATTACTGAAAATTTTGAAAAAAAAGTTTGTTGGTGATCCAACGTTCTAGAAGGCCGTGGATATTCGACCGCGCCTTATTCTAAGTTACTTTATAATTTCAATGGTTTTCGTTAGATCGCAAAAGTTAAACGCCTAGATGTGTAACCGCTGGGAATAAAACAAATGTACACAAAGTCTAAGACGAGCGAAGCAAGTCTGAAGACGTGTTTTGGTATAAATTTGGTGTTTCATACTCTGATTCCGAAACAGAGAAAAAGAGTTTCGAGTGACACCGTACACTTTTTTATTAATGATTATATATATAATATAATATATATATATATATAATATATATATATATATATATATATATATATATATATAATATATATATATATATATATATATGTGTGTGTGTGTGTTGTGTGTGTGTGTACAACATATGATTATACGAGAGTCAAAAAATAATCGTTTGTTCATTTTCCTTTCAATCTTAAGAAATTCGTTTCATGGTCTTAAAGTTTAGGTTTATAAAGTCTTCATTTTCTTTAAATAATTAGAGCTTCTAATTATAAGCTCTTATTTTTTATCTTCTCTTATTGTTCTATAAGATATTACCCGCGCAGTGATCCTTTTGTCTTAATTTGTTTAAGAATGCTAACATCATATCCACTCGTCAGTCCATCGCCCTTTAAAGCTACTTAAACATCTTAACCCTGTTTGAAACAAAATCAATATTAAATTTCTTCAATTTCTGCTCTATTTAAAACTCTTAAATAATAACACAATATAATTGTGCGATATATTTATAAATATAATATATTTTGCTTTTCTATCTCTTTCATTAGAAGGGGAACCATTATAATAATGAAATATAACGCCTAAAGTATAACGCCTAAAATATAAACGCCTAAAATATAAACGCCTAAATATTAATGCCTAAAATATAACGCCTAAAATGTAATAATAATAATGCCCGTTTTAGGGCCTTTCAGCCCTTCAGGGTATTCGCCCTGCGGAACCACCTCGGGCGGTCACATCTACTATGCTCAAAGTAAAGCTAAAGTTGGCGAAATCTTTTTACAACAAATTCTACTGCCGAAGTCCAGTACTATACGACCGCGGCTACGGAGGCACTTAACGCTTGAAATATAAACGCCTACGTTTCAAATCAAAAGAAAAGACGTTTGAATGTATTAGCATTTTTAATATTTCCTCACCTAGTATCGTATATAGAAATACCTAGTATAGATGGGGCCTATCTCATTATATTACATCTCATAGCCTATCTCATTACATTAAGAGACCTGATCTGAAGCATCATTTTGGGGAAGTATTTGACGTTTATAATTTATGCTAAAGAATTTGACAAGTTTATACTAAAGTTTCTTAGTTTTTTCAAGCTTTGTGATTGAGAATAATTTTAACTTAGTGGACAACGTTTATAAAATTTGATAAAATTTCTCCAAACTTCCTATTTTTAAATACTTTTTAATGCCGTGCTTAAAAAAATATGACTTTAGACTTAAAATAATGATTTATAACAGAAGGGGCAAAGCCATAAAAATGGCAAAAAGTTTGAAATAATATTTTATACAAATCTCACACAGGCCATTTTTATGTTCATTTTACTTTAAATTCTACTTTTTTTCTATTGCCCCTGTAAATTTTAACATTCATTTGCATTATTCATTAAAACGTTGGTTTTAAAGTGAGATGGAAAAAAGTAAAAAAAGAAGGTCCACTAAAATGGATGCTTTCAGTAAAAGTGGATTTTTTTCGAGGAAACTGGGCAAAAAAAGCGATAAAATTATTTAAAATGCAAACTAGTGTAACAAAATTATCAACAGGGTTGGACCAAAAAATGCAAAAACCAGTATCTCGTTAACTTTTATCAAAGCTGCAGAAAAAATGATAAATCTAGTTTTATTAGATTAAATTGAGCCATTTTCCACAAAATCGTTTAGTTATTTTTTTTTTTAGTTTTCTGTCTCATTTTTTTTTCAATTTAAGTTAAAACTTAATTGGATTAGAGACAAATATTTAATTAATTCTGTCAATTTAAATTTTTTTTAATGAGAATTGATATCTGTAAAATTTAAACTTAATGTATAATTATCAAAACGAACTCACTAATGAGTTATCGATTAATAATCATATTTTTATTTGTTGCAATAACAGAAAGTAACGTATTTGTTTTTGCGAATTTTCAAAATCAATAAAGGTAATGAAGTTAATAATTAATATATTAACTAATACTGTAATCTGTGCTGCCACAGATACGTCCAGGGGATAAGATCATCCATATTACATATATATATAATATATATATATATATATATATATATATATATATATATATTATGATATGTATTTTATTCCTGGACGTTTCTGTGGCACACGATAAAAAAGTTTTTTTATGAAAACTATTACATCTTTGACTCATTATTATGGCTCAGCAAAAATTTCATAAATTCGTGTATCAAATAATGAATAACTAATATACATTATTTAAAAATATACGAATTAATTTTATACATTTTAGTTTTAATTTACATTTTAGATTTTGAATGTACGTTTTAGTTTTTAATACACGTTTTAGATTAATTTTACATTTTAGATTAAACATACATTTAGATTTAATATACATTTTAGATTTAATAAACATTTAATTTTAATATACATTTTAGATTTAATTATAATTTCAGTTTTATATACATTTTTAGACATAATACATTTAGATTTAATACGAACCTAATTATACCGCAATGAGTGGTTCCAATAGTTTTTTGTATTTTAATATGACCCCAATTTTATTTAAATTATCTTTCTACTTTAAATTCTTTCACATTTTCAACCACAAGCTATAAAGAAAGAAAATTTTCATAAAAATATAATAATTGTTACAAAAAGAACCCGTAATAAAAAGTGCAAGAATATCTTTATTATTTTCATCTTGTTTGAAGAGGGTTTTAATGAAAACTTTTTAGAAAGGTTCTTTAGCTTAAAGCATAAAAGCATTAACTGTTTCAAGCTTTGGAGCAGGTCTGCTTCAGCTTCAGCTTTAGCTTCAAACTATTGTTTCGCTCTTTTCATAAAATATCCAAGAAAATCCTTCAGTCGCTCGACATCTTTTGTTTTCAAACTTTGAAAAACGTTATGGATGATATTATATAAGTTGGTTATTTAGATTAGATAGTACTCGAGGGAATGCTCGCTTAGTTTTAAAATTATTTTAATTAAATAAATTTAAATAATTTGATTAATAATTTGATTGATGAGTAATTATTTACGTAAATAAACCAGAAAAGATTAATGTTTTATAAAAGTAATTGTCAACTACTTTTTGATATCTAATTTAATCAAATGTGCAAATTTCAGGAAATAAAGATTGAAAACTTATTAAAAGTGCTTTAGTACGTTTGGATGAGTTTACTATAGATGAAACCTTTAATCGCGACTATACACAAAAAGCACGCACTGTATCAACGCTAGGGATCGATACGCTGCCCCGCGCGTCCCTATGGTCGCTTCGCGGCCACTTGAATGTTGTACATTATCAGTTCGTCATATTACTGGTTTATTTAAGTGCATAAAACCTCGATATATAAGAGTCACCCGTGGTGTAGTGGTTAAGGTACGCGGCTAATGCATAAAATAAATGGACTTTAAACATCCGAGTTTATTTAGTCATTGGTTCAATTCTAGCACGGGCCCTCTGGGATTTTATTGAGAGGGATAAAATTCAGCGTACCACGTCCTTCAGAAGGAACGTAAAGCTGGGGGTCTCGAGCCTATTTTTTGTCAGGTATTCGTTAAAGACCCCTTGCCCTAAAATAAATCCATAAAATAAATATCGGGTACAGTGTTCCTCTGAACTTTTCCTCATCCCATCGGATTCGCTACGCTCGCTCGTCCTTAGAATACAAAAGTCTTTAAATTTATAATGTGACACCTCATCGAACTCGCTTCGATCATCCCTAAATTGTAAATACATCCGTTTTATTCCCCACGGTCACTCATACAAGCATTGTCTAAGCTCGATCTGCTTAACTTTATGATCCACAAAAATCATAGATGTACTTGTATAGAAATGAAACTTTTGTGTACTTATTTTTACGTAAAGGAATAACTTCTACTAAATTCAAACTCAATTAACATTTTTCGGATTTTTCCAATTAAAAAAACATAGACATATCATTTAATACAATTGAAGTAATTGCCGACGATGAGATGATCTTTGGCACATAAGTCCTATTATTTGCCACATGCAAACCATTTTTCCGTGTTTTATGATTTCTTAAATTTTTTGTTGAATCATTATTGCGGGTACATGACGTCATAAAAATTATTTTCCGGATAGTACAACTACATCTATAGACTGATCTTCGTGCAAAAAATTTTCAACTTTCTAGCATAAATACATTGGGAGCTACGATGATAACAGACACACATAGACAGCAACTCTGTGACAATTACTCAGAAGGCCTCAAAAAACACCTGGAAGGATTATTCCGGTGACATCACGGTTTTTGGATTTTTTGCAAACACAACACTCATCTATACACGAACGATACAAATGATGAAAAAGTAAAAAGGTTTTACTTAAATAATTTGCAGAGAACATAACATCGTCAAATGTAACAAAAAATCAAATTTTATAGTTTAATTTTAAAAATTCAGAGATAAAGCACAGAGAAAAATAATTATTTAGAAATTATTTTTTTAATAATTTTCTTATTCTTCTTTTTTTTAAGGTTGAATTTGATTTTTTCATTTCATTACAATATTTTTTTTTAGCGATTCCTTGGAAATTCGCTAATGGGATAGGCGTCATGGCGGAATTTGAACCTCGGACCACGACACAAATCGTTTCAGAGGTCCTAATGACGAAAAAACGTTTCGCGAGACTTGATATATATATATGTATATATACACTATATATGTATGGGGCTAGTGCCCCATGTGTGGGGCATTATGAGGAGACAGCCTTTCACTTGCTTTGCAGAGTTGTGAGCCTATACATCTCTTCGTACCCGCATATTTGGCGTAGGCCTCTTGTATGAAGAGGAGCTTTCCTTCCTTCTTAGTTGGAGAGATATCCTACAATTTATTCAACCTTTCCAAGAGTTCTTGGTAGAGGGTGGTGTAGGCTAAGGAATCGGGGCTGGCAAGAAGGGCCCAACAACGTGGCCTATTTGCCTGGCTTTGCCCCCCACCCTATTACTACTACTACTACATGTGTATAGATTTATATTGATATATATATATATATATATTATATATATATAATATATACTATATATATATATATTATATATATATATATATATATATAATATATATTATTATATATATATTATTACATATAATTATTTATATATTATAATATATATATTATATATATATATATTATATTTACATATGTATTTCTAGACACTTTCTCTATCTTTCGAACGGATTAATATTTTTTAACCAAACTTGTACAAAATCAACCTTGGGAGGGACACGAACCCTATTGAAAACCCAGGTTTTTGTGACGTATTACCCGCAGTTTTGCTGAGTCAGCGAAATTTTCAAAAAATGGCGGCAAAATTCAGGGGTATATTTTTTGCCGCGAAAAAGGTTCAATAGTTATGTTTTTTGAGGCGGCTGATCGAATGAAACCAGTCCGAAGTCGATACGACCACTCTAAGTGACATAAAAAATCGAAATAAACCATTGTAAATTACCAAAACCAAAATTTAGGTCGATAAAAATAAATTTGAGTAGGGTGTCGTTTTCTATGTAATTTTGGGCGCTGAATCGAATGAAACCGTCCGAAGTCGATACGACCCACT
>JACMZG010000022.1:51083315-51098114 GCA_018340805.1 Microvelia longipes | reverse complement strand
CAAAATCATCCTAAAATCATTTTATACTGATAACAGGTTATAAATTCTACTTGTATTTAAATAAAAGCCAATCTGAATCTTTATGTCGTAGAATTTTACAATGGAACAAAGAGCAAATATTAAATTTTGTTATAAATAGGAAAATAAATTTAAACTGAACGTTTGAATTGCCTGCAAAAAGTTTATGGCAATGAACCTGCATGTCTCGTACACAATTTATACGGTCGTTACGCGATTTAAAAAATGGTCGTGATGATTAAATGACTAGAAAGGGCTGGACGTGCGCGCTGAAATCGTCCACATTTTGGTGGGAAAAGTGCGTGAAATCATTGCTTCGGCTGGTAAAATGACTGTGAGAAGTAATGGCAGAAGATTTAAATACAAGTGTCTTTCTTATTTGAACAATTTTAACAAAAAGATTGGGTAAAGAAAGGTTTGTGCCAGGTTGTTCCGCATGCATTAAATGAAGACTAAAAAAAAACAGATTCATGTTGATATTGTAGATCTCATCAAACAATGTTGAAAACAATCCAGAATTATATGGATTCCATTATCACTGTGATGAGACGTGGTGCTTCAATTCCCGATTTAGACAAACCATTTTTTTTCGTTTCGGGCCAATCTCCTGACTTTCATTCAATGAAAAAAAAACACATTTTATCTTTATTTACAAAAATAATTATACTAAAATCCAATCTATTCAATAGTAGTTCTTTTATAATAACATAGTAACAGAAAAAAATAATTTCGAAGTAGAGATTAATTCTAGTAGAAATCACTCCTAACGCACACTCAATTCCTATAGAATTAATTCCGCATCACATTTCGTTGACTTAGCAGTGAACAAAAAAATGGGCTCAACTTAATATTTTTTGTTAGGACAAGCTCCTCCCTGTGAATTTAATTAAAGATACATTTATCTACGGAAAAAAATGTGGGAAACATAAAAAACAAATCAAAAAACAATAAGTTTTTTTAGTATAGTTTTAATCGGATTACAGTTTAATAGTTACTTTAAAATAGCCTAAATAACCATCTATAAAAAGAAAGACCTTGTTCCGTCCAAGAATTACATGTAAAAATCTTCCTGTAAATAAACAGAAAAAAACAAAGAATGAAATAAATGTCAAAGGTATATTGATTAGTGAAAGTGTATTTAATGCGAAAAATACACACTCCAGAATTTTGAATGAACTAAAGTCCTTTGATATCAAAATTTTGATAGGGTCACTTAACGTATGTGTGTTTGGATTTATCAGCTTTTATTTAGAAAAAAAGATATATATAATGCATGTTAGTTGATTTTTGGTTGTGCTAATTTACTTTCAAATATTACATGTTAGTGATAGTTAATGGATCTATTCTTTCATGTTATTCTGTAGATATGATAGTAATCGTAATTTAGCTGTAAATATAATCAGATTTCTGTTGAGGTTTCTTTAGTAATATAGTTATCGTATTGTGGATGTTAAGTCGAATGTGAATTGTTGGTCAGCTTTGACTTAATTTAATTTTGAATGATGATTTTTCATTTGGTTAACATTTTGTCTGTTTTTATACACGGATATTGTTCATTGATCAATCAAATGAATTAAACTAATCAATTTTTCAATGGATAACTTTATAAAATACAGTAACATTTCGTTTAACTGACACATGTTATATTAGTCAAGTGATTTTGTCCCAATTAACTGGTGTCTCTTAAATTTGTTTCAATTCATTCAACATTTAATTAACTAAATAATTTAAAATAATCAAAAAATAATGGCATTTTTTTAATAAACATTTGACGCATTTTAAAATATATTTTTGTATAATATTTCGACAGATTAACTGTCATCTTCAGATAAAATATTTCCCAATATTTAAACAAATTAAAATTTTTATATATTAAAAATTCTGTTTATTTAATCAAATTATGCAATTCCTTCAATAATTCAATTAATTAAAACATTCAATAAGATCTGAAAGACCTGTTGAACATTAATTTTTGGATCAATCGATCTAATCATCAATTTACAACTCTTTTTCCAATTAATCTTTAAAAGTTTTGCACAAAATTATAAAATTAATTTATAATAAATAATTGATTGATATTATAATTAATATTAATCAATTGATATTAATAATTATTAATTTTGAAATATTGAAGAAATTGCATAATTAATTAAATAAACAGAATTTTAAATTATAAAAAATTTTTAATTTTTTTATATATTGTTTGAAATATTTTATCTGAGATGAACAGTTAATCTGTCCGACCATGTTATAAAAAATATATTTTAAAATGGCGTCCAGGGTTTTATTGAAAAATAATTAATATTTAAAAATAGTATTGTAACAATTAAAGCGGATTGTAATTCTATTTCATTTTATTGGTATTAATTATGAAAAGTGTAGATTAAATTGTTTTAAAATTTACAATCGATTATAAACGTTTAGGCAGTTGGGCAGGTTGGGTCATCTTCAGAAAAATCCAACGGAGCTTCCAGAATTCTTTTCACACATAACATTATTTTCATAGGTTGGAGACATATTTCTAATACTAATTTTCTTTTAAAATGGTATAAATAGGTCTCCCCATAGGCATGTGGTGCCTCGGAGATAAATGTTGCATCAACCATCTTGCACAAAGGTGTCGATATCCACACTTGGTTGGAGTGGTTCTGGTAAGTCTAACATTAGATTAAGATTTAACATTATTATTTTGTACATTAACTTAATTTTTCTTTAATAATTTTTTATATTTTGAATAAATAAAAATTTCGAATTTTTAATTGCCTAATAATGCAAATGTTTATGTCCTGAATTAAGGGTCTAAAAACTGTCAAAATTAAAACATCGGTTAACGATTTTTTTAAAAATTAAACACCAATTAATCGATTTTTCACCAGCTTCAAAAAATAAAGATTTTTTATAAATTTTATGTGAAAAAAATTGTGAATATGATTACTTGGTTTTTAATTTTATTAATTTTTGTAAATAACCTAAGAAATAACTATGACCTCCAAACACAATCCTAGAATATTTTCAAAACTCATGCATCTTTGAGGTATCCATATACAAAAACCAAGACAACACTTTTTGTGGCCACAATGCATTTGTGGATGGTAGAAATATATCAATTAAAGAAAATGTAACCTATAAAATACATTGCACTATTTGTAAAGATACATATTGTACAGGTCAAAATTGCAGAACCCACTGACCAACAATAATTATAGGACATCTTGTCAATACACTACGCACTAACATCCTAGCCACCGTCACGAGTAGATACGCAACACAATCTCGACGATTCAACGCAAACACCTTGAGAAGTTGATAGGTTTTTGCGTTGAACTCCCTAGAATAATCTTTTTTGGTCATTTAGGAAATTGAATTGCTATGGTTCTGGGTATTTTTTGGGTATAAATAACAATTGCATATTAGAGAAGAAATTTGCTTATGAGAGCTCGCCACTTGCTCCTCATCACAGTTAAAAGTAATATTAATTAGATTCATCTAGAATTTCGAGCGTAAACGGAAACTCAAATTTCAATCATTTAAAAAATATTCACAATGTTGCAATGTAATTACAAATAGAGAAATACACCAACTTCTTTTGCACAGGCATATAATATCTTTAGAAACAGAGACACGAGTGTTATACGTGCATTGTAATCGAGAGAAAAACCTTATTAAAGAAAAGCGTGTAAACATTTAAACAATTTCAGGTAATGCTTGATGAGTATATTTAAAGAAACAATAAAATTCATACTAATTTCAGTACAAATTAAAAAACCAAAATTAGATCTCCATTCCACATATTGCCAAAATAACAAAAAATTCGAGTCGAAGTACGCGATCTGCGCACGATGTTCAGTACTAGTTGTTTTATAACGATGGTAATAAAGGATGCTGCTTCTATATGAATAATGATTCATTAAGAGTTATTTGTAAGCAATTATCGTTATCATCGTATAAAATCTGTTAAAAAATGAATTAATTAAACGATTAAGTACTTAAAAATCTTTAGAAGAGCTAGTTATATGTTAACTTATTTTTTTTAGTATATAAAGACAAATAGCCTTTTTTCTCTATGAAATGAAATCAAATTATCTTTTTAGTTTAATTCAGAAAGTTGCAAATCTGAATATTTTGAAACGTTGGTAAAGAAAATCTACTCTTTTTGAAAAAGTTTTTTCTACCGATCATGTTATTTCAAAACCATTTATAAAAAGTCGGATCTATTTTCAAATTCGCTACCTACTCACTACCAATCGATTCCTGAGTGCGAACATTTTTATAAGTGAAAAACCCTATTCGATTTAATTCAATGTTTTATGATATCAATTCCTGTAATCACTAACCAATCCTCGTTTGTATTTTAAATATTTGGTAATTTGCTTAAAAACTATTTTATCTTCCTGTGGAAATTAATAGAACTTTTTATTTGGAATAATTTTTTTCATTTCATTTATATATCATATATATATATATAATATATATATTATTATATTATATATATATATATATTATATATATGCACAATTATTAATTATTTATTTAATAAAATTCAAATGATTTGAAATTAATCAATTTTTTAACAAGAAGTATGATCGATCATAATTTGGTATGCATGAATTAAGTATATAAACAAAGAATTTTCTCGAAATGGATGACCTTCTTTGATTTGCCAGCATAAAATCAATTTAGTTTGCATATCAATCAATAAATTCAATATTTTGCAAATTAAATTTTATTTATCTTTAAGGATTTTATTTTATTACCATATAAGTTGAGGGGTTGAGATAAATAGATTTGAAGGAAAAATGGATAAGTAATTTCACGAACAATTTCGTGTCCCTATACTGCCTTTAATACAGCTTAATTATTTGTTAAGAATTCAAAATACATTAATCATAAGATCTGATTGCCCTTCCAAGTTTTTCACTTTCCCGATTATTCAATTAATTTCCAAGTCTAATTTAATTAATTATAGCTTTATAATCTTATTTTGTCTAATACTCTCTAATTTATTTAGGTTGAACATTCCAAAGTGTTTCTTAAGTCCTACAAAAATAATTTAGATTTCATATCAAGCCACGTTCATCAGTAGAATTGATAGCTTTCATGTTACGTCACATTGCTCCCAGTTATTCCACATGATCTATATTAATCAAGCTTGTGTAAAACAATCCAATAGAAGCCTTGGAAATGGCAACCAAACATAGGATTCCCTTTAATGATTAAAAGCAAACGGAAGGTGGTGGCGGTACAGGCATCAGAAAAAGCATCCAATTCTGAGAATTTTGCAGAGTCCCTTTTCATTCAAGTTAAAAAAAATGTTTGCAGAAAATATTTAACAACACTACTTAAAATATTAGGTCCAGAATGAGGTTCCCGGGTCACAATATTTCTCAATGAATTCGCTGACCATGCTAGACATCTTGAAGTACAGATTCTTGCCGACCATATGGTCAAGCGATTAGTTTTGTTTGGTAGAGATTGTTCTGGTTCAACGTAGGCATAAAAGATTCCCTCGAAGAAGCTCCTGTGATTGTAGCTCCAGCAGAGGTTTTGAACAGTGAAAAAGGTACATTTTTGATATTATTATTATTAATTATTTTTTTGCGTAAGAGTTAATTTTAATTAATAAAATGATCTTTGTAAATCGATATGGCTATTGGTGAAGTGTTGGAATCAATTACAATGACAACAATGTAAAGCAATGATTACAAATATCATACCTTCAAAAATTTATCAATTTAATTTAAATACATTTAATAATAATATTAAATATTCTATATGAACGTAGGGCACTGGGAAATTGCGGAATCTACTATTTAGAAAACAAAATCAAACCAAACAGACATTATTGTTTTTTCAAAATAATCGCCTTCTCAATCAACACACTTTTGCATACGATCGAACCAATTGTGAAGGGCTTTTTTCCATCTGAACTGAGCACTTCCAGAATACCAGTGTCAAGAATCTGGCAACAGCTGCTTCAGGAGATAAAAAGCTTTACGCACGTAATCTATTTTTGATGGGTTGGACAAAGAAATCACAAGGGATAAGTCATGGGGATACGGGCAAAATGACCCATTAACCTCCACATTTTTTCTGGCGAAGAAGTCGATGGTTTACTGCGACTGAGAACTTGCGTTGTCATGATGGAGAATAATTTGCCGTTGGATTGTTCTTTCAATTGCAGAGATGACCTCGGGCAAATATACTGTGATATCCATTCAGCCATTGACAGTTCTTTGGATTCTCCAAAGATATTGTTGCCAACATGGCCATGTTCAAACGAAGAAGCAGGCAACATTTTCTTTGCTGCACTGCGGACCGAACAACTTTAATTGGTTTTGGGTCGTCTTAAATACCCAACACTGGATGTTGTTTACCTCCAGTCGTATGATGAATCCACGTTCAATCGCCGACAAATTAACCGTTAAATTTGAAACGTCCTCAAGTTTACAATTCTTGATCATTTTTTTGGCACCATTCCCACGCGAACCTTACTTTTTCAATAGATGTGTCAGATTATGCGGATCCCAAACGACAGCAAAGCTTCCGTAACTTTAAGATGTTCGTGCAGAAATTGCATTGATTGCTTTTCAGTCAATACCCAAAGGCTGTCTCAATCTCATTGGTACGTAACACGTCGATCTACCTTAATCATGTCGCGCACAGCATCACATTAACTGGGTCACAACAGACGTTGACGGACGACCTTCACGAAATTCTCCTCCAGGCTGTGCGTCACGCTAGAATCCAAGCGAACCAGTTTGTACACACAGCTCATTGATGTGTCCATTCTCAAAAGGCTAAATGAAGTCGATCACCAGACAATTCCTTTGGTCGTCTGGCCGCATTGAAATCGTATAAATCATGGATCGAATAATTTCTCGGATAAAATTCATATTTTTATTATGAAATGCTATTTTCAAATGTTATGGGTATTTAAAAAAAAAATATTATTGAAGAATTTTTAATTTGATCTATACTCAATTCAATATTTAAATTTATGATTCTGTAGGTTATAAGACCCTTATTCAAGTGGAAGTAGTTTATTCCACAAACTTTCCCAGTGGCCTACGTAATTAATTTAAAAAGTTATTTAAAATATTTTACAGCAAAAGATATAATAAGTAAATTAGAATATTTTTTAAAAATTTAATAATGAAGGATAATTTTTGTAAATTATTATGAAATATTTATTTAAAAGATTTATCGTATGTATATATTTTTTAAAAATTTATTTTTTTAAATAATTGAATTTCCTGAAAAAGACAAGTCGAAATCAGATAACAAACAAATAAAATAAATTTTAAACAATAAAAAAAGATTTGATCGAAGCTTTTAAAAATGACAATTGAAAATTTATTATATTTTATTTGAAATGTTAAACTTTCTGGAATATTTGGGCAAAAATTTTTTTTGAAATGTGGTATTATTATTAAAAATTCGTATCAATATTTTTTAAAATAATTTTAATATTCTTAGGATGGCACTTAAATTGTTTAAATTATTGTGAATTGTACTTCTTCCTTTCTTTTCAGTCTTTTATAACAACTTTGTAATATAAATCAAAATCATGGGATAATCATATTTTCTTTGACTAATTGATTTGAAGGATGCATGTTAATTATTCAAGTATAAACCTGCAAGTTGCCTTTCTTAGGGTTGGTCGATAATTTGGTAAATTGGAAATCTGAAAATTCAAGGTTTTATTTCCACATATTTCTACTGTATTGCCTATTCTATGTTATAGCAACTAACAATACATAGACACACATGCAGTGTCTTTATTTAACCTTACGGATCAAAGTTTTTTTTTTCCCCCCAGTGTGATCAAAGTTTTTTTTCCCCCCAAAAAAATTAATAATATTAAATAAAATTAAAATAAAAATTAAATAAATTTTAATAAATCAAATTTATTATTAACAATTTTTATATGGTTAAATAAAATAAAAATAATAATTAAATAAATAAATAATTAATTATAAATTAATTAAATAAATGAATATTATAAAAATTAAAATAGTATTAACAAATTAATTTAAATTTAAATTAAATCAGAATTATATCAACAATTTTATATTGGATTTAATAAAATTAAAATAAAATTAATAAATTAATATTAATAAATAAATAAATTAATTATAACTTAATTATAATTACATTAATATAATAAATTAATAAGTAATAAAAATTAAATAACTTTAATTAAATCAGAATTTATATTAACAATTTTATATTGATTAAATAAAATTAAAAAATAATAATTAATAAAAAATAATTAATTAAATTAATTATAATAAATTAATTAATTAATAAATTAAAATTTAAATAAATTTAATTAAATCAGAATTTATATCAACAATTTTATATGGATTTAAAAATTAAAATTAAATTAATAATTAATAAAATAAATAATTAATTATAAATTAATTATAATAAATTATAATTAATAAAATAAATAAATTAATTAAATCAGAATTTATATTAACAATTTTATATGGATTTAATTGATATTATTTATGATTATAATTTTAATTTAATATTTTTAAATTGAATTTATCAAAGTTTTTTTTTTCCGCCCGGGGGGAACAAAACTTTGATCCTACTTTACATCATATAAGTCGATAAGTAAATGGAGTGTTCCTTAGACACGGTACCAAGAAATAAAAATAGTATAAAAGTATATATCGTATAGAGATTTAATATTTGCGGTGCAGTGGGAAAGTAAATCAAGCAAAAACAAAAAGGAAGTATGTGATAAATCATAATCATTCATATTATTTTCTTTACAAGAAATGTTTGATAATCATATCCCAGCCTAAGACAGTTGTTGATCTCAATTTCTATTTTTAAGTTTATTGAAATTAATTTGCACATCTTTTTACACATTTTTATTATTTATTTTGTAAATTGTTAACAAAAGATACAGCTGGTTGTAAAAGGGAAATATTTGATGATCATCCGAACCAACGATGTATTTTCGATGTCGATTGTTTTAACACCAAAATTAGATCTTTATTAAATGATTAAGATTTTCAGAACATACCTTTTAATAAAATGTTTAATAATGATAAAACAAATCTCTAGTATTGATTATTGTATGTTAACATATTAATTATTACAATTTTTTGTATCGTTTATAAAATGTGGTTATTAAATAATCAATTAAATTTATTATTGAACATTTTTCGATATTCAATGTTTACCTTTGTATTTACTTTAATATAATTACGAAACCCAACTGAAAATTCTTATTTGTATTTATACATATGTTTTGTATTTTCTCGGAAAACAAAATTCCCGGGAAAATCATCAATCGGTATTCCGAATTTCATTACGCTAATTATAGGTCCACGAGTCAGTAATTTGGCAAATTCTAGTCTTTCCATGTCAATTTGAGCATTAATATCTATCATATATCTATACGTGGAATCGGAAATTATAAACTTGATACCTTTCCCTAAAAGACCGTTAATGGGGAAGGTCATTTTCCTATACATTTAAAATAAAAATTGTCTAATCTGTTATTTCTCTTATGAGAAATGTCCCTCATGATATACAGTATGGAATTAGGCACGGATTAAGATAGCTAACTGGGCCTCCATTAAATGAATAGATAATCCATAAACCGAAGTAATAGAAATTGTTCACATTGTAGGTTTTATGACAACTATAAACATGAAATTTGCATGGTTTGTTTTCTATCCATTTAAATTAATGTAACATTTTTAATTTATCATTTAATTTATCTTAAGACATAACAGAAATAATCAATAAAATGCGTTATCAATTACTGTTAGCAAACACATTACATTGATAAGAGACAGAGCAACTGTGTTTTGCAATCATAATAAATTTTGATTTGGAAAAGACGTTAATCACACTTTTTGATACAATATAACTGACATTTGCCATTTTTAGTATTTCTACATCAGCAACCTAACATCCCAATCATTTCATTCACAATTTTTTTATAATTACATATATTAAATTCGTTTCCCACTGATAGATCGATCTAAAATATGAGAATATTTGAATATTTTATTAGCCATTAAAAGAATAAATATTATAGATATGCATTTCTCGACTTTCCTTCGTTCTGGGAAAACTAGGAAATGTTCTGATTTCTACTAGGAAATTGATTTCCTACTAGGAATTAGATTCTATACTAGAATTGATTTCTACTAAGGAATTGAATTCTACTAGGAATTGATTTTCTACTAGGAATTGATTTCTACTAGGAATGATTTCTACTAGGAATTGATTTTTTCTACTAGGAATTGATTTCTACTAGGAATTGATTTCTACTAGGATTGATTCTCTAGGAATTGAATTTCTACTAGGAATTGATTTCTACTAGAAATTGATTTCTACTAGAAATTAATCTCTACTCCGAAATAATTTTTTTTTGTTTACTATTATTATAAAAAAACTACTATTGAATAGATCTGGATTAGTAAAATTATTTTTTGTAAATTTAAGCATAAATTGTTTTTTTTTCAAAGAAAGAAAAGAATTCTTTTCCAGACATCTGGAATTCCTGGCAAAAAATATTCATTTTATATTATACAAATATAATAATATAATAGCAATGGATATTTATAAAACTATAAGTATAATACGTAAAAAATTGAAATCAATAGATTACAACGTCAAAGTTTTTTCTTTAATCAAGTTGAATTAGTCAGGTCTCTGTTGTAACAAGATCCAATTCAGTGTTATTAAACCTAAATGAATCGAGTCCTTTCTCGCTGTAGTAGATATATACGTTTTAAATATCTACAAGTTTTAAACACTTATCCATTTGTTCAAATTGAATAATTGCCTTTGTATTTTCCAATTTCATTTGCCTAATATTTTTGCCTAGTATGATTTGGCTTTGATTTGAACTAGTAATCAAATAAATCAACTTCATTATATTTCTCGGTGGGTTGATAAAATTAAGCCCCTTAGTTTTTTCTAACATTACGAATAAACTCACTTTTACATATTTGAGAAAAAGTCCAACCATCTTAGCTGCTATTTAGCCAATATTTCTCCCTAGATTGGACGATTAGCTAAAATATTTTTAGAGAGTAAGTAGGATACACAATAAATCCATTCAGTTGTAATTTTAAAATGCGTAATTAACTGTCTTCTCAATAACATTCTATTGCGCAACAGTTCAGATTTGTCTTTATCAATGTAATGTGTTTGCTAACGGTAAATTCATTACGCCAATTTAATTGATTAATAAATCCACTTCATATGTTTTAAATAAATTAATTATTAATTCGATAAATAAATTTTTTTACAATTCGAATTATTGCCAGAATAAATTGTTGGACTTAAACCCATTGACTCGCTTTTCAGAATTTATTTTTGGTACCCCCCAGTTTTTTTGGCTTATCTGCCAAATGGGGTACCATATTAATTCCTGTCACTCTAGAATATTTATGAATTACTTAATTTTCCTATGTTTCAGACTAAATCAAACTAATCAGGACAATTTGTTTATAATTGTAGATTTCGTAGTATGTGCGTTTGCCAGGATAAGTACATCACCCATTAGAAGTATTAAAGGTCCAATGTAACTGATGAATCAAAGTCATTTATAACACTTATTATTGCAACATACGTAATTATTTGTTTCAAATAATTGAATTTGCGATTTTATTTTATTGGGTACACTGAGACATTTGATGGATAAAAATAAAGGATAAATAGAAATAAGAATAATAATACTAATTAGGCAAAAACGCATAGCAAATGCTAATAAAATATAATAACGCAATTTTAATAAATTTTGTGATGTAATTTCGAAGGATCAACCTGATTCACATCAGACAAAATGCCAATAGAATGAGTCTATCAGTCTGTATTATTCAAACAAAGATTCAGCAATTACCACTTAATAAAATGGCTATAATCCAATTATTCTTTTTAAATTAAATATTTTAATTTTACCTTTTCTTTTAAATTACGAACCAAAAATGTTTGATAATTAAATTTTATTAAAATTTCTAAAATCGAAAAAAAAGAAGGAACTTTTACAAAATATCGAAATTTTTTTAATTTCAAATATTAATAAATTTCTAATTTTTATAAAAATTACATAAAGTAAAAATATTCCTGAAATTAAAAACACAAAACAATACGAACTTCGAAAAATGAAAAAAAAAACAAAAAACAAGATTTAATGTAAAAATTCTAAAAATTTTTTTAATCAACTTAGTCGAAAAAAGGCTGTGTTAACATTAATGCTTCGGATAATGAAATCTAATCATCAAAGCTTCATACACACTCTCTCCCAATAATTTTTAAATTGTCTAGACTGATTTCAAATTTTTGAAATTTCAATATTCTCATTACAGGTATTCCTCGTTTTACGTCGTCGCGTTTTACGTTCGTTTTGCTACTAACGTCGTGAACAAAATTTGTTAATTGTTAATCTTACTATCAAAACAGGCCCTGGTTTTCATGAGATTGAAATGGAGGATTTTTATTTAGATTTCTCATGGAAGAGATTTAATCAAATAAGATCTTATGGAACTTCATCTTCAAAGAATAGGTAAATGAAGAATTTTGCGATTCACATTCAGCTTTACGGAAGTAAATACCCTAACCAAATAAGAATTGTCGAAAGCATTCAATCTTATAAGAAAAAGGGATGGAAACAAAATGAAAGTGATCCTAATATGCAGCGTAGTATTAAATCAAAGATTAATCGAAGATGCCTTGTATCCTTACCACGAAGTTTTTAAAGAAATCAAAGAAAATTCTCCGTCAAACTATCTTCATATCCTTTTCAAACCGAAAGAACATCAGGTGCGGAAAGAATCTGTTCACCAATTGGGTTGTTGTGATTTGTGATTAATTATTTGTTTTATTTGTTGTAATCTAAACTTAAGGCTTAAGAATACACTAGGGCTATTTATGTTTCTTTTGTATTTTTAAAAATATTCAATGAAGAAAGAATGTTTTAATTAACTATTGAAAGAGTTATTGATTATGTTTAATTATTTTACATTTTAACCCTTTTAGCTATTTATTCTTCTTGAAAGTAAAAATCTTTGTCATTTTAGTTTTGTAACAAGGCAAGAAAAAATGATTCGTTGTACGTCGTTTCACCATAAACGTCGTGCTTTCTGGAACGCCAATCTCGAGACCGAGGACTACCTGTATTTTTATTTATTGTGCTCACCAATATTACTACCACCAGCCAAACGATTAATGCCTCTTGAACACTTTTGGTATAAGAGATGACAGGGTAGTCCTCTATAATGTATGTGGCATCACACCCATTACATTTAAAATTGATACAACAAGGTTAGAACACAAACCAATGTGGTGTATAAGATTTAATATGTAATAATAATAATAATAATTTTACAATTAAATTATTCTAGAATAATTGTTTGGGACTTAACCTTGATCGCTTTATAATTACTACTCAATTTCATGTTAAAAGCTCGATCAAAATTATTTTTCATAGATATATTTTATCCGAATTTTTCGACTTTTGTCTTTTTCAAGGATTTTTGACTTTTTATTATTTAAAGCGAAATGAAAAATTTTAGAATTTTTAAGATTTTAATTAATTTTTATTGGTTAATTTATTTTATTTTTTAATTTAATATATATAACATTGATTTTAGGTTTGTCTTCTTTGATTAATATTTTCATGTTTCTTCCTGTGAAGTGTAGAAATGTAGCCTGACCTAATGTTTTCCATGCTATATGATGTTTTCTGGTGAAATGTATTGTTGAAAGTGTTTGAGACTTCTTTCTTTCTGTTGAGGTGTTCTTTAATTCTTGTTCGGATCGTTCTGCATGTTTCACCTATATATGTATCTTTTGCAAATGTTTGCATGTTATTTATAAGTGACAGTTTTTTTGTTGCATATTTTCTACCATCACAATGCATTTGGGACCACAAAAGTTTTGTCTTGTTTTTTGTAACTGGATGCCAAGGTGCTTGAGTTTTGAACATAATTCTAGGATTGTGTTTTGAGTTTTGATTTTTTATATTATTTTGCATGATTTGGCTACATTTCTCATTAATGTAAGGTAATTTAATTAACTGTGTTTTTGTTTTTTTGTTTGATTTTATTAAATTTTTTGTTGAAATAGATATTTTGATATAATTCTTTTGGGATAGCCATTATTAAAATTTATTTTCTTTAACTTGAGAGAAAATCAATTTCATTTCTTCATTTGAAGATTAGTCTCTCAGCCCTAATTCTTTCACCCTTAATTATGCCAATTTTTTTTGACTGTGGTAGATTACTATTCCAAGGTAATATATGTCCACTGTGAAATGGTTTCATATATAATTGGGTAGTTAATACTTCATCAGGTCTCTTTTTGATAAGGGTGTCAAAAAAGGGATCTGAAAGTCAATTGACTTCTCTAAAGTAAATTTATATTATTATTAATACTATTGGCCAATTCCAAAAAATTTCTTCTAAAGGAGAAATTAGTATAAATGAAAATATCATCTATCTATCTGAACCATAGATGAATTTTCTTGTTTGATTTAAAAATTATTTTATTTTTCTATAAATTCATAAAAAATTATGGCCAGAATGGTGATAAATTATTGCCCATTGCAAGACCACCTTTTTTTCAAAAAGTTGTTCACCGATAAAATGCTATCGAGAAAAGGCACAAATTAATAGACATTTGAAAACCATTTTTTAGTGATTTCTTGAACATCTGTATGTTTCTTTGTGCTCTTCAAAAGAAGTCACTTACAATATTTTCGTATGACATTTTCAGGTCCTTCAATGGGGATTGATCATATAG
>JACMZG010000022.1:50980361-51083305 GCA_018340805.1 Microvelia longipes | reverse complement strand
TCATCCACACGCACTGTTAGGCTTTAATACTAAGCATTTGAATTGAATTAGATATGAATGATTTGATTAAAAAATCAATTCTTCCAGCACAATAATAATCTAAAAAAGACGCGTTCTGTATGGTGATTATCGTATTGCGTAAATTTAAAATCAACGAGACAGCTCATGTCGATAGTTGTAACGCTGTTGCAACTGTCGCAAGAGTGAAAGTTATACTAACGCTCTTGTTACAAACGTAACGATAGCGACATTTATACTAACGCTCTTGTTACAACCGTGATGTAAGCGAAATTTATACTAATGATCTTGTTACAACCGTAAGGAAAACAAAAGTTATACCTAACGCTTTTGTTACAATCGTGATGTAAGCGGAAATTATTACAATGATCTTGTTACAGACCGTAAGGAAACACAAGTATAACTAACGCTTTTGTTAAAACGTAAGGAAATCATATATTAAAATAACCCTCTCGTTGCAACATTGTTTGAGGTAACGTATAAAAGATTTTGTTGTATGTATGTGATGATCATATCATTCTTCGTTTATATAATCATTTTGTGAAAAATGGAAACACGAAATAAACTTTGACATTTAAACAAAGGATTCGATCCAGGTGTGAGATGGTGTTGGATAAACCCGATGCCGAAAACTATTAAGTTCTTAATAACTCGTCCCTCCACTACAATAGTAAATGTGATAGTAACAATTGTATAGTACTGAATTGTATGTATAGTAAATGGTATAAGTATAATTGTAATAATATAGAAACATGTAAAGCGCGTGTCGAATATCCACGCCTTGCTAGAACATTGGATCACCAACAAATTTTTATAACTTTTTTTTCAAAAGGTTTCAGTAATTCGGCTGGATCTTGTGATAGAATGAAAGCCTATTCCGTATCTGCACGCTCTTGTGGTTATCTCAAGAGTAGTTTACCATTCACTCAACGATTTATTGTTAAGCTAACTAGTATTACATAACTACTGTTAGACATCAATGTTATCTACCCGATTTGTGTTTATATTTTGAATGTATAATGAAAATTAGCACAAATTGTTATATTTGCAGTCAACAACACCACAACAAAGAGGTAATTTCGTAATGCACGTATAATACGTACATTGTTGGTGATGCCAATGTTCTAGAAAGGCCGTGGATATTTGACCGCGCCTTTTGTGTTTTGACCTAAACACAAATTTTATTCTAATCATCTGTTTTAGGCAACTATTATCACGTTCTCTGTTTGTTGTGTGTTTCTCTAATATTTATTGTGCTACCCGAAAGATAAAAATGTTTGTACTATGTTAACCTCGTTTTTTAGTGTATTGTTCGGAGAACAACAGCATGATGCTCACCCCGATGAAGTTTCCAGGAGCGGAAAAGAAACCACGGCGAATTTAACACCCTATAGATAACACGTACTTAAAACAAAGTTTTGAGTAATAAAACAAAGGAGGAAAAAATTTAAAATAAAACTAATTTTTATTCACCATTAAAAGCTTAAGTTTCCAAGTGATAAAATAAGATAATACTTTTTCTTATTAAGTTTTATTTCTAAGCCCTAAAGGGTTATAGAAACATCTTTCAGATATCTGCGAGAACAAAAGCTTTTTACAAACCCCTAGGGCGTAACAGTGAAAACGTAGCTACAGTGAGATTACTTCTCTGTGGTTAATATTCACTGGGATGTGGAAACAAAGAGGAAATTATATTTTCACAAAGAACTTCAAATAATAATCGACGTAATGAATTTTCTTGTTTTTTTTTTCGCAAAACCCGATTTAACGTTTTCTAAGTGGCCTGACCAAAAAAGATATTAGGGGTCTTCGATCACTGGCCGATTCAGTCCATCGCTTCGCGAACCTTTAATCCTCTCAAAAGAATTTGCTTGTGCGTTTATAGTCGTTTTGTATTATGTGTTATTGTATTATATTCAATTTTCCTCATTTATTTTTTATATTTTCCATATTCAAGTAAATAGAAATACGGGTCTTCGGCCCGTAACCCGCTACTCGGTGTTGCTCTAGTTGGCTACCTTGTTGCCGCTTCGCGTTTCCAATTATTTGTTGTTTTATTATTTACTATTTTTACATGGCATTTTGCCATGTACCAAGCGAATCTTCTTTATTCACGTTTTTCATGTTATGGTTGTTTTATGTTATTTATACAATTTTATGATAAATATTAATTTTTTTTGCTCTCAAAAATGGTTTATAATAATATAATCACGATTTTCGTTTTTAAAATAAAAATACCGTTTGCGTCACTAAGGATGGACCAAATGAGCTGAAATCGGTCAAGGTTCTTCCGCTTCACAGGCCTGCTTTGCTTGGCGTGGTTCTGTGGAATTCAATTTTGTCCTGTCTATCTGGGACAGTAGGCTTACCAGGAATTGGTTTTTATAAGGGACTTGGTTTTTATAAACCAAGTGTTTTTATTTTGTTTAATTGCTTTCACTTAATAAGTCCTTTTGTTTTTGTTATGACTTAAATTGTTTATTTAGTTATCTTAAGATGTAAAAAGTGGTTTACGAAATTATAATAAAATCAAGCATTATTCAAAACTATAGAAAACTAAAGCTGATTCAGTGAATAAATTATCATACAATTACTGAACCAGCTTTAGTTTTACAATAGTTTTGATTACTGCTTTATTTTATTATAATTTCAAAAACCAATTTTACATCATTAGATATATTTAAGATATTAATTAATTTAAAAGATTTAATTAAAAATGTATACATGTCGTTCAATAAAAATTGAAGTAATGCTGATAATACGTTGTTAAATGATAATTTAACAACGTATGAGGTCAAGTTTAATATCATTATCAGCATTAGTTCAATTTTTATTGAATGACTTGTATACATTTTTATAAAATTAATTAATAGCTTAAGATAAATCTATTAAGTTGAAATCAGGTACGAGTGTATCCTTCTATGTAATAAATAAGTTTGCCGCCTCTGTGGCCGAAGTCGTTAAGGCGTGAGTCTTCACACTGACCTTTGACACCCACGGAGGTCTGGGTTCGCATCCCAGGTTACGCTCTCAGTTTTATAGAAAGATATTGTATAGAATAAATTATCGGCAACTTTAGAATTCACTATGAGCGTAATGGTTGCAACTACCACCCGAGGTGGTTCCCGCAGGGGTTATCCCTGATGAGCCGCGCAAGGCTCTAAACGGGCATTATTATTATTATTATTATTATTATTATATAATAAATAAGTTTCATTTCAATTCGGTGATCAGTATATTTACGGTTTTTGAAAGATCATTTATGTTAAGCACCATCGACCAAGGTCAGTACTTAATAGAGTGACCTCTAAGAATAAATCAGATTTTTTTTATCTGAGAGCGAGCGAAGCGAGGCCGAAGTAAACAAGATGGGTGTAGCGAATCCGATGTGTTGAAAACAATTCTGAGGTACTTCGTATCAAATTTGTCAAAACTTAGTTGTATCAAACTAAATAGAAAAATCAATTTTAAACTAGTAAGTTTTCTTTCCTTTAGAAAAGCTTTTCTTGGATCCCATTCAATTTTGAAGACTTAATACTCAACTTTTAAATAATTTACCTTACTTTATCTAAGTCGGATCTCAGTTTCCACATCCACTGAATTAAAGCCTTGCCTTTGAAAACTTAATACTTCATTCAGAATTTTAAATTTGATAAGTGAAATATTAACAAAACTTTAAATTTGTTATTTGATTCTCTGACGTCATAGGGGCTTGCTTTATCGTTTAGTCAATTTATTTTGTTAAAGAATTATCTCAGGTTTGATCAAGGGGATTTAGTTCTATAAAAGTTTTGAATGACTAAGTTTTATAGAACTAAAGTCCCCTTGATCAAGCCTGATATGGAGTTCTATAAACTTTCCAGTGCTACAAAGAACAAACCGATAAAGAATTATATTTAATCGACCTATACAGTTATGGATTATATTTAGCTAAGCTCTAGTATACATATATAGATAACGATCTATCACATAAGATCTTGTAGCATTACGGTATGAATTCTCCAAATACCAGTATCAGACTGATCTTTAACTATTTCTCGAATGCCTTTCTTTTTCCCAAAAGAGATGTAGTACATTGAGATGGCAATAAGCCTAGACGATTAAAATGACATTATGGCGCGTATTCAAAGACATCTTCCTAACATTCTTCTAACATTTTTCCTAACATTCTCTTAACATTCTCTTAACTCCTAACATTCTTAACATTTCCTAACATTCTCCTAACATTTTCCTTACATTTTCCTAAAATCAATATTAATATCAAATATTCCTAATATTCTGCTTAAGAAAACAAGGAGAATGTTAGGAAAATGTTAGGAAGATGTCTTGAATGCGGGCCTATATCCCTTGTATTTTGTTGCTTACTCCAAACTGGTATAAAATGGACATCTCTGTATCTGTATATAATAATAAAATAATAATGCCCGTTTTAGGGCCTTTCGGCCCTTCAGGGTATTCGCCCTGCGGGAACCACCTCGGGTGGGTCACATCTACTATGCTCAAAGTAAAGCTAAAGTGGGTGAAATCTTTTTACATCAAATTCTATTCATAACACTGAGAGCATAGCCCGGGCTGTGAACCCCGGACTCTCCGATGCCCAAGTCTAGTACTATACGTCCGCAGCTACGGAGGCAGATCTGTATCTGTATGCGAACTTAAAAAGACTTCAACAAAAAGAAATACAAAAAAAAAATACAATGAAATATTTGTGTGAGATTATCGAAATCACCGATCATATAACCATGTAAAGATGGTGGACTAAATAATAACATCTGTTCAACAAGGGAAAAGACTGCAGCGCTGGGTGACCCACTTCGGACAAATGAGTAAACTAACGAGTTGAGTTGTAGCCGCCTTTTTACTGACTCCACACGTACTCTATCAAATATATTAATCTATATTTAATATTGTCTTTATAATCTCATGTTGTTTCATGTACATCTTCAAACAATTTGTGCAGAAATTCAGAAATTGATGGCAGTTGAAAGTTACAGCTTGAAAGCTGAGCCCCTGATTGAAATTGTTTCGATCAGTATTTTAATAATATATATATATATATATATATATATATTATATAATATATATATATATATATATATATATATATATATATATATATATATATATATATATATATAATATTATATATATATATATATATATATATAACAGTATAAAGTATTTGATAGTGTATTTATAATGTATTTTTATTTTATAGTATGACACACGGTTAAAATCAGTTGACAGGGTGAGAAAATAATTAGAGGGATCCAATGAAGCTAATCCTGGATGTTAAATCACGCCCCACAATTTCATATAAGACCAACATCATCCTTCCTTAACACTTTTTTTTCAGGCTGTCAACTGATTTTAACCGTGTGTAATACTATAGATAATAAAATACATTATTAAAACAATTTATCATCATCTTAAAAAATGTAAATATTAACGAAAAAGATAACTTTTGAGACACCAATTTATTTCATTTATTGTCTACGATTTAGCGCCCACTTGTTTTTTTTACCGACAAATTAAAGAAAAGGTATGCGTCGATCTAGGGGTATGTGAGTGTAATGTCAAGGATCTTTAAATGGAAGAAAGACGCGCTTATATTATGTTTATATATATTATTATATATATATATATATATATATATATATATATATATATATGTATAATATGTATATAATATATATATATATATATATATATATATATATATATATATATATAATATATATATATATATATATATATATCAGGGTGACTTACTCTTAATGGGACAAAATAAAAATCTTGATTCCTATGGACCAGGATGAACAAAAATGTCATGTAAGCATAGGGTCGATTCTCAATAGTTCTCTCTAGAAAAATCGATATATCGAAATTATTCGATGCTTTACAATCTAATTCTCTAAAACGATCTATAACTTGAAAACTACTAAAGCTAAAAGAGATGCGGTTTCACTATTTCTCAAGGACATTAAATTCCCTTTAAAATGGTAACTTTAATGTCGCATCATCAACAATTAAACTTTAATTTATTTGCATTTAAAATAAATTTTTTTAAGTACTAAAAATGTAAAAAATTTTTAAATGCCAAAATCTTCGATATTTGTTCACACATAGTTGAAACCTAAAAATCTTAAAAACAGCCTCATTCCATACCCTTTAAAAATGATATAACATAATCTATGGCTTGTTTTTTACTTTTAAAACGAGATATTCTTAAAAAACTTGATGTAAGTCGCTTAGATTCTAAATTATTCACTATGTAAAACAAAGACATTTACATTAAATTATTTCAATTTGATTACAAAAATAAACTTTATTTTATTAGTTATAACTATATATTAATTATTCTATGTTTTGTTAATCATAGAATAATCACCCCTCCCCTCCACTCCCATATAGCTTAAAAACTTAATTTAAGTCTCTTATAATAAAACAAATGCAACAAAAACATTTCTTGAAGAATTTTGTTGAAAGAATACAATGTAATGGGTATATTTATACATAATTAAATAATAAATAAATAATTAACTTTTTACTGCAAAGGGAATTAAAATCATTCTTCATGTGAGAATCTCAAAATGAATCTATTCATAAGAGAGATTCAAATCTTCCTCCTTCAACTCTAATACATAGTCTACATCTCCTTAACACTGATTGTGTAGCTTTTTCAATTTGTGTGCAGTTATTTCAGCTCTTGACTCATGCACTTTTTTAGCATCAGGTCATCTCGATTTTGTGGGGCTGAATAAAAATTATCCAATCGCTGGATTGGACGAGAGGGACCGATAGCCTGGCCTCCGAGATATCCTGATCTTACACCTCTAGATTTTTTTCTCTGGGGCGCAATGAAAGATGAAGTATACAGGCAAGCCCACAAAATCGGGATGACCTGATGCTAAAAGTGCATGAGTCAAAGAGCTGCAATAACTGAGCACAAATTGAAAAAGCTACACAATCAGTGTTAAGAAGATGTAGACTATGTATTAGAATTGAAGGAGGAAGACTTGAATCTCTCTTATGATTTACATGAAGAATGATTTTTAATTCCCCTTGCAGTAAAAAGTTTAATTATTTATTTATTATTTAATATACCCATTACTTGTAATGGGTATACAAAGTACCTATTACCCCCCCCCCTTTGTACTTTCAACAAAATTCTTCAAGAAATGTTTTTGTTGCATTGTTTATTATAAGAGACTTAAATTAAGTTTTTTAAGCTATATGGAGTGGAGGGAGGGGTTTGATTATTTTCTATGATTAACAAAACATAGAATAATTAATAATATAGTTATAACTAATAAAATAAAGTTATTTTGTAAATCAAATTGAAATAATTTAAAATGTAAATTCTTTGTTTACATAGTGAATAATTTAGAATCTAAGCGACTTACATCAAGTTTTTTAAGAATATCTCGGTTAAAAGTAAAAACAAGCCATAGATTATGTTATATCATTTTAAAGGGTATGGAATGAGGCTGTTTTTAAGATTTTTAGGTTTCAACTATGTGTGAACAAATATCGAAGATTTTGGCATTTAAAATTTTTTAGTACTAATAAAAAATTTATTTTAAATGCAAATAAATTAAAGTTAATTGTGATGATTGCGACATAAAGTATACCATTTTAAAGGGAAATTTAATGTCCTTGAGAATAGTGAAAACCGCATCTCTTTAGCTTTAGTAGTTTTCAAGTTGTAGATCGTTTTAGAGAATTAGATTGTAAAAGTATCGAATATTCGATATCGATTTTCTAGAGAACTATTGAGAATCGACCCTATGCTTACATGACATTTTGTTCATCCTGGTCCATAGAATCAAGATTTTTATTTTGTCCCATTAAGATAAGTCACCTGTAATATCGGTGTGTGAGTGTGTGATGTCCTTTACCTTTGACTATGCATAACTCTTGATGGCTTTCTCGAATCAAAACGTAACATTGAATAATGTGGGACGTTGAAGAAGCTAAGAAGCCTAAATTTTGTTTGGAAAACGTTTGACGTCACCTAACCTTATAATTTCATTAGAATTTAAAATTAAAATCGCTTTTTAAGCTAGGTGTTAGATTTTAATGTGACTAACATGCTAAATTGATTGGGACCGGCTTTAGCTCATCGGAACATCAAATGATAAGAATTGAGATATTATGATAAGTATTAGTCCTTATTGTCTTTAGCTTTAATCAAAAATTAAAATCTTAAAAATTAATTAAGGTTGGGACAATTTGTAATATTTCGGACAGCTAATTTTCTTTTATTTTACCAGTCCAATTATTTTACTACTGTATGTTAACAAATATCTATTAAGTCAACAACTAAACCCTTCTAACAATTAATTCTAAATTGAATTTTTGATAAATGTTAACATCTTAACGAGTTCATTATTTACAAGAAAGCTAACCATGATAAATTAGTTTTTTTTTACAAAACGTTATGAAGTTTCGACTTGGCTCCGAAACTGGTGATTCTATTCCACCCCCTACCTGACAATTTATCACTTCATTTTATTATTTTTTACTTTCAAACAACAAATTACTTGTTAAGTTCACAAGTAATGAGTTGGAAAAAGGTAATATTTCAAGAGAATAATTAAAAATTTTAAAATACTTTCCTGAGTGTTTGTTTTGCAGACGAACATGTTTTCTAGGAATGCTTGATTTTCTATTATTATTTAAATATTTAACAATAGACATATATCACTAGAGAGGGAATATCCTATCTCAATTTATTGGAAATATTGAAATATCATTTTAGAGCTCTTAGAGGCTCTGTGTAACCACATTAAAACCTATTAATGTGTACTCATTGATTGAATTTCATTTAATTTGATTTATTTATTTACATGCCATATATATATATATATATATATATATATATATATATATATATAATATTATATATATATATATTTATATATATGTTTATAAGTATGTATTTAAAAGCGGATGTTTGTAAACACGCTATCCCTCGAACGGATAAATATATTGTTTTTATCAAATTTGGTACAAAAATAACCCAGTTGGTTGCGACGTCATTAACGAAATTTCTAAGAAAGCATTACAATTTAAGGTTAATATTTTTCGCCGTGAAAAAGGTCCTTGTTTATGTTATTTTTGGGGCCATATATAGAATGAAACCAGTTCGAAGTCGTGTTTGGTCACTTATAGAGCCTAAAAAGTCGAAAAACCCGTGAAAAAAACAGAAGACCAAAATAACAGTTGTTAATTTTTTTTGAGTAGAGTGTTGTTTTCGATGTTTTTTGGAGTGTTGATTCTTATGAAACCGGTCCGGAGTCGATTAGTCTACTCAAAAACTAGGCTTCTTAGGTTCGAATCTTAGTACCGGTGCTAATTTTTTATCGTCTTAATTACAGCATTTAAGTTTATAATTTTAAAATAATTCTGGTGCAGAGGACCGCAAGCCGGGAAAAATTCTTCAAATGCGCTCTTTTCAAAATTGTTGGTATATAATTAATAACCTAAGCAGTTGCTTCGCAACTTGAAATTAAATTTTTACCAATATTTTTTAAATAAAATGCACAAACAATTAGCATAACCTAAGCTTCAAATGAGTGCATATAATGCTCTGCCGTGTAGTGTATAATCTATGAGACAAATATGGGCTTTTCCTTTGAAAAAGTTTAAAGAAAAATTAAATAGCAAGTTGTGACGCTACTGCTATAGTTTTTCACAGTCCTGAATTTTTTCTCAGGGCAACTCTCTATTTATTTTAAGAAATTATAATAATACCCTTTTTATTTTAAAAATTAAATCGCTATTTATCTTCTGTAGGTTAAAAATAAGAAAAAATACCTGGATTTTTTTTTGTTTTAATGTCTTTTAAAAGAAAAAAAAAAACTATATTCTTATTTTATAAGACAAAAATAAAGCGACGGTTTTCTTTTCAGTTTAATAAGTAAACGGTATTTAACTTTTTAAAAATGTTAAGTAATGGATAAATTTAAGGGCTTTATTTTTCATACACCTATTTATATTTTAAATAAAAAGTTCAGGATTTAAAGGAGGAAAAAACACAAAGATTTGTATTTTGATAATTTTATAAGTATAAAGAATACAATAGAAACATAAGGTAAGATCGCAAATACAGAACAAAAACGTTTGAATAAAATAACATTTAAGAATAAATAATAACCTTTAATAAAATCATTACAATAAATAATATTATCTTTATAATCATGCAAATTTTTAATATTACATACAAACTTTATAATGATCTAACATTTTTTAAGAATAAAAGAACAAAATAATAAACACAATAAATTGTGCGAGAGACACGTCATGACATCTCATGTTGCCATGTAAAAGACATATGTGCTATAAGTATCATCATAACTTCAATTTTTATCGAATGACTTGTAGACGTTTTTTTTTAAAAAATCGGATACGGAGTTTCTCGGAAATTTTCCTCATTATATCGGAATCGCTTCGCTTATCCTCCTTACTTCAAACTCGCTTCACTCGTCCTTAGAATGTACAAGTCGTTAAATTAATATTGCATCATCATACATAGCACATATGTCTTTACATGGCAACATGAGATGATACTTAGCATATATGTCTTTTACATGGCAACATGAATACTTATATGTCTTTTACATGAAACATGATGATACATAGCCATATGTCTTTACATGGCAACATGAGATGATACTTAACACATATGTCTTTTACATGGCAACATGAGATGATACTTAACACATATGTCTCTTACATGGCAACATGAGATGATACTTAACACATATGTCTTTTACATGGCAACATGAGATGATAATAACACATATGTCTCTTACATGGCAACATACGTGCCAAAATTTAATCTGATCGCATCATATTTCCCCGTTTTATGACTTTTAGAATTTTTGCTGAGTCATTATTACGTGGTAAAAAAAATATTTGCACAGCACAAATACAGTGTAGACTGATTTTTGAACAAAGTTTCAACTCTCTAGCATAATTACACTGGGAGCTACGATGATAACAGACACACATACATACAGACAGACAGACAACTTTGCTAAAACCACTCAGGAGGTCTTAAAACACCTGAAACGGATATTTCTGGTGACATCCCGGTTTTTTATTTTTTAAAAACACAATACTTTTCCTATATATCTATGGTATAAATGAGGAAAAGTAAAAGTTATTTTTCATCTCGCAAGACGCCATCATTAGTATCTGAACAAGTAAGATATTTACATAGATATTTTTACCTATTTTCGTAATTGTTTTATTTAATACTTTTGGCTTACCATTTTTGTACTTCTTTCTTCGTATTTTTTTTGCTTTAACATTTTAACTCAGTGACTTATTAGTTTAACATAGTTTTCAGTTTTAATTACACGTTGCGATTATTTGTTGAGGCACTGATGATTACCTTTCCTAGGTTGAAAGTGTTTAGTGAAATAATCAATAATATTTGTAAAAAATTACGTTTCTTTGCTTCTTATCACAACTTTTCTTTCTTTCTTTTTCATATTTGCCATTATTTTCTTGCAAAAGTCAAAATTCAATAAAGTTGTACATAAATACATAACCAGGCTTAAATATCTAATAAAATCATAATGGTGTTCAACCATATACAAACAACAAATTAGTTATTAACAAAACTTATAGTTAATAAACTGAAGTTTAAACAAGGTTTTAACTTGAATAGTTATAACTAAATAACTTTTTATCTTACTACTATTGATGCAGGTCATCTTTCAGTGAATAAAATCAATCAAATAACTTTTAATTACTTCTGATAATTATAAGATGAACTTGTTACATTCGTTATAAAGTTGTTATAAACTTTTATTATTTAACTTTTTAGGAAAATGTATTCTATGTTTTGCTTGTTCCTAATTAATTTTAATGAACACTGGAAATATTTTTATTAACATTTTTTAATTTTTATCCTATATCGTAAGAGTGCAATTACTGAATTGTATCTTTTACCAAACTCTCTCTCTCAAAAGGAATAAATAAATAAAGCTATAGTATCTCTAAAACAAGCAACAATAATTGTTGCTGTATTGCTTAAAATGTAAAAGAACCAATAAGTAACAAAAATGTACTTCTTGAGAGATGAGGAATTTCGAGCATTTTTAAGGGGGATGCTCTAAAAACTAGTAGCAGTTATAGATGACCCACACCGAGATAATTTTAATTTTTGATAAATCGATATCTAAAATGGGCACAGAACTGCACTAATAATAATTTTCAACAAAAAATTTTCCAAAAAATTTTTCAGTTTTTGAAAATTTATAATATTTTAGGTGACCTTGTAGCTCGATCTTCAAAGTCAAAACAGTCGTTCTCATTATACGACTCCAATCGTTTAGTTTAAAAATCCCCAAGGTCATAAGTATTTGGGGGATTGACCAATCAGAGAAGCCGCTTCCAACCTCTCACTTAAAAAGAGAAAAAAATTCCCTACCACAATAACCGCTGTAGGGAAAAACCTTCTTCCGGCAATCGTTCACTTTGTTTGTGTTTCTTCTTTTGATTACATCGTTTGAAAACTACTTTCAAATTAATCTAAAATTATATTTTAAAATAAAACTACACAAAAGAAATGTAAAAAAAACATCGCCAACATCGGTAAAATAACCTGATTTGTTTACATAGTTTTTCCCCGCTCCCTCCTTGCAGGGATTTTTTTCTTAAGAATCAGTGGTGTCTAAACTGACCTGTCAAGATTTTTAAACTAAACGATCGACTGTAATTAAGTGAAGTAGTTTACCCGCATTCGTGCTAACAAGAAAAGGATAGATTATCTACACGTGAAACATCCATAGACAGAAACACTATCTATTAACCGATTTTTCGGATCAGTAGGAGCCACAATTTAGACATTATATGAAAAAACTCATCGTATTGCTTTCCCCTCTTTTCTTTCAAAAAAGTTGATTATACTTGGATCTTTAAATACTTAGTGAAATTTAAGCTAAATTACAAGTGGCATTTAAGCTAACTAAGGCCATGAAACATGACTGTATAGATATGGAGCATTTTAGATAAATAAGGACATGGGAAGTATATTAGGGGTTTCTCTATCCCTCTTTCTCTTTCAGTACCAAAACACAAAAGTGTAATTTATACAAAAAATATATTAAATTAAAGCTAATTATTGAATTTGCTGTAGTCCGGTTTTTCAATCACTTTCCCATCATCATCTTTAATTAAACACAATGGTACAATTGAAGGCCTTCCGTGTGCACACTGAAAAGGTAAGTGACACATTAACAAATTTTTTACTAAATTTTCACATTCATCTAATTCGAGTTTATCACCAAATTTGATAGCGTACCTACAAGCTTGACTGCTAATTATTTTTAATACACTTTTAGGATACGGCAAGGTGAAACATCGTCCGTTCACCAAATCGTCTTCAAACTCGTTCACCAAATTTATCACTAATTCTTTACAAATTTCTACTAAATCTTTTTCATACCTTCCTAAAAATTTCGGTACACTTTCAAATATAATTGTGCCATAATAACAAACAAATGTAAACCCGATTTTATCAAAGTAGTCAGAAAATTTATTTAGAGCCAGGATAATATTTTCTTTAAAGTTTATTTGTAATTTATAATGTAAATTTAATTTACATAGATTATTGCCGTCGCGATTTTGGATGAGTATTTTTTCAAGTAATATTCTTTCACTTATTGCATGTTGATCAAAAATGACGAGTAGATTTTTACTATCCATAGCAGCAATAAATTTTCGGTCTATTTGTCCTAAAATCCTCATCGTTTCCAAATTTTCTTTATTAAAAACAATGGATAAACTAATATTTGGATTTTGAAAATGCATATAATTTTTTGGATACTGAAATAAAGTTGTGTTAAGTCTCGAATTTTCATAACTATCGAATAAATTATCGTCTCGTTCGATATTGAAAATTGGTGCACAATCGATGTTATAGTGCTGATTTGGTGATAGTCCTTTCGGAACCACTGGATTTCTTTTGACGAATCTGACGCCAGATGAAATTAAAGGTTCGGTGAAAGATGACATACCTGACTTTGAATGGACGTACACTGTTTTATTATTGACAAGTTTTGGAATCCATAACTGATCGTTCAAATAATTTTCTGAATTAGATTTTGTTTGTATTGAAAGTGGATTTAAGTTAAATGGAATGTTTTTCAATTCATCAGATGAATCTGGGACTATACTTGATTCAACTTGATTATTGAAACTTGCCTCTTCACTCAAAATAATTTCACTTGGGACATTATCAAAACTAGAGGTTGGTGTAACTTGTGAATCTTTGTGTTCGTCTAAGCCTACTTGATTTTGTGAGCGTTCGTATCTAGACTTTATGGTTTCACTAGATTCAAAATTAAGTTGGTTATTAAGACTTGCCTGTCTAATTAAATAATTTTTACAAGCTTCATTTTCTAAATCAGAATTTAGATTCATTGGTGTAATTCGTCGCAAGTTTGAATCCAATGGAATCAGTTTGCTTTCATCATGATTTCTGAAAACATTAAATCCGACACGATCATTCGGTCTAAATTCTTCATTAAAAATATTTGTGCTATTCATCTCAGTAATGACTTTTTTTAATCCAAAACTCATATTAATTTTAAAATTTTCCCCGTAAAATTGCTGATTTATCGCCTCCCTCTCGTTAGAAAACAAAAAAAATTGATTTTGAAATAAAGGTGCTGATTCCACGTTTTTTAAGATCCCGAAATTATCATTTTTTATCGTGTCACATCGTTTATCCATAATCAGGCTTCCAAGAAAATTTCCATAATTTAATTTACTTATCAAGTTCTCTTTATTCAAAACTAGAGTTGATAATTTCGATTCAACATTATTTTTGGGTAATTGATAATGACTTGAAAATAATGTCTCATTTATAAACCGATTCTCATTACTTGTATTACATGGTTTTGTTTGTTCAATGCTTGTTATATTTGTTAAATTAAAATTGTCTTTGGATTTCAGTAAAGGTTCTATTTTCCCTTCATTAGATAATGATTTAGGGGAATCTTTAACATCACTCTCTTCTAATAATTGAGGTGAGTAATCAGATAAATCAGTGAGATTTGCTGTGACCTTACCTTGTAGTTTTTCATCTCCCTGTGACAGTGTCATTGTTAGTGAATTATCAACGACATTTGTTTTATCACTATCTATCGTTTCACCACTCTCAACTGCTTGATTTTGTTTGAAACTTGCTGTAAATTGGTTTTGCATTGATACAATTTTTGAAGTTGTGTCATTAGTTTTAATAAAATCTTTCCTATCGTCTCTTGTTTTTGATCTCCCTAAAGGTTTATTCCAATAACTATTTCCTAAAGTATCTTCAAAACATTTTTCTTTTTCTTCTTTGTATTTTTTATCTGATTTTTCTGAGCTTTCATCAATGCTAAAAGGCAAAGATACCTCGTCAATAAAATCTTGTTCTTTAACCCGAGGCTCCATAGTGCAATATTTTTTAGGATGAGGGGTATGCACTTCTGTTCTTGAAGAAGGAATATTATGTTCTAAAGGTATATCCGTATATCTATCACTTGATACATCTCTAGATCTAAGAGGCAAGATTAAATTTCGATCCTGCATGAAATTTGCAGGATTTGGTGTACATACTCTTTTTTTCGAAGCTACTCCAACGTCACTAAAAAGTTTTACGTTTTCTTTGTTATCCATTTCAAAAATATGTTTCTTTACTCTCTTTACAGGCTCATCTAAAAAACTCATATCAAAACTTGAGCTCCGACTTTCTTTAAAATCATTTTGGTGAGGTGTATGTACTATTATTTTTTTAGATATTCGTTTTATGTCGTTTAGCATGCTCAAATCTTCTTTACCATTTGGTGCTACATGAGTTGTGTTTCTTGTCTTTACTTCCATATCGATTGAGTCGTCTAAATTCATTCTAAGATTCTTAGGATAAGGTGTACACGCTTCAAACCTAGAGCACTGTAGCTCTCTTGCATCATAAATACGAACATTTCCGTTGCTCTCTAAGCCTAATCTATTTTCATTAAGCTTTAAATTTACTTCAGAGTTCCGTTCACCTACCTTGTATAGTCTTTTAGATAAATCATTATAGTCTAAACCAAGCATTCCATTCATTTCGTATCCTAGAAAATCCACATCTAGTGTATGAATACTTTCCAATTTATTTCTCTCAGGATACTTGATCAATAAAACTTTATCATCTCCCTCTGTTTTTGTTATAAAATTTAAATGTTTACATTCTTCAAATCCTTCTTTTTTGTTTAAGTTTTTTCTTTGTCCTCCATGCTCCTTGTTATTTTCTTCTTTTTTCTTTAAAGACTGACTTAATTTTCGACGTACTCCAGACTTGATGTACTTAAAATTCTTACCATTTATTGTCCAATTATAAAGATTACTGGCCCTGCGTGAAATAGGTTTTGTTCTAGCACAAACCATCGTTTTGTTGTCTAAAAATTTATTTTTAGACTTAAATAAATCTTTTTTTAAATCAGATTTAACCTCAAAGGCCTCATTGCCGTCTTCTCTAGCTGAAATTTTTACATCACTGATTGTGACACTCTTCATTTCTTTTGTTGGTTCTAAATCCTTTGTGGTACCAACTGCGCATGACTCGTAAACATAATCCTTAAGACTCCTTATTGATTTATGATTTCCATGCAAGACTACGTTTATGTTCTTCAAATATTTATGACACTTTAAATTTTTACAAACAAGTCTCTTAAAATTATATTTTGCGTTTTCATTCATAATTGAAGCTATAGAAATAATTATGAGAAGCACTTTTAAATCGGCAAGAGTAAAAAGTAATTAATTACGTGTATAAAGCATTTATCAGAAACTAACCTGATTTCCGAAACATTTAGTCGGTAGCATAACATGCGATTCATTTTGGAATGAGTTGAAAGGAGACTTTACGTAAACAAACATTTTTATAAAGAATCTTAATAATAGATCTTAACCTTTTAAATTTTATGATTTAATTATAATTATAAATAATAAATTAAATTAAAAACAATTGAAAGTAGTAAATAAAGTCACATAATTATTGTACGTATTTTGATGATTTTAAAATAAGGATATTTGTAATCACAACAACTAAATTATGAGTTGTGCGCATGTTCAGTTACTTGACAACAGCTGTTTTTTTGCTTTATAAAAATAAGCAAAAACTGCATTTAAAAACATTGATGTTTTTTAATTAAACGCTTTTGTATTCAAAACAAAGCTATGAAATTAGTTGTACGCATGCGTAGTTGATTAAACCAGTCCGTGCCTGCCTGTGCTCGTCTCTGGCTTTGTCTCTTTTAGAAAAATAATTTTTCTCGTGAAGTAAATGCCTTACGAATTTATATTTGATGACAATATATTTTACTATTGAGGTATGTTTATTTAAATTACTTTAATCTTTCAATTTATTTGTAATTAGTTAAAGGATATATTTTGTTCGTAAATGTTATTGTTTTGATGTACGTATAGTTTGTTTTGATAATTTCTTCCCTTTCAAAAAGATTTTAGATAAAAGTTTAAATAGTTGATTTAAACTTTCTCTCTCCTATATCTATACAGGGTGGTCCGAAAGTCTTGCCCTCTTAATTCTTGAACAGTATTCTTACGATAATTTATGAAACTTAAAAGATCTCTATCAATGAAGTTATCTATTAAATATAATGAAGTTTATATTTTTGCATGCATCCAATAAAGTCCGTTTTCCCGACTTCGAAATTTCAAATTGAACCCAATATTTTTATTTTTCTTTACCTACTACGGTATGTATAAGGAAAAGTATTGCATATGGAAAAAATTATACCTTAGGTCTAGTTGTGCGGGCATAGCCTAGTTCCGTCACGTAATCCTTTTTAATCTTTAACTCTTATGAACACATGGCTGGGTACAGTTTGCAAGTGTCCTAAAATTTTATTTAGCATGGCATAGTTCCATCACAATAAATTTCCTTTTTTTATGAGTGAATTTCTTTTGTTAAAATTCGTTATGATATTTGTAGTAATTTCTTTTGTTGTTCCTCATATTAATTATATTAATGCTAGTGCCCTTAGTGCCCAACCGTAGCATTAATATAATTTGTAGTATATTTTTATCTTTTACTACGCAACACTTATGACGAGTGAAGCGAATCCAAAGTCATAACACCCTAAACTTTGGCTAACCACCTTATTCTAAAGTCAAGCACAGTGAGACTGGAGTAATACCACCCTAAGCTTAAGATAATCGAGATATTATGAGGATAAGATCAAAATAGTAAATATTTTGTCATAGAATCAAAATATGCGGTCCAGTTTATTTTGTCAAGATAATAATATGGGGCCCATTTGGAAATTTCAATGTTAGGTGTCGTAGGGCTCTATTAGGGCACTGCGCCCAAATAGCCAATCCAAAAAATATACTTCACTTTACGTAATGGAGATCCTTCAGGTTTTAAAAATTGCAATATCAAAAATTTTTGGAATATAAATTTAGGAATATAAACTTTGAAAGTTCTCATAATCAATATTGTAGTTCAGATTCAGTTTACGCCACGTTGTTGAGCCCTTTTTGCCAGCTCCCTAAGATAGTGTCCTACTCCTTTTAAATTCAAGTGTAGGTATATTTCATCTAATCTAGACAAAAGAGCCATGGATTTCTATGATTCCTCTCGTGCTTTTTTTCAAGCAATCAGACATATTTTCACTGACTCATATAGTCTAGTGAAAACTAGGAACAACACGTGCCAACGCTGTTAAACCAAACCTCCATACACTTTAAACTACAAGGCAGACACACTATAGTATTACAATGAATCTACTATGTGGGTCCTAAATTTTGCCTATACCCAGTTTCATTTAAGGTAAGGGATCTATAACGAGTACCTGACAACGCACAGGCTCGACACCACCGGCTTAACGTCCCTTCTTAAGGTATTGGTACGCAGAATGTTTATCCCTCTCATAAAAATCCCAGAGGCCCGTGCTAGGATTAAACCCATGACTAAATAAACTCGGAAGTTTAAAGTTCATTCATTTTGTGTATTGGCCGCGTACCTTAACCACACGCCACGGATGACTCTTCAGATTTTACAAGCTGTAAAATAACTTCAGTAAATAACTTCAGCCGCAGTAGAGATCATTTATATATCTGTCATTTTACACAGGTGTTTGGGCTTAATACTAATACACGAAACTAGATAAGATATTTAAACTTTCTCGTTTTAAAATGTACAAGTTACATTATTAAAGTAAATATTTAGTTTTAAGAGTTAAGAAACTTTAGAATAGTAAAGAATCAAAAGTTTTAAAAGGGGTTATATAGAGATTGTGTTCAAGTGGGTCATACGACCCATGGGACTATGGGTCTGTAGGAGATACTATGGGACCTTGTCATCCCAGTCTCTAAGGACAACTTCTATCTCTAAGTTGGTTGACTTGTATTTGGCTTTAATGAAGATAAAACAAGATTAACTAATCTTTTGTAGCTTGTTTGGTTTTACTTTGCCATTCTTTCAAATGCTGGATAAGTGCTAAAACATTCTTTTTTTTAACATTTGCCACATAATTTTTGTATTTAAGCACATTAGCAGTAACTATCGAAACCTGTTATCAAATCTATTAAAGCTTAATCACTCACTACCTGTGAATCACAGATATAACCTTGTGATTTACAGGCTCCCTACAAGTGACCTTTTGGAAAACTACATTTTACAATTGAGATTTTTCTTTATTCAGTACTGAATAAAGAAAAGATGTACCAGCACTTGCCTACTCTTAATTTGGAAAATCACCTGTTTTTGACTTTTCCTCATTTATACCTAAATATATAGGAAAAGTAATGCGTTGGTACTGAAAATCCGACTTCGGAATTCAACTGAGCTCTCCATTTCAGGTCTGTATGTTTGGATGTTTGTTATTATCGTAGCTCCTTGTAGCAAAAAATATTTATTTTAAACTGGATACACAAAGAAATTTTTATGTAATTTTTTATGTCATTAACTGTAATAAAATATAGCAAAAAATTTGAAATTATTAAACATGGAAATATACTTGGATTAATTTAAATTTTGTTGCACCAGTAGGCACAAGAACTACAAATTTTAAAAAAAAATATTAATTATCTGCATTAGAATTAGTATAAATTTCAAATAAAATTTATACATTTTTTAAAAAAAATATATAAAAATAAAATACTCAATTGGGTTAAATTTGGAACACAAATATGTATCAGAACAACATACTTGACATTTTTATTTCATTGTAAGCATTAGACTTAGTTGAATTTCAAAATGAAATTTATGGATTTTTTAAAAATTGTATAAAATAAAATACACAATTGGGGTGAAATTTGGTACAAGTGTATAGTATAAGTGTAATTATTACCATTTTCTTGTTGAATTGTAACATTCATGATATTTGGGCAATATTTTTTTTTACATTTTCTCATGCGAAAAAATATTAAAAATCTGAAACCGGGATTCCCCCTCTGAATTATTCCTTGTTTCAGTGTGTGTGGGTTACCATCGTATTTCCCAATGTGTTTATCCTGAAAAGTTGAAACTTGGTACAAAATTAATTATTGGGTCAAAGTGGGCTGACATTTGTTATCGCATCATTAATGACTCAGCACAACATCCACTGTATTCACAACGGTCACCCATCCAAGCACTGTCTTCGCACTATGATACTTAAATTTTATGATGTAACAAAAACCGTACTTATACGAAACTTGACTTTTAACATCTAAAACTTTTATACCTTCATTTACCTATTGTACCTATTTATCGAGTAAAAGGAATTTGTTACACTTGTAAACAATTTCAATTTAAAACATTTTTATTGATTTTTAATTCGTTTCACGTCATTTGATAATAATTGAACTAACGCTGATGATGAAATAAAACTTAGCTCACCTGTTATTAATTATATGGGTGACAAATTTACAGTTGATCCATAAAAATTCGTTATAGAGACGTAATAAAAAAGTAATAAAATAATTCCCGAAGAGTACGAGAAGATATAAAGATTGAATTCCGTAGAAAACATAAAAACACTGGGAGCTACGATGATAACAGACACACAGATAGACAAGTTGGTACAGACTTCTTAAGAGGTCTTAAAAACGTCTGAAAAAAACATAATCTATAGATGAAATTTCGATTTTAGGTTTTAAGTAGCGGAACACAAATTAGATCATTTTCATATTTTAAGCGCGAGCGAAGCGTGTCCAAAGTGGTGAGGATGAGCGACTTATATATGGCATGAAAAGTTTGGAGGCCCCCCGTACCCGATTTTTTTATTCTCGTGATGAAGATTTCTTTATTGAAAAATCAAAACCAACACTTGCTTTGTCATGTTCAGTTTGACGAGATATATATTTTCTATTTTTTCCCGTTTCAATTTCTCTATTATGCATTTCACATATTTGTTACATTGAATTCACATACAACAATTTTTTAAGCATTTATTTCATGTTAAGGTATCGCTGAAATATATAGGTTATATATGTCAAAGTTAGGCAAAACATGAAATTTTTGTACATTTTTTTGATACATTAACAATGCATTCATATAGAAATGATATAATAGATGACAGGCATCTATCAACTCTTGGGAAAAAGTGGAGAGGGGGCAAAGAATGCTACGATATTTGGATTTTCATAGTAACCAATAGCGTGAGTTTTACAATAAAAAATCTTTTTTCACCGAGTTGTTTGAAAAATGGTTTCGGTTAGTAGGTTAAAAATATAACTTCGTTTCAGAATGTCATTTAAAATTGTTGGGTTGAAACCAAAATTCAACCCTAAAAGTTAACGATAGAGTCGTAAAGCACCTCCCCCCCCCAAGCACCTCCCCCTCCCCTCGATCTCTTGCCATGAGACTCGACGTCTCCTATCTAATCATAAAATAGCATTCTAAAAAAATGCTCTAGCAAACTTTACAAATTGTATTTTAAAATGAAATGACTATATTTTGCACCAACTTCTCATCAAATATTTAAAATATGCTTTTTTATTTAGACAATCAATGTAATTATTTCATACATAAAATTAAATACAAAATTAGGCTTAAGATTGGGGTCATGGTAACAAGGGCCAACTAATTAAAACTAAGAATATATATATATATATATATATATAATATATATATATATATATATATTATATATATATATATATATATATATATATATATAATATATGTGTGTGTGTGTGTGAATTACCATTTACAAATATATTTGCAACATTTGATTATATCTACGTTAATTGAAACTTATATCTAAATCAGCCATAAATCAGCTTATATTTGTAATCAGATTTACAAGTAGTATTAGCTGTAATTTTTTGGTTAAGCTAATTATAATTATTTATTAAGTTTTTCTTTGAATTTGTATAAAATTTAATCATTATATAATTATTATAATTTATAATTAATTATAATTACTTTTATTAGATTTTTAATAATTTTTACTTTTCCTCACCTTCTTCAGACGGTATATAGAGAAAAAGTATTGGTTTCACCCAAAAATTTTAACCCGAGATTTTTTCCAAATAATTTTGATTTATTTTCATTCTGGTTATAATTATTTAAGTAATTCTTTAAATATTTTCTCAATATTATACTTTTTTGTTTGTTTTTAACTTCATGTTTCACTTGTATTTTATAATTTTTTATGAATATTTTTTAGGTTTTACTTTACTTAAAAACGTTGTAGATATTTATTGTTATAGAAGTTGCTAAACATTACTTTACAGATTTAAGCATCGTTATAATTATTTGTACAATCTAATTTAAATCGAGTTTTGTTATTTTTTTTAACAAGATTCATTCCATCAGTGCCTTCTTTATTCTTGTTTAAATGAAACCTCTTCGTTTCTTGTAAAATGAATGTCTTACCTTTTACTACAAGTACAATTCTTATCACTGTGGCATTTATTTATATCTCAACCACTTTAGATATTCTGTTTCTAGCAGGAGGTACAAGATTTCGGCAAATACTTATTTTTGTGCCTTTCAGTTTAAAATATTTTTCATGGTAAAAGCGGTATCAACTTTATTTTCAAGGGCAATTTTAAGTGAATTTTTAATTTTCTTAAAATGAAAGGGCAAATTTCCATTGGAAAATAATCGCTAAAAGGATAGGCATCATGGCGGGAATCTAACCTCGGACAATGACTAAAACCCGTTAGACCATCTCATTGTAGATGAAGAATCGACGTTTTGCTTTCACAAAGGGAGGCATCTTCAGAAACGCAGAGCACCATGGATGAAAACGCAATGATCTACGAATACATGTGCGTCCATTGTTTTCATCCATGATGTCTTACATCCCTGAAGATGCCCCCACAGTGCGAAGAATCCAAGCGAAGCATTGGATTCTTCATCTGGAATGACGCGGTCACCACCGGAAGACCTAAATATTTATGATACAAACCACGGAATACGGCCTACGTACTTTATTAGGGTTTTGTGTTTAACTGATAATTTTGCATAGACTCAATCAGCCGATCTTGAATTCCTAAATAATTCTTTAAACGATTCATAACTTGTTTTTAAGTTTCATTTCAGAGTTTCTTGCAAAAGCTCATTTATTTCAGTTTTAAGATCGTGTAATTTTCCAGAAGTAGCTAATTTCATTTGATCTAACTTTTTCCTGAAAGGATCTAAAAGAGAGCCATTTGTTATAAATGAAATGTTTCCATCATTATTATAGTTTCATTTATCTGAGTATCCATTATTATTTCTCTGTTTATTCAATTCATTATAAAACTATCAAGCATCCACTCAAATTAATACACTGCTATTACAATCATGCTGAGTTTCCATAAAGAACTTGAGCTGCAATCTATTGGTGTTATCATAAACTAAAATAAGAAATTACTTAAGTAGAGTTAATGAATCATAGTGAGGAGTTGTTCATTATAACGTTTGTTAAGGTGAGAGATCAATGTTTATTTTTCTTCTGTTCAAAGATCACAATACAAACTAATCTATTCATTGCGTAAATTTTAAGTAAAACAAAATAATGTAGTAACTTTGTTAAGTCTGTACATTTTTTTAAATGTATAAATTCTTTTTTATTAAACGTGTAAAATAATACAAGGTTTTATTTTTTTAAAAAAAATCGGGTGCAGGGTACCTCGGAACTTTTTCTCATCACATCGCACTCGCTTCGCTCGTCCTCAGAAATACAGTTCGCCAAATTTATACTCCAAGATGCCTTCGGACTCGCTTTGCTCGTCCTTAGATAGTAAATGCATCCGTATCATTCTCAGCAGTCACCCATACAGCACTGACCACGCTCAATGCTGCTTAATTTTTATGATCCAACAAAAATCATGGATATACTTGTCGTATTGGAACAAAACTTAGTGTTCTTATTTATTAAGTAATAATATACACTTTTAATAAATTTCAACTACATTGGAGCATTTTCTATTTTTTTTAAAAACGTACACAAATCATTTAATGAAAATTGAACTAATGCTGATATTGATAAGAAACTTGACACAGATGTTAGTCTTATACATAGTCACATGCGAGCTAAATCTCAATCCGATCGTTTTATGATTTTTCAAATGATGACGCGTTTTTATGAGCCATTATTGCAGATTAATGACGTCATACAATATATTTCCCGAATAGCACAACTACGGCTGTAGATTGATTTATCTGCATAGTTTCAACTCTCTAGCATAAATACTAATAATAATATCAGACACATACAGACAGACAACTTTGCTAAAACCATTTAGGAGGCCTTAAAAACGCCTGAAATTGATAATTCCGTTTTCATCGCGGTTTCGGATGTTTTTGCAAAGACAATAATTTTCCTATATACCTACAGTATAATAAGGAAAAGTAAAACAAATTAGAAGAAAATTTTGTTTTATAAACTTCTATCTTACTACATGAAAATCCAATCATGTTGTTTTTTAAAATTTTAAGTAATTCTGTTAAAGAGTTTCTTAAATATAGTAGAGTTTAATAATAAGTACCTTCTTTTGATTAGATAAAAAAATAAAATCAAAGCTTATATAGCAGACAATTTAATTACAGTTGTAATTGATTTACCTTTAACTGCATTTATAGATTGATTGAATTAGCTCACCTGAAACAAAAACAAAATATAAGTTTAAATAAGTACGTAACTTACAGGTAGTTCAAAGACTTGTCAATGAAGTGGCCACTATGTGGCCGTTTTCTGTCCTGATAATTATAAAATAAAAAAGAAAAGTAAAATTGTAGAAACTTGGCACACAGTGTCCGCTCTACAATTAACCACTTTCTAAGTGAGAAAATAAACCTAAACATAATAATAATTATAATAATTATAAGTGTATGTATGTGTGCGTTGAATCAGCCTAAATATTACTAAAATAATAAATACCGCTTAATTTTTCTTACGTTTTCATTTTTTAAAATGAAAAGGTTATGTTGTTAACGCATTGGTTTAATAGGTATTAGTTTTTCCATTTCCTAGCTTTTCTTTTGGTTTCACGATACATCAGGTTATTATATATCGGGTCTCTATAGACGATTAACTAGGTAAAAAGATATTTTCACGACTTGATGAAAAACGCTTTTAAATTATTTTTCCTCTAAACTGTATTATTTTCACCTACTGCAACCTCTACCCTGCGGAAATATGTTTTTGATAAATGATGTGAAGAAAATGTATAACAAGCCGAAAGATAAATGATGTTACTTTTTGGGGTAAAAGAAAACCTCGACTATGAGTATTTGTTCCTGTGAAATTTATTGTTAAAAAATGCTAACTATGAATTACATTTATGTTATTGTATACAAGTAATAGTTTTATTCTCTTGTAAGTATGATGTGACGCGGGCGAGGTTGGTAGTATCACTGTCAGACCCTAAACGTCATGAAATTCGGTTTTAGTCCTTACCTTTTACACACTCATAAACAAACACAAACACACACACACACACACACACTCTCTCTCTCTCACACACACACACACACACACACAACACACAACACATACACATATATATATATATATATATATATATATATTATATATATATATATATATATATATATATATATATATAATATATATATACACATACTTATGTGTGCGTGTGGTGCCCTACAAATATATTTTTGGATCAGAAAGGCCAATGGAGTGCACCTCTTTTCCCTGCAATTACATGAACTCATGTAATTCTCATCATTTTCTGATGAGATTCAATTAAAGAACAAATATTTTTCATATAAATCTTTTATTTTTAAAACTTGACAATATTTATTACATACATTGAAATAAAAACATTTAAATATACGAATATTATACATAATATATTTTTTACGAAAAAACGGGTACTGGGTACCTCGGAAGTTATCCTCATCACGTTAAATTCACTACGCTCATCCTACCTGCTTCGGACTCGCTTTGCTTGTCCTCAGAATATAAAATTTGCCAAATGTATACTGCAACATGTCCTTGGACTCGGTTCGCTTATCCTCAGACAGTAAATACGTCCGTTTTATTCACAGCGGTCACCCTTCAGCACTGATCACGCTCAATACTGCCTTACTTGTATGACCCAGCAAAAAATATGTAACGAAACATAGTACACTTGTACTGAATTTAAACTCAAATGGGTAATTTTTTTACTAGTTTTTAAAAAACGCACCCAAGTCATTCGATTAAAAATGAACTAATGCTAATAATGTGATGAAAATTCGCACATAATATGTTAGTCCTTTACATGGCTACATTCGTGCTAAATCTTAATTCAATCGCAACATTTTTCCGCGTTTACTGATTTGTCTAAATGTTTGCTGAGTCATTATAGCGAGTTAATGACGTAATAAAAACATCTGAATAGCTTAAGTACAGAGGTAGAATAACATTTCAACTCTCTAGCGAAAATACACTAAGCGCTAAGACATTAACAGACACACATACACACGCACAGACAGACACACATCTTTGAGAAAACCACTCAGGGGTCTTAGGAACACCTAAAAAGGATAAATTCAGTGACATCCCGGTTTCAAATTTTTTTACAAACACAATACTTTTCCTATATTCCTACGGTATAAATACAGAAAAGTAAGAAAGTTATAAAAAAATATGTAAAGAAAATTGAAAAACTTGACAATAGTTAAAAGAGATGCCTTCCTTCAAGAGATGTTTAACGACAATGAATAAACATAACTCATTTAGCGATTCACCAGTAAATATGACAACATATATAAACACATATATACCTAATATTATGACTATGTTACAGTATTTACGTATGCTAAAATTAAAATAAAGAATGGTGTCTGCATACATTTAAGTATAGTTATTTATGGTAGTACGAGGTGTGTTCAAAAAGTATCGCAAATTTTGAATTTTCGCGGGTTACGTATATCCGAATTTCGATCTTTTAGTGGCTATATGTTGGTACTCATGTCTCTCACTTATGCCGACAAGATCGGCCATTTTGAATGTTCACTTGATTGTTGACAGCTGCTTTGCTTGCACGTGTTTTGGATCGTCTTCAATTTTTACCTATTCAAAATAATGGATCAAAGAACCTGTATCAAATTTTGTGTGAAAAACGAAATTAAGTGCGCGGATGCATTCCGAATGTTGACTTTGGCTTACGGAGAAGCTATCTTGGACCAAAGCAACGTGTATCGGTGGTACACAATGTTCTCAGAAGACCGAGAAGATGTAAACGACGACGAGCGTGCCAGACGCCCGAGCACTTCAACAACATTCGTAAAAATTAATGAAGTGAAGAAAATGATATTGGCCAATCGTCGAATCACCGTTAGAGAAGTTGCTGAGGACCTAAACATATCGATTGCCATTCGATTTTTATCAATGATTTGGGCATGGGACGGGTCGCCGCGAAATTCGTACCAAAATTGCTCAGTTGCGACCAAAAACAGCATGGCATGAACTATGCTAATGAGATGTTCGACTCTGTCCGCGATGACCCAAATTAGCTCCAGAGGGTCATAGCCATAACTGGTAACGAATCGTGGGTTTATGGTTATGACGTGGAAACCAAAGCTCAATCACCTTAATGGAAGCTGCCGCACGAACCAAGAGTGAAAAAAGTGCGTTAAAAATGTGAAAGTTTTGCAGAGAATTTCCTTCGATTGCAGGAGCGTTGTGCATTATGAGTTCTTGGCACAGGGCAGAACAGTCAATAAGGATATTGTGTATGTTTCTTCGAGCATATATAGGCGTATATTTAAGCTAATAGACTTTTCTTTATAAAATGCAACTTTGTTATTGCCTGTATTTACATAATTTATTAAATGGTAAAATAGTTTATTACAGCAATGAAATATTTTTTTAAATTACTTTGCCACTAGAAAACTCGATTTTCGTCTTTTTATCACGGCAAATATATTCGATTCCAGAGTTGTAAGAAGGTTCTTTATGGTTCTAGTAAAGAAGAATCCTTGATCAATAAGGTCGTTACAGTGAATGAATTGCTCTGAGGATGTCCCCTTCAACACTGTTGTCATATCTCGAGTCGTCTAGTCGCCTTACTTTGCAGTATAATGTTCGAGTTAATGATCTGGAAACTCAAAGAATCTCAATGCTTTGAAGATTGCAAACTGTTCAGAATGCGGACCCGTTATTAGTTTTCGTGTAACTTACGAGTTGTTCGATTTAAATCTGTAGAAAAAACTGGATCAAATCCAAAAATAACTTATTGAGCTAACTAAAATTTAAAAAAAAATATTACATCGAGAAGATAAACTTTCTTATTAAACCTTAAGTCTGATAATTTTATGAATGAATATACACATCGAACTTGGGTAACTGACGGAACATCGAGTCAGTAGTTAGTGGACACTCAGAGTTTTTTTAAAATGCCCCTGTTTCACAACATGCAGATGTTTTATAAAAACACGGGCGTTTTATAAAAACGCATATTTTTGTAAAAATGCGTTTTATAAAAATGCATACGTTTCACAACATGCAGATTCTAAAACATGAATGTGAATGAATATGCTATTTTCTTGTCAAAACGCTGTGGGTTAATCTGCTGAATGAATAACATGAAAATCAATAACATTAATTTATATGTTAATATCTTTATGCAGTTCTGTATAGAGATGTACACATAGAGATGTTATTACTAGAGAGGCCATATAGGTTAAATTTTGAAACATCGAAAAAGTAACCTGACAATCTTCCCTAAAAATATAATCAAATAATCTGTACAAAATCACTGTAACTTATATAAAAGAATGTAAAAAATGCAAATCAAAACACAAACAATGTGCGGGAAGCCGAAATCAATAGATTTATTATAACCTTCACTCACTCTTGAAGGAGGTCTCAATGAGGTTACACAGAACCCCAGAGGGCCTCAATACGATGTTTCAAGCCTTTCAATGTATTGAGATAGGCTATGCCCCCTCTAGTATATATCTCTATGGCTGAATGGTTCAAACATTTTAACTTAAGCGAAAATGCAAAATTTATGCACAGATTAGATTGCAGCGTTTTGAGACGTTGGTAATTATTTACTTTAACTACCCATTCTTCTTATATGTTCTCATATAGTTTAATTTTTTAAGCGTGCTCTGAAGCGGCAAGCTTCTGATATTCCGATATCACTTCCAGTAGCTTAACAGTTTAGCTTCAAGATAAACAAGAAGAATCAATTCCTACATACGTCATGCAAACAACCTTAATTCCTGATGAAAATTCCGTAATTTAAGCTATAAAAACATTGAACATTAAATTTCTTCTAATTCTTAATTTCCCTGTTATATTAAATGAATGTTCATTTTTTCTTAATTAAACTAACCAAAAAAAATATCTCTAAAACATTAAAATTAAAAGTGTAAGAAACGGTAATTACGTTCAAATAATTAAGAGCATTGTCTTAAAAAAATTTACATTCTATTTAGCTGCACAGAAATCCTTCCTTTCTCTTGCTATCTGATTTATTTTTTGTTTAAAAATATAACATGCTTTACATTTTTAAGCTTTGAAATTTATTGTTGTGAAGTTTAAAAAAATTAAAATTAATTTCATTATTTTGAGTTCTTAGCGAATTTTCAAAGAAAAATGAACTTATGAGTTGTGGAGAGAGGAGAGGGGAAAGGCAATTTGGGGAGAGAGACTTGCTGATCAATAATATTTAAATATTTTTGAGGTTTACACACAAACACACACCTACACACACACTATATATATATATATATATATATATATATATATATATATATATATATATATTATATATATATATATATATATATACATATATACATATATATATATATATATATATATATATATATATATATATACATATATATATATACATATATATATATAATATATATATATATAAATATATATATATATATATATATATATATATATATATATATATATATATATACATATTATATACATATATATATACATATGTATATACATATATATATACATATATATATATATATATATATATATATATATATATATATATATATAATATATATATATATATATATATATATATAAAAGCATACTTAAAGGCTCACTCAATATATTTTAAATAACGTTAACTCTATATATAATATATATATTTTATATTTGAGGGTAAGGAGTTAAGTAATTTGATTCCAAGTGTTTTATGTTCTACTTCTGACTTTTTAAGCGTTGCGAGGGAATCTCTAGTATTTATTTATTTATTGTTCAGATTGTAATGTTTTATTCATTTGAATAATACAGTATAATGATTCCTAGTTATATATTTACAATTTACAAACGATAAATAGTTTTATCGATTTAAACGATGTTTCAATCGAAACGAAATACTTTAAAGGTCTTAAAACAAAAAAAGAAGAAATGATAGAAGTTAGTTCATAATTGTTACGCAACTCTATGACGAAGATGGACGGTTCTTTAAATTAATATAAAAGTTACAACAGTAATAAAGTGATATGTAAGTATTTAAGTAGCATTGTTAAGTTGACAACAATGGGTTCGCAAACTTTTAGTTTAATATTTATTTTTATCTTGTATTCTTCTTCTCATTTTTTGCTACAATCAATTGTAAAACTTTTTTGGTTCGGAAAAAACGAAAGAAAGAGATGGGGGATTGGAATAATTGAAAAGATTCAATAATGGAAAAAACATGGAAAAGGTTTTTGGCTAGATTTCCCTGGCAGATCTGCATCTGGAAAATTCAACGTTTCTAATCTTTTAGAGTTTTATTGTATTATCGTCTTATTCGACTCTTGAATTTTCTCGGTTTTACATGAGTTCGAGACTCTTGGACTCATCTTGCCATTGGAACAACTAATGTCTTTCTATAAAGCTGAACTAATATGTATTACATGTAGCTATAGATTATAACCAAAGGTTATGACTATAGCTTGATAAGAGAAATATGAAGGAATGTTGGGTTATCCTATATCATTCAGAGCCCTCAAGAAGTCCGATCAAGACTAACGCAACTAAATTCTCCCAAGAGTACTGTACTAATGTCAAATATCCACAGCATTAACGCCTTTAACAACTCGTGCCATCCTTTCGGTTAATATAAATACTATTGGTCTTAAAAATATTTGACCAAATAAAAGAGCAAAAGGTGACTTCAGCCTGAGGTGGTAAATTTTATCCGGGATCCGGTTGCTGGAGGTTTAATACTCTGATGAACTTAAAAGCCCTTGAACAGACAATTTTATTTTTCCTCATTTATACCGTATGTCATAATAAAAGGGAATGTCACCGAAATTATCCGTTTCGGATAATTTCACCACCATTATATCATAAATTCGCATAAACATTCATACATTCGCATAAATTCTCCCACCACTGGATGGATGACCACTGAAGATGTAAACGAATGTAATTACTATCTGAGGACGAGTGAAGTGAGTTCGAATACGTGATTCAGTATAAAATTTGCGGATTGCATATTCTGAGGACGTACGAAGCGAGTCCGAAGTGAGGAGGTAAGCGTAGCGAATCCGATGTGATGAGGAAAAGTTCCGAGGTACCCCGTACGTATTGAAATACATGATGCCTTTGCGTTTTTAAGTTTCCAGTCTTCCTTTGTTCCAGAATAACTGGGGATAAAATTTTAAATGAGAATAAAATTTGGCGCATGGCTTCGTGTCATAGAGCAAAGCCTAATACAAGTGAAACATATATGGTTTTACCAACCCAACTTTTGATAACACCAACCATTTTTTTCTTCTTTTTTTAAAACTGGTGAAGTTGACCAGAGCATTAGACTACTTTAGATGGGTCTTAGTGCAAACCCGGAAACTTAAAAGGACGCCTCCTATCCTTTTACCCTCTGAACAAGTCTACTGATTCACAAGATTGTATCTCGTTCAAAGGAAACTTTATGAGATCCCCTAAAGGAATACTGGCTAAACCAAATGTCTGTTGTCTGAGGTATGTCAAAGCGGGACAAGTACCTAGGATATGAGTAAGAGTTTCATCCTCTTTCTCACACAACCTGCAAAGAGGACTAGGTGCTATTCCCATCAGATGTAAATTGCGGTTCAGCCAACAATGACTAGTAAAAATACTAGTTATTGAAAGACAGCAATTCCTGTTCAGATTGACCAAGATTGACCAGGTGGGCTTTTATGATAAAAATAAGCAGCTTGGACTGTCTCATTCCTGCAGAATGTACTCACAGGTTACGAAATTCTCTACGCATTAAGACTTTAAGAGCTGTTTTACAACACAGCGTGCCAGACCTACTACGGAATGACATCAACAATAAAAAACATTAAAATTAAACGGGGGGGGGATTTCCCCAGAGTTCTTTAAACATTCGCTATATTCAAAGACAATGGACATTTGAGAAGAAACAATGGAAAAGATTAACAATGTGGAGAGCTCAGAGGCCACTTACCCTTTTATTTCTTTAAAGGAGCGTATTTATGAAAATTTACAAATAATTAATTAATAATGACGATGAGATTAAACTTGGCACTTTTGTTAATTTTAGATGAATTAATTGTTAATTTGTGTTTTGCTATATCTTAAACAAAATAATTCAGAAATAATATTTTTTCCTTCTTAATTTATGCAATAAGCTGATTACTTCAAGTTGGTGTTTTAAATTTCAATCTCATTTGAATTTCAAATTTTCCTTAGTTTCCTTTTTGGCCTTTGGATTTAGTTGTTTCTTATTGTTATACAAAAGAAAAGCGCTGTAGACTTTTCCCTCTTTATGAAAACTAAAGAATTTGGGACGGCTCCAAGAATAATGTTTAAGTAAAGAGATAAGATACGGGATTGCGAGGGAAATTAAAGCGATTGTATCAAATGAAATTTCATTTTAACATCCTTTTCATAATTCAATTTTTCTTCCATCCCGCGGTGTCTGGGAAAAGTGCATCATTTAAATCTGTATCATCAAAAGTATAGTGTCGTTCATTCTAATATTTTACAGGGTGTTATTTTATATGACGTATTTAAAGATAATGCAATAAAAAATGTGCAAATACTCTATTTCTGGTGTGTTATTTCCTCAAATAGTGATACTTCGATGAAGATGAAAGAAGATCAAATACTAGGGACAGTACTGCCAGGAAGTATGACCCTAAGAAAAGTAAGCAAAATAATAAGGATTTTGGTTATTGTAAACAAAAGAGTTGTGGCTGAAACGCTAACCATTTATTTTCTGCCTGCAAAATTAAGATAAACATTAAATGAGGTAGTACAGGAAAAGGGGTATTTTTCACAAAATAAAAGCTATAAAAATAAATTACATTTAAATACAAAAAGGGAGTTGAACATTACTATAAAATCATCTTCTTCGTTTTAAGGGTTGATGAGAACCTACCCAAGACCCTTAAGATTGTTCATTTTTTTACAAAATAAAAAAATAAAGGAAAATGGGAAAAGGCAGAAAAAAGCTCATGAAAAAATACTGGAACCGTAAAAATTTTATAAGAAATGGAAGACTAACGCAGCGAGAAGGAACTCGACTGATTGGGCCATTTCTTTTGTAAGGGGTTCTTTGAGAGCTACATAATTAATAGAAAAAGAAGAAAATAAAAAAAAGAACCAACGGAGAAAATAAAGAACTGCTCCAACTAAGTCTTTTTTTAGTTCTTTATTTTTCAAGAACCTCCATTATTGAAAATATCAGAGAAAATTGTATTACAAGAAACAAAAAATAGTGTATAGAAATCTCATTGTTAAGTATGTTTCAAAGCAAATAAATGGTTATGCAACCTAATATATGATTCCTGGCATATTATTGATCCTTGAATGTGATATATTTAAAAACAATTATTATAATTAATGAAAAATTGAACTATTAAATATTAAAATAAAAAAACGAGTACACGATACCTAGTAATATTTCCTCTTTATATCAGATTTTCGCTACATCCAACTTTACCACTTCTTACTCGCTTTGCATGTCCTTTAAATATAAAAGCAAGAGGCTGTCAGCTTCTTGGCCGCTTCGCGACGTCGGCGCAGGGGGCTGCATATTGGCCCCCCCTAATAGATTTGGGGAGTCAATGCTCTCACCAAATCTATTTTTAATTTTGCTAATATTTTTTTTTGTCAACCATTATTTTATTTTAAATGAATGAGAAAAATTCGACTGATTCTCACCCGTGGCTTAAGAGGTATTTAGAGGAGAAAGAGTTTGAAGATAAGGTAGAATTTTCTGCAAATGATGAATGTGATTGTGAACCGCCTCTTTTGGAAGACGATGATGATTAACATTGATGAAAAATAATGAAAACACTACTGCAAGTGACGCGATACTCAGTGTATCACAGAAGGTATCGATAATCAGGTGTCAGGTAATGGTGATAAGGGTATGATAAAGGAATCTCCAAGACCACGCGCTTATAATAAAATCTGTAAATCATAGTCATAATTCAAAGACAAAAGCGAGGTTTTGTATTAATGAGAAAAATCCACTTTGTATGGGATCATCTGAAAGTGGTACACATTTAATGTGACACCGAGTAACAATACCGAGTAAGAAGAGGAGGTAGGTTTTAAAAAAAGATAAAAAATCGGGTACGGGGTACCTCGGAACTTTTTATCATTACATCGGGTTCGCTACGCTCATCCACCCAGCTTCGGACTCGCTTCGCTCGTCCTCATAAGTACAAGTCGTTAAAATTATACTCAAGCACGTCTTCAGACTGGCTTCGCTCGTCCTCAGATAGAAAATACATTCGTTCCATTTCCAGTGGTCTCCCATCCAGGTACTAAATACGCTCGATGTTACTTAACTTTTAATATCTACTTAACCATATTTTCCGATTTTTTACAATTTTTTAAAAAACGTATACAAGTCATTTGATAAAAATTAAACTAATGCTGATAATGAGATGAAATTTAGCACATTTATCAGTCTTATGGCTACATGCGTGTCAAATTCTAATCAGATTGCTGAATTTTTCTGGGTTTTATGATATTTCGAAATTTTGCTGTCATTGTTGTGTGTTGATAGCACAATTACAGCGGTAGACTGATTTTTGTACAAAATTTCAACTCTCTAGCATAAATACATGGGCGCTATGATGATAACACACACACACACACATACAAACAGACAACTTTGCGAAAACAACATAGGAGGGCTTAAAAACGCCTGAAACGCATAATTCCGTTTTCATTCCGGTGTCGGATTTTTTTGCTAACACAATACTTTTCCTATATACCTACGGTATAAATGAGGAAAAGTAAACATTTTAACGATTTACTTTAAAGAAAATTATTTACAGGGAAGTTGATTTAAAAAATATTGGCCAAGGGTGCTACAGACTTAAATAAGTCTAGGTAGTGTGTGAGTAGTACAGGTAGTGTTAGGTTACTATATTTTAGGTATACCTATTGTATGATACACGGTTAATATCAGTTGACAGCATGGGAAAATAGTGTTGAGGAACCAATGAGGTTAGCCTGATATGACATTGTGGGCGTGGTTTAACATCTAGGACTAACCTAATAGGCTCCCTCGCATTATTTTCCCACGCTGTCAACTGATTTTAACCGTGCTTCATAATAGAACTATACTAACCTACCAGCTTATCGACCACGGCTATGAATAGCCTCAAAAACCCTAAAACTGATATGACTGACCGATAGTTGAACTAGTAGTATGTTGAAAACACATCAATATAAGTTTATTTTAGAATAAAAGTAATAGATGCTCCCTGTCATTTTACAAAGGTCTGCTACAATACTTAAGTCATAGATATGACTCATAAGCAAACGCTTAAATTAAAGTTTTAATTTAACATAAAAATTGAGTGAAGTTTGAATTAATCCGTTACTTTCTTATTTTAGTTCGCCACACCGTTTAATAGAAAGTCAAGAAGATAGAAAGCTCGGCAATATCTTAACGAGACAGACTTTATTCCAGGGTGTTTTGAAAATATTTAATTTAATCCTTGTTAGTTTAAAATTGTGTGCCTTATCTGTTTAACAGTTTTTTATAAGCATTTCTTAACTCGTTTACTAATTTTTCTAAATAAAGTCTGAATAAGGGTAAAACTTGCTCTGAATTTTTCTCTCCAGATAGAAGTGTCGATCAAAGACATTGGCTTTTATAGCGAACTCCAAAAGGAAAATTGAGGAATAAAATTACTATCTTATAATCCAAAGATACAAAAAGCTCATGTTTGTATGTCCTGATTCTGTTGTGTGTGAACTATTTTCGATATTACATCTCACCAAAAAATATATGTATGCGGGGAACCCCCGCCCCCCCCCCAAGGCGCTCCCGGTATTGTAACTTTTCGAGTCGTGCCTGGTATTGTAACTTTTCAAAGTGCGCCTGGTATTGTAACTTTTTGAGGTGCGCCTGGTATTGTAACTTTTCGAGTCGTGCCTGGTATTGAAACTCTTTGAGGTACGCCTGGTATTGTAACTTTTCGAGGTGCGCCCTGCATTGTAATTTTTTGAGGTGCGCCTGGTATTGTAACTTTTCGAGGTGCGCCTGGTATTGTAACTTTTTGAGGTGCGCCCGGTATTGTAACTTTTCGAGGTGCGCCCTGTATTGTAACTTTTTAAAGTACACCTGATATTGCAACTTTTCAAGGTGCGCCCTGTATTGTAACTTATTAAAGTGCGCACCTGGTATTGTAACTTTTCGAGGTGCGCTCGAAATTGTAATTTTTCAAGGTGCGCCCAGTAGAGGGTTAATAAGTATTATGCAGTCACTCAGTCTTTTATAATATTTATTTAAAAATTTTTTAGGCAAACAACTATCAAGTAGATAAGAACCACTTGTAGTTATATTATAATAATTAAGAGATAAATCTGTTGCATTAACCAAACTTCATTCTTCTATTGGTTCTTCCTAAACAGGTATGTTAATAAAACCTTAATCCTCTGCATCCTAATTTTAGTTGGTAACCCTGATAAAGCATATTTACCTCGGCATTGCAATTATTTCGAAGTAACTAAAATACAGGAATATCTGATATAATTGAAAACAGTAATCACACAAGTTTAAAAAATAAATATAAAAATGCGAAAAATTCGTTTAACAATTAAAGTTTTTAATTATTAATTAAAAAAAGAATAATATATTTTTTATTATTGTCTATTGGTCATATTATGCAATCATGGAGTTTGCCTAATTTTTTTTTTTTCGTTTGACATAAGTAATACAAAAAGTTAATATTATGTCTGAGGATAAATTACTAAGTGACAATAATTACTTTCTGTCCTTTAAAACGCCCTTCTTGCAATTCTTGTTAATCTAGTTTTGGGATTAAAGTGAAAATGTTGTTCCAAACCCTTTTTAGCTAGTAAAACTATTAGCTGTTTAAAACCGACCCCTGAGCACTGTGCTATTGTTGTCAGGCTCGCCCTGAAAATGTGATATATATAGAGACTAATCCAGTTTGGTTTTAGTGCGTGTTTTGTCCGACAGAGTTCTCTAGAAGAAAATAAAACGAAATTTATTATGTCGACGCATATATTTTACTTTATAATAACTTCGCATCTTCTTTTGTGATTGCTGAACGAATTTGATCGCTCTAAACTTTTGTTTGCATAACATATAAATTGTTTCTATGTTACTATTTGGTCGTTAATTCTTACTTTTTATTTAAATATCTTTCTCTTCTTTTATAATGAAGGATAGTAGTCAAATTATAATAATATTACGATGTATTGTCAAAAATTGTTGACAACCTGAAATGTTGGGCATTTTAACAAACTGACTATACGACCAACCTTAGCTATCTCGCTTTTAAAAGTACCAGGAACGATTTTTAGTATATCTCTTCCACATTTATACCGTAGGTATATAGGAAAATTATTGTGCTAGCAAAAAATCCAAAACTCGGATGTAACCGGATTTATCCGTTTCAGGTATTTTCACAAAGACCTCCTGAGTGGTTTTCACAAAGTTATCGGTCTGTATGTGTGTGTGTCTGTTATCATCGTAGCTCCTAGTGTATGCTAAAGAGTTGAAACTTTGTACAAAAATCAGTCTATCGCTTTAGTTGTGCTTTTCAGAAAAATATTTTTGTATGACGTCTTGAACCCACAGTAATGACCCAGCAAAAATTTCGAAAGATCATAAAGCGCGGAAAAATTTCAAAGTAGCAAGTTTCTAGCCATGTGTAAGACTAACATATTTGCTGAGTTTTATCTCATTATCAACATTAGTTCAATTTTTATCAAATAACTTGAGTACGTTTTTTTAAATGTGAACAATCTGAAAACAATTTAATTGAGTTGAAATTTGGTACAAGCATAAACCTTTACTTAATAAATAATGGCATCAAGTTACGTAATAACCCGACAAGTATATCCATGAATTTTGTTGGATTATAAAAGTTAAGCTTCAGCGTGGTCAGTGCTGTATGGGTGACCGCAGAGAAAAAACGGATGAATTTAGTATTTGAGGACGAGAGCAGCGAGTCCGAAGACATGCTGCAGATTAAATTTGGCACATTTTACATTCTGAGGACGAGCGAAGTGAGTCCGAAGCAAGGAGGATGAGCGTAGCGAATCCAATGTGATGAGGAAAAGTTCCGAGGGACCCCGTACCCGATGTTTTAATTTCCCTTGCCGAATAATAGATCTACTAAATTTAATTGGAATATCGGCTGTCAATTATAAAAAATTCTGATGTTTAAATTTCTAAACTTTGACGAGCTATAATTATCTAACTTCTACATCTCGATGTAAAAGAAGAACTATGACAATTTTTATAGTTATTCAACTTTTAGTTTAAAAGTTATTGAGGTGAAAAGTATATTTGACGGGGCGGTTCTTAATACTATATCCAAAAATTTGTCTACACCTATCAAAATTGATGTTTTCCCGCATTGAATTCAAATTTGAAGGAAATTTGGAACTAAATTGAACTCTATTAACTCTTTTATTCTTAAGACTTTTGACAGGACTTTTGAAGTTTTAGAGAAATATATATATATATATATATAATATATATATATATATATATATATAATTATATATATATATATATAAATTTATATATAATATATAATGAAAAATATTTCTACCATTCTCATAATGAATTAAAAACCTCCACAAATGACCGCAGGTCATTTTTAGTTAATCCACTCATACACTCATAAACTCATTTTTGTATTTACAAAAAAAAGCTCATACATTGCTGCATTTTACGCATATATATACATATATATATATATATATATATATATATATATATATATATATATATATATATATCTATATATATATATATATATATATATATATATAATTAATATATATATATATATATATATATTATATTCCTGCATCTATTTCATATTTAAACTTATCCTAGTTTATTACCATTGTTGTGATTTTCGTACGCTGAATACAAAAACACGTTAGTTTATATTCAATTCATTTAAGATTCTTTAATGTGTTTTTAATTGTAAGCAATTCATTTTACGAGCAAAAGGTTTTACAAAATAAATGTATAATTTAAAATGTTTTTTAAAAAATGAAACCTTCCATTCCACGTTAATAATAAATGTAATAATTACCCGACTCTTCACTTGAGGTTGATTTAAAATTTAAAGAAAAAACACAGTTGTAGAGATTTCAACTTGAAAGGACCCTTATTTTTAATTAAAAAATAATCAGCCCTGGGCTATGTACTTATGCTGAAGCTTGTATTTGTGCTTATTTTTCATCTTATAAATATAAGATTTTTACATATTTTCTGTTGGAGTCTTTGTGACTCCACAGAAAATAAACTTTCTTTAAAAGTTTACTATTTAAAGGAAAATAAAATTTTCAAATAGAAATTGTTAGAAATAAAATAAAATAAGTTGCATTTTATATCATTTCACAAATTTTTGAAATAAAAGTGGGCTTATTTTTGTATAAGTTTCCGATTTGACATTATAACTAATTTTTTATTTTCTATTTTTAAGTTACTTTACTTAATTGATGAAAATCTTGAATTTCTTAATTTTAACGAATTCTCAATGACTTACATAATGGTCCAAGAGCCGGACCTGAAAAAATGTGACTCATTTTGTACTAATTCAAACCAAATTTTTATAAAAATATACCTTAAATTATGAAGTAAAAATATAGTCTGCCTATCCAGAGTGAAGCCCTTCATATGACTGCGCATGCACAAAATGTTATAAAATCGCACAACTTTGAGTTTTCTTGAAATAAGTGGTTCCCTGTGGGTCGTGTGCAAAACATGAAGAGATCATTTTTAAAGCTGATAAAATTTTCTATAAAACTAGTTTTAAATCATCAAAATCAGATGACTGCAACCAAAGTTATGGCTCTTTCAAAACATAAAAAAATGGTTTATTTATGTAGTCAGCGAATTTCTTTGAAAAATTATTGGCTTTTTGTGTAACTTTTAGGTCATTTACAAATGTCATAACTTTAGTTGTAGTTATCCGATTTTGATAAAAAATCACTCGTTTTAAAGAAAATTTTATCAGCTTTAACAAATGTTAGGTATCTTTATGTTTTGCACACGACCTACGGAGAACCACGTATTGCAAGAAAACTGAAATTTGTGTAATTTTCTAATTTTTTGAGCGAATGCAATCATATGAAGGGCTCCACTCTGGATAGGTTGACTGATTTTCCTTTATATTTTAAGGTATATTTTCAGAAAAATTTGGTTTGAAGTAGTACACAATAAGTCACATTTTTTAGGCCTGGCTCTTGGACTATAAGGTAGGATGTATAGAAGGAGTGGGGGTAATGACTTTTGTTGGGTTTACGTACTATTGCTTTACAGTACAAATGTTTTGGTCTTCTGTATATATTAAGATTGGTTTCAGCTAAATCGGAGCAACTGATCAGATAGAGAACCAGAAGGACTACTTTTTTAAACTGTTTTAAATATGTTTAATACAGACGTCTTAGTAGATAAATTAAAGTGACGTAGTTCTTGTTTTTAGAATGCTAAATCCAATTAAATAGTTCCTGATTCGATAAACAGGGGTCATATGATGCATGCGTGGCTACTATCCCGCGGGGCAACAAAATGGAGATCCATACTAATTTCGGTGAATGGACTAGGTTGGCAAAATATACATTTTTTGCTGTGAATGGGCCCATATATTAGTAATAACATAGCAAGGGCTAAGAAACAGCAAATAATTCAAATCAACAAGCAACACACATAAGGCAAAAAGGCCGCGAAGCAGCCGCACCGCTAAGTGGCTTTAAAACCATCTCAATGCTTTTTTTTCTATTACAGGAGATAGAAAAGTTGATATCAACCAACAAAAACTTCTCATATCAAAGTTTACAAAATCAATTTTATAGTTAAAAACTATAGAATCTAATTTGAGAAAAAGAAATCGTTGTCAAACTTTTCTTATTGACTTAGAGGATAGACAGATAAGTTTGCTTTATTCTTTGATTTATCATTTTCTTAACTTATACTTTTGATTTATTTAGGTTTTTTGTTTCTATCCGAGAGTTTTTTTTAAGTAAGATTTATATATCCATACTGTGTGTTTCAGTGTCAAACTTTAAAGGTCTAATAAAGGCGATGGAGTTATAATAAACTTCGGCTAATTTAATATCCGATGCGGTTAAGTTGAGCGTAGAAAATTCGATGCGGTTAAGTTGAGTGGAAAATTCGATGCGGTTAAGTTGAGCGTGGAAAATTTGATGCGGTTAAGTTGAGCGAAGAAAATTCGATGCGGTTAAGTTGAGCGTAGAAAATTCGATGCGGTTAAGTTGCGAAGAAAATTCGATGCGGTTAAGTTGAGAGTAGAAGATTCGATGCGGTTAAGTTGAGAGTAGATAATTCGATGATGTAAGTTCATGTCTTGATGTGCTAGTATATTTTAGTTTTTAAAAACTCATGTTCTCCAATAATTCAAACTTCATTTACAGTCACATTACTAATAAATATTTCATTCTTCTACTTAAAACTTTATGCTCTTCTTGATTCAGCAAAATTCCATTTTTGCATCAATAAACACTGTCAATTAAACTAAAAATCAGTAAAATCGAATAAAGTAAATGTGAATTTCCAAGTTTTCCAGGTTACATTTATTAAACGGAGATTTTTGCATAATCGATTCCAGACTGAATATTTTCTCTTAACCTATTGCATGGCTTAACATACCATTTGTTCTGGAATGTGAAAATAAATTTTCATTTCGATGTTAAATGCGTTTTCCTCTAAGCATTTGCTAATCAAGTGATTTTGCGTTTTTATTAATTTAGATTTTACTACGTATGAGATGAATTAGAAGATAGAAATTTATTTGTTATCCTCATTAATATTGTAGGTATATAGGTAAAGTATTGTGTTTGCAAATAAATCCAAAACCGGGAATTCACCTGAATTATCCGTTTTTAGTATTTTTAAGACTGAGTAGTTTTTATCAAGTTGTCTATCTGTATGACACAATATAATTATGCGAGAGACACCTAGGAAATGTAACAAGCAAAATGCAATGCTACATCTGGGAACTGTACCATCATTCGACAAACGTCATCATTGATGGCTCGACATAATGTCATATCTCACTCTGTTTTGTTACGTCTAACTCATCAGGGTGCACAATTATATTGTGTCAACTATTCATGTTTTTCAAAACTCGGTAGTATCAAATGATATAAGTCTACCTGTATGTGTGTGTGTGTCTGTTATCATCGTAGCTCCCTGTGTTTTTAGGCTAGGTGATTAAAATACTATTCTTTAGGTATTCTTAGTTAGTTAGTTCTTCTTAGATGAGCCTAGCGAAAGTAGTTTTTATATGTAGGGATCAAGATGGATTCACAATACATATAAACATCGCTGTGGTAGCGATGCGTCCGTCCGTTCCGTGCGAAACCGTCATTGCGATACGGAAAATGTTGGTTCCTCAATAGCCAACGCTACGGCCACAAAAGCCGGAGCTTCAGCGCACTCTAGTTTAGTTAGAATTAAAACAAGAGGCCTTCAGCCACCTGTTGCCTTCTTGCCTCTGTGATGTAACGAGGAAAAGTTCCGAGATACCTTGTACCCAATTTTTATTATTATTATTATTATGTATTAAATTTGAAACATTATATTTTTAAAATTACTTCTTGCAACCTGGGTGTAAAATAACAAACAGCATAACAAACCTTTTGAAAGCCGTTCAAGAAAACCGGTTAAAACTCTGTTCAACTGGAATCCAAATTTAGAGATAAATTATCCGACCGCATAAAATACCTGCAAAACCCTTAAAGACAAAATCTAACAAACAATATCTCGCAATTTCACTTGAAACTATTTAGTCTATCAACACATTTTAATCTTGAAACTCTTTGTAGAGCTTCGTTTTTGAAGAAAATCGTTCTAGAGATGAAAATTTCCTTTAAAGGTCTTAATTAGAGATAAGGATATACAGTAAAGAAAGAATTTACAGAACAGAGAGGAATATTCAGTACAAAAGAGAATACATGTTACTAAGTCATAAAGTAAATTATCTACTTCAGTTTCGCTTTAGGAATAAATTGCATCAGTCGAAAGTTCATCTCTTCTATTTAGTTTAATATATCATAACCATAAATTATATTGTAATTTAATTGGTTTAAATACAGTTGTAGATTGTTCAGATGATAAAATAAGTAATAGTATACTGCACATATATGTACTATAATACTACTCTTCTGCCCGTATATGTACTATAATACTACCCTTCTGCACATATATGTACTATAATACTTCTCTTCTGCACATATATGTACTATAATACTACTCTTCTGCACATATATGTACTATAATACTACTTTTCTTCACATATATATACTATAATACTAAACTACTGCACATATATATATATATATATATATATATATATATATATATATATATATTATATATATATATATATATATATATATACTATAATACTACACTACTGCACATATATGCACTATAATTCTACACTTCATATTTAAGATACATTATGTTTAGAAGGATCGTACTGATCGTAGAGTATTATAAGACATTCGGCAATTTGACCAATGTAGAAATTAAAAAAATTTTGGTTGACCTGACGATGACGTCAACACTGAACACTGAAAACTGTTCAGGGGATATTCAAATTCACAAGCAAGTATCAAACGGTTACTGATCCTTTAGTAAAAACAAGTTTTATGTTGATTCCTCCGCGAAAGAGAGCGTAAAAAAGTCTATGGTAATAAAATTCTGGCGCGGTGGTCCGCATGTCGGGCGAATTTCCTTTGATGCGTGTTTCCGTGCTTTTTATATAAGTTTACAACTACTAAATAAATAATTCCGGCGCGGTGGTCCGCTGTCGGGCGAATTTCATTTAGAATACGTTTTTCCGTGCTAAACAACCATTAGAGGCATAGTTTTGTGCAACCAACTGGATAGTCATGCGCATTTCCTTTGGAAAATACAGACAAAATGAGTTACGAGCAGTGCTTGACAATTGAGTAACTGCTTAGGTTCTAAAGCATGAACCGGAACCACGCAATGGGCATGGTTCTTGCATAAGCAAGAAAATGGTTGTTTAGCACGGAAAAACGTATTCTAAATGAAATTCGCCCGACAGCGGACCACCGCGCCGGAATTATTTATTTAGTAGTTGTAAACTTATATAAAAAGCACGGAAACACGCATCAAAGGAAATTCGCCCGACATGCGGACCACCGCGCCAGAATTATTTCCTAGTTGTAAACTTATATTAGGTAAAAAAACTATAAAAAATTATCGACCCTTCCAGGATGTGAACCCGGGTACCCTGAGTTTGAGTGGTTGTATTGACTCCGGACCACTGGCATTCATCTCAGAGGCCCAAAAAACATTGAAAACGACACCCTACTCAAAATTTAATTTTCAACGACCGTAATTTTGGTTTTTTATCATTTTTGTGGTTTTTTCGACTTTTTGGTAACTTAAAGTGGTCGTATCGACTTCGGACTGGTTCATTCGACTCCGCGCCCAAAATTACATAGAAAACGACACCCTACTCGAAATTTATTTTTTATCGACCTAAATTTTGGTTTTCGGGAATTTAGAATGGTTTTTTCAATTTTTAGGTCACTTATAGTGGTTGTATCGACTTCGGACCGGTTTCATTCGATTCAGCGTCTCAAAAAACATAAATATTGACCTTTTTCGCGGCAAAAAATATTAACCCTGAAGTTTGCCGATTTTTTGAAAATTTCGCTGACTCAGCAAACCAGGTTAATGACGTCACAAAAACCTGGTTTTCAATAGGGTTCGTGTCCTCCCGAAGGTTGATTTTTGTACCAAGTTTGGTTAAAAAATATTAATCCGTTCGAAAGATAGAGTGTTTACAAGAAAGTGTCTAGAAATACATATATATATATATATATATATATATATATATATATATATATATATATATATATATATTATATATATATATATTTTTTTTTTTTTTTTTAAAAGTATTTTTTTCGTCATTCGTCATAAGGACCTCTGAAACGGATTTGTGTCGTGGTCCGAGGTTCGAATTCCGCCATGACGCCTACTCCATTAGGCGAATTTTGAAAGGAAATTCGCTAAAATTCTAGGGGTTAGATTAAAATATAAATCGTTCATGTTAGGATGGTTAGCGAAATCTTACCTGCAACAAATAATAACTGAATTAGATATTTAAAAGCAGATAATATTGAGGTGATAAACATACTGGTAAAAGCAGACTGAGTTTTTAACCAAAATCGGTTAAATTTGACCAACGTAATTAGCCAGCGAAAGATTAAAAGCTTCTGCAAAATTATCTAGAGCCATCGCTATGGGAGATACTGATTAATTTACTTCTTCACACCTTCTGCCTTAGGTATATAAGGCAAGTACATATAATAATAATGCCCGTTTTAGGGCCTTTCGGCCCTTCAAGGTATTCGCCAAGCGGGAACCACCTCGGGTGGGTCACATCTACTATGCTCAAAGTAAAGCTAAAGTTGGCGAAATCTTTTTACAACAGATTCTATTCATAAATAAACTGAGAGCATAGCCCGGGTTGTGAACCCCGGACCTCCGATGCCAAAGTCCAGTACTATACGGCCGCGGCTACGGAGGCAGATAAGGAAAGTATTTTGTTCAAATTCTAAACCCGAAAATGAGATTTCATCAGAATTATTCGTTTCAGGGGTTTTTAAATCGTTACAAATTAAATGGTTTTCATCATGAAATGTACGTGGCACACACAGACACTCACCCCCCCTATAATTTTGCTTTAAAGTTGAAAGTGACCATACAAATCAGCCAAACCATACAAATAAGGTGAAGTTGTGTGCTGCCTGGATTTTTGTTAACACTTTTTAGAAGGGGACGAGGAAAGCGAGCCCAAAATCGTTAAAAATTTACCCTGTGCCAGATTTTTTAAAACTTTAATGTCATACATGAGGGTTTACATAAATCAAGGCCGAGGTCGTTAAGGCGTTAGTCTTTACACTGACCTTTGACACCCACGGAGGTCTGGGGTTCGCATCCCAGGTTACGCTCTCAGTTTATAGAAGATTATTGTTTACATAAATTATCGCCAACTTTAGAATACACTTTGAGCGTAACTGTTGCTACTACCACCCGAGGAGGTACCCGCAGGGTTATCCCTGATGAGCCGCAAGGCACTAAACGGGCATTATTATTATTATTACATAAATCGTGCATTTAGGAATGAAATTTAATTCAGTGAGTCACGCAAAGGGTACATTTTTATTAAAATTTAATTATAATTAAATTGGTTAATTAGTCTATTTCAAACCAATGTTCAAAGTAGAGAGTTTGTTATTAAATCAAAAAAATATAGAAGTCGATTAACTTTCAAATACATTTAAAATTTAATAAATTGATAGTGTCAGTCAAGAAGTATTTGTAAATTGGTTTGGATAAAATTATCTTATATTATTGTATGCGCCAAATTTTGATGTCTTACGGTATAATAAGCCATATTTTCTTGAACATGTTTAAAAAAAGTATCTAAAATGCTGAAAAGGACAGTGTTTCCAAAATACTTGACAGCAACTAAGTTAAAAACAAGAACTCAAGGAACGTGTCTCGTTTACAAAATAACATTCAGTGAACGTTTATTGTTTTTTTAAAAACTTTTGATGTTTTTCCAGAAAGAAAGTCTGTTCTTTTTTTAGCAAGTTTTCAAAAGGAAATTGAGCTAATGAGATTAGCTCAGAGTCGTAAGGAATGGAAAATAGGGTTTCTATGGGAGTGTCGGATCGAACTGACATTTAATGCACATGCACATACTACTATGTATAGTGAATACAAGGACGATGTTCATTTAAATAATCGCAATATTTATGATTTTTGTCCTTAAACGTAATATTTGGATATTCGTCAACATCATTGGGGTCATTCCATATCAAATCATCACAGGTAAAAACACGAGATATCTTAGATTTTAATATAATTTCGCTTACAGATAGGCACCATAGAAGAAAGAAAAATCTAGATTATTGGCTCATTTGGTACAGCCAAATTGCCGCAGTAGGGTGGTGGATTTTTTCAAAAAATGTGATTCTTCAATATTTCTTTGACTAGGTGTAAAATAGTCAATTATTTTGATGAATCTAAACTTTTTTACACTTGGACATACCTCGACACACGTTATGCGCTACTATGTCCAATCCCATGGCGGTCCCAAAATGAAACTTAATAGACATTTTGCCAATAGTTTAAGCTTTTTTAAAAATTTTTTAAAAAAACTTTTAAAAATCGGCTTTAGAGATATTGGCATTTTCATTTTATATTTGCTCATAATAAATACTAGTAACTAATTATCTTTTTGAAAGGGCCACGTTTAAGTTTTCAAACACTACCAAAATTAAAATCATACCATAAAGAGAATTTTAGATATGGCCATTTTTGTAGTCAAAGAAATTTTAAGAAATCATAATTTTTGGATAATTCACCACACTACACGCGGTAACATGGCTGCACCAAATGAGCAAAAATTCGGTTTTTTTATTTCTTCTATGGTGCCTAACCTGTCTGCCAAGTTACATTAAAATCGGTGACATCAAGTCTTAAAATGTACTTATTTTGTGTTGATTCGACATGGAATAACCCGTAACAAAACACTACATAAAGTTCTAATGCAATAAACTGTAACTCTGCTAACTGCAACAATGTAAACCCAAAGAGGCCCCAGTACCAGTAGTACTTGTGGCTGAGGCAGAAAGCCGCATCCACAGCCTGACAGAGCCCTGTGCGATGTTCAGGTACTCATCATATATATTATATATATATATATATATGTTGGAAGTTGACGTTGCCAAGAAACCTATTATTATTATTTGTCATGTCATATATTGTTAAAATAATTAGATCGTTTTAAGATTTCACAGAAGACGTCAAGTTTATTTTATTTAGTTAGTATATTAGAAGTTAAAGTAATACTTGAGTCAACATTATGGCGACCGTAGATAGGCTGAAAAAGGCAAGAAAGGCGGCTAGAGTAAGTTTAGCAAAATTTATAATTTAAGAAGCTGAGCTAAGTAAGGAGGAGCCGTCATTAGAAATTTTGACAGGTAAACTAGAAAATCTAGTTTGGAAGTTCTCAGAGTTAGATGGGGTTCAATCTCAACTCATCAATGTTATGATTGAAGAAGATAGACCTGATGAGAATTGAAGGAGATTAAACTCTGAGTACGAAGATAAGTACTTTTCTGTAAAGTCACAGATAAGTGGGATGATTGAGGAAGCTAAGCGTTCAAGCGAAGTACAGACAAGCTCTGCTTCCCGCTCTCATAAGGTGAAACTTCCTCCAATAGAGTTAAAAAATATGATTTAGAGGTTAAGAACTGGTTAGAGTTTTGGAGTGGGTTCAAAAACTATTCATTTGAACACAGAACTGACAGGGGAGAAAAGTTTCAGTACCTATTAAGATCTTTTAAAGAGGGTTCAAGAGCTAGAGAGTTAGTAGAGAGCTATCCTCCTACTAAAGAAAATTATAGTAAAGCTCTTGATAGTTTAAAATCGAGATATGGTACTGATGAGCTTTTGATTGAATTATATGTAAGGGAGCTTTTACACTTAGTCATTTCTAACAGTAGAGTTAAATTCACGCTCGCGCAGCTGTACGATAATTTAGAGACGCAGTTACGCGCGCTTGAGTCACTAGGGGTTACTAAGGAAGTACGCAGCCATGTTGTATCCTCTGGTGGAATCTAGTCTACCTGAGGAGACATTACGAGCGTGGCAACGGACTTTATCCTTAGCTGATTATAAACCTAGTGGGGAAGAGGGAGATCCTACAGTTAATAAACTGTCCAAGTTAATAAAATTTGTTCAGTCTGAGGTGGAAAGCGAACAACGTATACAGTTAGCGATATCTGGGTTCGGAACTGTAAGTATTGGCGAAAGGAAAAAAGCATCTGAGACCAAGCAAAGCACGGCTGATAAAGTAAGCACGCCGAGTGCTGCGACATTACTTACACCAGTCTCTTCAGTAAATAAGCATGATAAAAGAGCTGGGGGAAGTAATGAAGTAAAAGTCAAATGTGTTTTTTGTGATTTGCCTCATGAAAGTAGGGAGTGTCTTAAGGCGCAAACCATGACACTTGATGACAAAAGGCAAATAATAGTTTCGAAAAGGCATTGTTTCCGATGTTTACGTAAAAACCATACAGCAAAATTCTGTCGAGTTAGAGTTAGATGTGTAATCTGTAGTATGGGTCATTATGAACTTTTATGTCCTGAATTAATTAAATTTAAGTCCAAGGGTAAAATAGAAGGTAAAACAGATTCGGCTTTAAGTAATTTACAGAAAATTCCAATGTTTATTTAAAAACTGTCATGGTAAAAATTTTAGGTAAAAAGGGGAATTTTGTTGTTCGAGCAATATTTGATTCGGGTTCTCACAAATCTTACATCTCAAAAATCTTTGTTGAAAATGTTGGAAGTTGACGTTGCCAAGAAATATTATTATTATTTGTCATGTCATATATTGTTAAAATAATTAGATCGTTTTAAGATTTCACAGAAGACGTCAAGTTTATTTTATTTAGTTAGTATATTAGAAGTTAAAGTAATACTTGAGTCAACAATATATATGGAGAGTCTCTCTCCGTCAGACGAACACACTGTTCGAAATGCTACAACTTTTTGTGTAAGTCTTTTTAAGTGTGTTCTTTTTTATCTCAATAATTTTAGTATAAATAAATAAATATATATATATATATATATATAATATATATATATATATATAATATATATTATATATATATATATATCATGAACAAATGGGAGTATAAGTGTCACAGACACAAAGTTATTTACACAGAAACGTCTTATAGACCCGGTTTCAGATATTTAGTGTGAACTCAAGATCTACTTTTCCAATGCAGTAGGTTACGATAGTAGGTGAGGGGAAGCAGGAAACAAATAAACTACAAAATCAATCGTTCCACAAGAGAAAATTTGCAAGTTTATACAAAGTAAAGAAAATTATCTGACGTGCTTTTCTTAGAGGGAAAACTCGTTTCTTAACTTAATTCTCTACGCTGAAGAAACCCTATTTCAATTAATTAAAACCCTTCCTAAATCTAATTAAAAAACGGACTACTCTATCTTCGTGATTAATGGGAAAATTCCTTACTTCCAATAGAGCTCAAGATAAATCTAATTGTAGTTCATTTTATCCGATAAGTTCTCTAGAATACCTGTATATCCAATTAAAATAATGTGTAGCTAATGATTTTTAAAATAAAATTTTAAATGTATTGGCGAATTTTCAAAGAAAAAAAGAGCTTATGAGATTGAGGAGGTAAAAGATATATATATATATATATATATATATATATATATATATATATATACATATATATACATACCTGGACGTTTCTATGAGACACGATAACTTATCGTGCCTCTTTATCGAATCGAATGTGATTTTTTGGATCAAAATTAAACTTGGACAAAGATCAAAGATCAACCTTGTTGGTGTCCCAAACTCTATTGTTTATAAAATGTGTGTGACGTCATTAACCCACAAAAATGACCCCACAAATATTTCAAAAATTTTTAATTCTTTTGATAGTGATTTTAGATACGGCTGAGGATCTACTAAGAATGGTGCACAAACATGTGAAATTTCTTGTGCTATCAGTATTAATTCCGATTTTTAAAGTTAAGCTTAAGATCTAATTATTAACTTGCAAGTTCTAAGGCTATTTTTTAAGAACGAAAAAAAGGCATATTTTGTTTAAAAACCTCAAAAATGCTCGATAAACTTTCACATAAGTTAAGTATAGAATTTTAAAACCATGTAAAAGGTAGTAACAATGTACATCCATACTGCGGCGAAAATTTTAACTAATCTCAGACATCTTTTTTGTTTTTTTGTAAGACTTATAAACTTAACTCTTAAATCATACGGATCTTTCACATTTCTTTATTTATAATGTGGATCTAGAGAAAAAGTATTGCGTTTGCAAAAAAATCAAAATCCGGGATGTCCTTTTCAAGTGTGTTTTTTCCGGCATCTTAAGTGGGTTTCACAAGGTTGTCTGTCTGTATGTGTGTCTGTTATCATCATTCATACACTAGTAAGAAGAAAATGTACAATTAAGTTTAATATTAAGGTCAATAGTGACCCCTGCTCACTTCAGGCTCCTGGGCCATCACGAGCAGGCTATCTTTATAAATATATTATTTATGTACTAATTTTGTATATTACTTAAATAAAGAAGTTTAAAAATTTAAAAAATTATAGCTCCAAGCGAATTATACTAGAGACTTGAAACTTAGTCCGAACTTAATTTTTTGGTGCAGTTGCGCTAACAGAAAAAATATTTTTATGACGCCATTAACCCGCAATAATGACGTCATTATTTTGAAGATCTATAAAACGCGAAAACATTTTTCTATGGTTTAGAGATTTGACAAACGTGTCATATTTAAGTCCAACACATGTGCAAATTATTATCTTATTATCAGCATTAGTTCTATTTTTACCAAATGACTTGTGTACGTTTTTTTAAAAAATCAGAAAATAATCAAATTGAGTTGAAATTCGGTACAAGTGTGTACCATTAGGAAATAATTATGTACACTAATTTTCAATACGAGTGTATCATATATCTATGCTATTTGTTAGAACATAAAAGTTAAGCAGCATCGAGCGAGGTCGGTGCCTGGATGGGCGACAGCTGGCATTTAAACGAATGTATTTACTGTCTGAGACGAGCAAAGCGAGTCTGAAGACGTGTTGTAGTATCAATTTAATGATTTTTATATACTGATGACGCGCGAAGCGAGTCCGAAGGCGTTAGGTTGAGGATAGAAAGTTACGAGGCGCCCAGTACCCGTAATTTGTATTAAAACGGTTTATAATATGTTTTAGACAATTTTAAAATAAACATTAATAAACCGATATCACAAAAGTCTAAAGTTGTTTCTGATGAATCAACTACCAAGTTTCATTTTTATGCATGTTTATAACAATAAACCCGCAAGGCACTAATGACAACTGTGTCTATTGTTCGGTAACTCTAGAACTCTATGAATCCAAATACATTAATAATTAATATGCAAATTAGCGAAAAAATAATGAGAATGGATTATTATTAATTGAATTAAAATTAACATTACTTTTCTTTTTAAATGGCTAATATGGGATATTTGCAGGTACCTTAAAATACTTTAAAAAACTATGTCAATTGCATATATATATATATTATATATATATATATATATATATATATATATATATTATATATATATATTATATATATTATATAGAACGTATATAAAAATATAAAATTATTTAATCTTCTTATTTTCTAATTCTGTCAATGTTAAATTATATTTTTCTTTCTTTTATGAGGTTTGGTTTTGTAATTTTTATAGAAATATAAGCTGTGAAGACATTAATAATTTTGAAATTCTTTTAAGAATAACAGCTTTTAGAATTTAAAGGTTCTCTTTGATAGAAAATCGATAGCGTTCTGAGCTAATCCGAAAATCCTTTTTCTTTTCCTTGATTCCATTTTCTTTTCTATATCATCCTCATTTCCTTTCCTATCACTGTCAAGAAAATAAAGTTTTGTGTTTTCAATTTATTTTCCGTTCTTTTCCTGATGAGCTAAGGTTTTTTTTGTTCTGTTAACGCTCCAAGAAATACAACCAGTTTCACTTAGATCGGTTCTGCGGTATTGCTGAAAAAACATGAGGTTTCTGTAGACATTAAAACAAGACGCTTTCAGCCTCTCGGCTGCTACGTGGCGTAGGGGCTAGGGGGCCGCTACGTGGCGCGTAGGGGGCTAGGGGCCGCTCGTGGCGTAGGCGCTAGGGGCCGCTATGTGTCGTAGGCCCTAGGGGCCGCTACGTGGCGTAGGCGCTAGGGGCCGCTCGGTGGCGTAGGCCCTAGGGGCCGCTACGTGTCGTAGGAGCTAGGGGCTGCTTCGCGGCCACATGCTTGTTGTCCCATATCATACGTCATATTACTAGTAGTTACGTTTGTAGCATACAGCCACGATATAAGTGAATATTCAAATGTCTCGTCAAAAACCGTGATTTGTTTAAATTATGTTATGTATGTCAATCAATAAAACCATAACTAACAAATAACACCAAAATCTCTCTATAAAACCTTTATTAAAACCAGAGCCGGCTTTCGACCTCACGATCATCATCAGTGCCGGAGAGTTGAAGAAGGAGAATCCTAGTCTGACTTTTTAGGCAGAGTCATACAGCGGGCTCTATATGACTCTGCCTAAAAAGTCATACTAGGATTCTCTTTCTTCAGCTCTCCGGCACTGATGATGATCGTGAGTCGAAAGCCGGCTCTGGTTTTAATAAAGGTTTTGTGGAGAGATTTTGGTGTTGTTATTTGTTAGCTGTGTTCACTCCACTGCTCAGTTTTCTGTTAAACCATAACTAAGTTATTTCGTGCAATTAATCACGGTCATTGCTCAAAGCGTGATCAGATGAAACATTGTGCTCTAAAAAGGAGAATGAGAGTCATTAATGGCACGTATACTGCGATTAGCTTGCCACTACTGCGTCTCGGTAATCAAATGGTATCTTCTTCGGCTACAGATAATTTCTGTAGACCATCCTCGCCTTCGGCTCAAGGGCAAAATTTCAAACTAATCTGTGATATTCTATTTTTCTTCTTAGATTCACATATAAAATTATTTTTCATCATAAACTAAGCGTAAAATATTATATGTATATTTTGTTATATTAATTACTAGAACTGTAAGAACTTTTTTATAAAAAGTTTATTAAAAATAATAATTAAAAAAAGATAAAGTTATTTATTACCAAAAGTTATTCTCGTACTTTTTGAAGCAAATTTTCACCGGAAAACTCAGAGGCTAAAGAAATATTACTACTCTTTTGGAGGTTTAAAACAATTGTTGAAATTAATGTAGAGAATAAACTTTTTTTATCAGAACAACCTCATAAGTGTCACTTTTATTATGAAAATTCGCTAAATATAATTAAGAAAGAAAAATAAATATGACAGCATTATTGTTATTACAATATATGTCAGCGTATAGAATATTTTAAAATTTATGTTTTACTATTATTTTTTGATTTTCGCTTTAGCTTGATATGTTCAAGTCTGAAAATTATTTATGTAATTTTATCTATTTTAAGGGTAATAGTTGTAATATACTGTATACTGATAACAAGACAAATTTTAGTTCATATGGTATGAAATAAGTTTTAAAAAATATATCTTTTTTTCATATATATGACGAATTATAAAATTATTTTAAACGTTTGTTTCAATGTGATTGTAGCTTAGGTGTTGATCCATACTTCCACAATTATTGAATAATTGGTTAATTGTATTATAACATTGTTTTGAGATTGTGTAGTTAATATTAAACATTTATCTGAAGAAGTTTCTCATTGAGGAAGCTTTTGCGAGATATAAGACATCATTTTTCTTGTAAGGGAGAAAATACAGGATCATTTTTGTTTAAAAAAAATGATAAATTTTCCTTATCATACCCTTACTGCGGCTTTTAAAGCATTGAAGAACCCGTAGATTTTCTTAAAAGTCCAACCATTTTTTTTTATTAATGGATTATTTTTAAAGGCTTTTTCCTTTTCTCCTTTCTACATCTTTATTATTTTTCTTCCATAAAAATGTAAAATATTTCAATTTAAAATATATCTGTATTATATATCTAATTTTACCTGGAACTAGAAGTAGATAAATTATTGTTATTGTTTTAACATTCAGAAATACTTATTTAATTTTCTTGGACTTTAAATAACTGGAATTAATTGTTTACGTGGAGCAAAGTACAATCAGCATATCTTATTTATCAATCTTATTAAATTTGTTTGGACTTTAAATTTTGCTCAGGGCTGGTTTTACCCTAAAGATGGGGGTAGTATTTGCATAACTTTGTAATATTGTAAAAATTATTTATATTGTTTTATTTTTTTTCAAACATATTGTTTAAAAAAAGACTTATGAGTATTTATCCTATTTAGCCACATCACTTATGAGGTATTTTATCCTATTTAGCCAGCATCGCTTATGAGATATTTAACCTATTAAGCCACCATCGCTTATGAGGTATTTATCCTATTTAGCCACCATCACTTATGAGGTATTTATCCTATTTAGCCAGCATCGCTTATGAGATATTTAACCTATTAAGCCACCATCGCTTATGAGGTATTTATCCTTATTTAGATACCATTGCCTATGAGGTATTTATCCTTATTTAGCCAGCATCGCTATGAGGTATTTAACCTATTTAGCCACCATCGCTTATGAGATATTTATCCTTATTTAGATACCATTGCTTGAGGTATTTTATCCTTATTTAGCCAGAATCGCTTATGAGGTATTTAACCTATTTAGCCACCATCGCTTATGAGGTATTTAACCTATAGACCATTGCCTATGAGGTATATCCTTATTTGCCAGCATCGCTTATGAGATATTTAACCTATTTAGCCACCATCGCTTATGAGGTATATATCCTTATTTAGATACCATTGCCTATGAGGTATTTATCTAAGCCATTATGAGGTATTTATAGCCAGCATAGCTTATGAGGTATTTATCCTATTTAGCCAGCATCGCTTATGAGGCATTTATCCTTATTTAGATACCATTGCCTATGAGGTATTTATCTAAATTAAAGTCTCTCAAAGTTGCATCATAAATGTGCACTAAAAATCTTTAAATAGAAATAACTCATTTTGAAAAGAACTGTCGTGTATTGTCTGATGGTCAAGGGAAGGTGAGGCCGATGCGCCTTTAGTTACGCCTCGTATCGCCATTATCCTCGCCTCTTTACCTTATCTAAGTATCCTTTGCTCTGTTAGTAAACACTTCTGTGTATTTCCTTTCTAGATAATAGGTTTATTATTGTCATTATAATACCCAAACATTTTAGTTTTTATTTTTACCCTGGCAGAACCTATAATATATTCATCATACTATATTAAGTTAAATACAAAGAAGTGTTTGTCCTTTTATATAAACCTAACTTGTAAGTATTATTAAGATAAGTATTTATACTAACAAGGAAGCTTATAGAAATATTAGGTCTTTGCTAGATAGTAAAAATTACTATTTCAATGACTTGATACTTATTCATACCATAATTTTTCTCTGTAAAAGAAAATTGTATTCCATTTAAACTAATAATCTCTCCATTATCTTTATAAATAAATACATAAAAAACCATTTATTATTTTCAAGAAGTCAGTACATAGAAACATAAAAACGTAACAAAAAGTAGACGTGAAAGTTTGTGACAATGGTGAATTATGAGTAAAATTAGTTGGACGTAATCAATTGTCAGTACTATTTACAATTAACGACGTTTCGGGAGCAGGTACTTCTCCCATCATCAGGTTCTCCTAAGAAGGAGCTAAAAAGGCAGAATTAGAACTTAAAATCTCGATAATACGTATTCGCAAGTAGCTAGGAGGTATATAAGGAACCCTAATCCCCATATAGACCGGGGAAGGCCCCATCGTAGACAAGATTTCAAAGTGCATAACAAAGTCGATGATACCTGCCTACGAAGTTAGGTTTTAGTCCTAACACCCAACACTAGACACACCCACCGTCTTTTTCAAGACGAACCAGATGTTGGGAGAAGTACCTACTCCCGAAACGTCGTTAACTGTAAATAGTACTGACAATGGATTACGTCCAACTAATTTACTCGTAACAAAAAGTATAAATTTTTACATAACTATTGAAAATAAAATGGGAAGTTTGGAGTTTTTAGGCTCCTGCTCTTCCACTTCCCTAATTTTGAAAAAGAAAATGTTAAATATTAACAAATAATGTTTATATAAAACATTATTTGTTTTATATAAACAAATAATAAGGTTTGTTTATATAAAATAATGTTAAATTATAAACATTAATATCTCAATGATTGGAGTGGCATTGGAGTTGCCAGTGCCTGGATGGGAGACCGCAGGGAATGAAATATACATATTTACTCTTAGAGGACAAGCGAAGCGAGTTCGAAGACAAGTTGTAGTATAAATTTAACGACTTGTATTTCCGAGGACGAACCAAGCGAGTCCGAAGTAGAGATAAGCGTTGCGAATCCGATGTAATGAGTCCAAGTTCCGAGGTACCTCGCATCTAATTTTTTTTGTATTTCTAAAATAAATAAATTTTAAGTAAAAAGTATTATTATTTATTACCGCATAGATATCATTATTCTATAATTATTCTTGAGGCCAAATTAAAAATAATTTCTAAAAAAAATGAATTAAATTACGTAATTATAATTTCAAAAATGTAGCTCTTCTGGAAAATTGTGTGGGAGATGGCAGCGAGTTTTCAGGGGATAGATAAAATGAATTATTGATTTTAATTTTTGCTTTTTAAGTTTTCCTCATTTTAGAGGTTTTCCTCGTCAGGCTAAATGTTTTTTTCCATCCTAACTACGAGGAAGTATTGTAACAGCATTAAAATATACCCATATTTTTACAGTGTTTGTTTTAAAGTTCTCTTTTGATCCCTATAGTATCTTAAGACCCTGTGAAATTTTTGTTTCAGGTAAGCATTATGCATGCATGCCTGTAAGTGGACAGCTAAACATGTCTGCAGCCACTAATACAGCTTAATTGATTATACTGAACCTTTATTACCAACAATATTAGTTGCAGTTTGGTGTTATTAGTTTCTTTACTAATATATTGTTTTCTTAGGATTTATTAATATTAATTAATGATTGATTTAATGCATGATGATTTGATTCACGATCTGACACTTTATTTTCATTTGAAAATTATCTAATCATACTATCCCTGTTTTTATTCTGTAGATGTAATGTTTCTATTCTGCAGATGTAATCATACTACCCCTGTTTCTATTCTGCAGATGTAATCATACTACCCCTGTTTCTATTCTGCAGATGTAATCATACTACCCCTGTTTCTATTCTGCAGATGTAATCATACTACCCCTGTTTCTATTCTGCAGATGTTATTATATTCTCGCTGTCTCTATCCTGTAGAGACATGTATAACCAAAATAATTATTATGCTATGATTCTAAGACACGTCAAAATTAATTGTATATGAACTTATTGGGGTTAGTTTAAAAACATTTACCTGCATTTTTACGTCTATACTTCGTAAATATTTACTTCATAAAATAATAAATAAATTGAAGTGAGTCAAAGTAGGACATTGCTGATCATTAATCAAGATTTATTAATGTCAGACATTATCATGGTCACTCTGATATCACGTAAGATATCTCATGATAGATTTCACGGCAACTTCAGCCACGCCCTAGCTTATTTTCTTTTCCTTTACATTGTCTGCCGACGTCTAGTTAGGGAAAATTGGCCCAAAAATATTAACTTGTTTTCTTTGCAACCCTTGCTGTTCCGGCTACCTGTTTTTAAGTTAACTTGAGGTAACTTGATATTTTAAAGGATTGATTTTACCTTTAGGGCCATTAAATGGCATAAACTACACATACAATTCTGGGTTAAATTTATGAAATTATAACTTAAACTAATTCTGCGTATGAAGATTTAGGTCTTCCGGTAGTGACCGCGTCAATGTAGATGAAGAATCCGACGTTTCGCTTCCACTGTGGGAGGCATCTTCAGGAATGTTCAGTTTTGTAGAGAATCGTGTTTCTATGCATGATGTCCTACATCCCTGAAGATGCCTCCCACAGTGGAAGCGAAACATCGAATTCTTCATCTACATTGACGCGGTCACCACCAGATGACCTAACTCTTCTTGTACTAATTCGGGGTAGTAATTCTGTAACTTGCATTACAGGAAATTTAGGACCAAAAATATTACAGTGTCTTAATTCAGAGTTTGTAAAGCTTTTAAGTCATTGTTGGTCCGGTTTTTTCACAGTGGGAAGTTTTACAGTCAAATACCGAAATTCGAAGTCTAACATTAAAAATATATTTTTTAGGATATTCAAAATAAAATACACAAATTTCATTGTTTTAACTGAACCACGCTGAAACCGTGATATTAGTAGTAAGGTGATTAATAAAATCGATCACTCTGTGATGTCCAGGAATTGACATCTAAGCACTATTACTGCTACCTTAAGCTAAATGTGAGTGTAGCCAAGTTACCTACCATAGAACGTTTACTGTTTGTAAGTCTAATTTTAAACTGTCTGTTTAAATTTAATTTTACTGAACTACTTCTAAGACTTTGTAAGATCTCATAAGCTAGAGAGCGGAGTATATATGAATATCATACTACCATAATACAATAATTTTAGGCTCTTAAGTAGACATTTACTAAATTTTATTTATTTAATTTTCTACATGATTCCAATATATTATTTTTAGCATTTTAATTTCTATATTGTTAGTTAATTTGTGATAAATGTGTTAAAAATTAATAGAACGACTATCGGTGCTATAAATGGTCAATATTTTATAAATAAATACTTTCTTATTCCTGGATTTTAAATATAGAATCAGGATCTTTTCACTACGGACTTGGATTTATCCGATTTAATCTAAAAATAATAAAACTTGAACGGATAATTTACACAAACATTTTACAAAAAATGAATTGATTGTTATTAATTATTTTAGTGATTAAATAAAATTGATAAGCAATTACTAAATTAAAACACCATTACGGTGAAAATCAGCTTGTTATCAGTTAATTTTTATATGTTACAACTAATTAAAACAATTAATGCAATAAAAGGCAATTTTGTGAGTTGGGCAAACTAAAATTATTCAAAAGTAAAATTTATCAATCCAACAGCAAGTATCGACGGTAGCTGATTCTTCGATTGCTTCTTCAACTTGCGGTAAATACAACCTTTTTAAAGTAACAGTATACTTTAGCTGTAAAAAAGTGGACCACCAATGCCGGAGACGAACCTAAAATCTCCGACAGAAATCTTTGGAGCCTCTCATTAATAACTAAGCGAAATACATTTGGTGATTATTTAAAATTAATAAATGCAGAAAATATTCTTAATTTTGGTATATTTAGTTGTTCATTTATGTTGTCTTTGTTGTTTAGTTTATCACATTATGTTGTTTAGGTGAATCATATAATTAATATTTTACTTTATTATATTTTCGCTTATTTTTATACTTAAAACCTAGGCTGTATTTTCGTGTTTTTCGAACTTTAAAGCTTATAAAAGCTTCATGAAAAAAAAATATTGAAAAAGCTTTCGTGATAAAGTTTTCCAGAAAAAACCTAATTATGATGTTTGCTGAGAGGCTGCTCTCTCCTTTCCAAAGGATTAAAAGAGCAAACTCAGCAAACTTTTTTAAATCTAAAATAAATTTTTCTCTTGTAAATTTTTTTAGTTATTTTACATTATCTTTTTTTTCACAAAACTACCTACTAGGTAGGTTTTAAACATACCCGGCTAAAAATTAAATGATCTGTGATTATCCATAAAGAAAATTATGGACATCGGTTGAAAATTAAAAAGGTTGTATTTACCGCAAGTTGAAGAAGGAATTGAAGAATGATCTACCGTCGATACTTGCTGTTGGATGAATATACCTGGACCGGTTCATATTCATTGGATCCATCGGTGATCCAACGGTGATTTATAACCAACAGCAAGTATCGACGGCAGCTGATTCGTTAATTTAAATGGTCTTTGTCAAGAAAGAGGCGGAAAGATTATTTGTTTAGGAAATTCTCTGCACATAAGGCAAAACGGCCAAGGCTATGTCAAAGAAAATTAACTAGACATCTGCAACATGCGACCGACACCTCGTAGAGACCGAAGGTTTCTTAGTCTCCTTTATTAGCGAATTTCCGAAGAAAAATGAGCTTATGAGATTGGGTCTTGGAGGGGTAGGGTGGAAATTTTATATATATATCCCTATGTCAATAACATCCCACAACTCTTGGGGTCAATGATGCTAAAGTAGAAAATATAGTTGTTAGGAGATCCCGTATCTTCACTCCGCTTAGCTTACCATCTCAGTCAGTTAATACAATATATGGCCCTGAAGGGGCTGCGGTGAACCAAGCGATCTCGCAAAGCGGACTTGCGAGGCGAGTTGTCAATTTAACTCTTCATCTGAACACAGTGGGAGTAATAGTAAGCATTTCAAGCGCGCTTACTGTTATTTTGTTTAATTCTATTTTACGCCTATGTGCGTAAAATAGATGTGAATGTGCATTTAAACATTAGCAAATAATGTATTAAAAGGTCAAGTTATTTCTATAGTGGAATTCGTCTATTCCAGAGTTCTTGGGTTCGACTCCGGTTTGCTTTGTTTATTTTTAGACGTGCGAAATATTTTCTATTTTTAAGAGTGCGTGAACGTAAAGCGAGAAGGTCAGGGTTGTTTGTAAAGCGAAAAGAAAATAATAAATATTTGATTTACTTACGAGAGACATTGGCGTATCGCTACTTATAAAGTGGGGGGGGGAAGAATCATGCATTGTATATAATTTTGGGTTTAAACTTAAAGCAATAATAAATTAGTGAGATGGTAAAAAAAATTTAAAACGTTTCCAAAGGAGAATTAGAAAATAGGATTTGGGTCATGAAGTGGGAACATTTTTCTAAAAAGAGATTTGTCTTCAAAAATGTATATGTCTCCTAATATAATGCCTCTTAATACCTTTTAGACAGTTCTGTTATAGAATGAGTAATAACTTTAATACTTTACATTAAACCTTGTACATAATCCTTGAATTTCAATTTTGATATTTACATCATATTTTAACTGGAATTTGAAATTTTATATATTCATTTAACCGATGTGATGAGGAAAAGTTCCGTGGTACCCCGTACCCGATTTTTATAGCTTTGTAATTACTTGTTCCATATCTAGTATTAATCTGTTTACAAATAAAACATTAAATAGAATTTGTGGTTTATATTTAATTTCATACCCATATGTTCTGTGGTGGAACCACAGCCGTGGTAAAAGCGGAAATAGAACTGCAAATTTAACTAATTATTTCTCCCTTCACATTATCAGGGATTCCTATCTCCTAATTTTCCTATAGCGCTGTTTTCATTTTGTTTGAAAATGAGTAAAATGTTTTTAATTAAAACTTCATTGATTATTTTCTTTAATTTGTACTTATTTAATTTTAAAATTTGGATTCACTTATTTGCACTTTTCCTCATTTATACTCCAGGTATGAAAGAATTATTATGTTAGAAATCCAAAATCGGACTTCAGATAAATCATTTGTATCAGGTTGTTAAGATCTTTTTTTTAATAATAAATAAATCGTTTATTTATATATATAATTCCGTTTTACAAAGGTTAAATTACAAATTATAAATAAATAAATAATATATATTGACCATTTGTGTCGCATAAGCTCAAGGCTTGTGCGCGACACGAGTTTACTCCTCTAATGCTTATATCTACTCTTATATCTAATTAAATTAAGTAAAAAGCATAATAAAAGTATACATTTATAAATTTAAGTCAACAAAGTTAAACAAGGAAATGAGAAAAAATAAATTAATTGCATAATTAGGTACCTAAGATTTTTTTTAACTTATTTTTAAAAGTCTTGTAAGGGACAGTAGAAAGAATATGTATGGACATGTTATGTACAGTCTAGGAGCTGTGAAAAGCACTGTGATTACACGCAGCTGATGTTCTGCAGCTAGGCACAACTATCCTCTTATCGTCTTGACTTCTAGTCTGATATTATGTCTGAATAATTGAAAAATTACAAATATTTTTTCTTAATTAATAAAATCTGCTTAAATTTGTACAAGTCTCTTATATAAGGCACATTAAAATCCTTAAAAACTTGGTCTGAAGCATATCTTATGTTTTCTTAAAGCAGATTTAATAATTCTTTTCTGTGTTATTTCCAATAATTCATACTGGATGGCACCAAGTCCGCCCCATCCTAAAATACCGTACTGAAGGATGGACTGGCAAAGAGCTAGATAAACTGTTCCTCAAGTTCTTTAATGAGAGAATAGTTCGCAGCTGAAGAAATTTATAAATGATTTTTCTAAGCCTAGAACATAGATACTGTACATGTGCTTTCCATTTCATATTCTTATCTATTATAATTCCTAGTTACCGAATTTCTTCACATTGCTTTTAAAGGCTCGCAACTACATTTATATGTCAAGCAGTTTTGAGTTGTGTAATTTGATTTGCCAGGTTTTATCATTATTTAAGAGTACTTTATTCAAGGATCCTGCTTCAGTAATAGAAACGCATATATATTTCGTTTTCAAGATGTTTAATGAGAGCCTATTCTCATCTAAGTTTTGATTAGATTTATTTCAAAATTGGCTACTCTAAATACATCTTTCCAAGATTTTCAATCTTGGTCAAATTAAAATATGCACTTTTTAACTCTAGTAGGTCGTTTAAATAAATGATAAATAATATTGGTTCTAAGCAGGTTCCTTGAGGAATTCCTATGTTTATTCCGATTTCTACAGCTTCACTCAAAAGCCCATCTCCGGAGTGGTTTTTACAAAGTTGTCTTTCTGTATGTTTATGTGTGTTTGTGTGTGTGTGTGTGTGTGTGTGTGTGTGTGTGTGTGCTGACCGTTATCATCGTATCTTATACAGGAGTGTTGAAACTTGAAAGAAAAATCAATATTTAGGTGTAGTTGTGCCATCCGGAAAATAAAAGTATTACGATGTGAAACGTATAAAAAATTTAAAAATTCGAACAACACGGAAAAATGCTTCGATCAGTTTGAGATTTGGCACGTATGTAGTCATATATAAGACCCACAATATGTGTCAAGTTTCATCCTCATTATCATTCGTTTAATTTTTATCGAATGGCATGTATAAGTTTTTTTAAAAATAAAGACCGCGAAACAATATGTAATTGATTTGAAATTTGGTACAAGTGGATTCCTTCTCATAATAAATAAGTAAAAAAATGTAAAAACTTAAAAGTTTACAGTCGTCAAAATTTTACAAATCATTCATATTTAAAACACATACATTCACTTCATTCTAATAAGTTACGACTAAAATCAACGAGTGATATCAATATCAATAAATATTAAATATAAGTTTTAAAAAATAATAAAAATTACAAACAGAACAATACAGTAACATAACAAACAATTAGGAATAGTTTAAAACATACTAGAATCACTCATGATATCACAGTCAAAGCTTTAATAAATTATTTGCAAACACAAGTTTAAAGAAAAAACAACAAAAATACTACGGCCCTTTGCGAGCTTTACGGACCCGTGGTGCGGCCCTGAATATTCGCTAGATACATGGCAAAATGGCAAGTAACAATAAATACTAAAAGAAAAATAGCGAGGCCATGAAAATTTGCTGGCGAAATGCCATGTAATAAGAAATAATAATAATAAAAGAACAACAATCTGGCCGCGAAGCTGCCACATTAAAATAGTATTTTGGCGTGAGAGCTTGGAAATAAGTACAGAAAGTGAAGAATGTATTAAGTATTACAATTGGTTTCATGTGCTATATCCTCTTAACTAACTGGCTGAATGGTTGAGGTGCCGGACAACGGATCAGGAGACCCTCGAGTCTTGGGGCGTTTAAGTTTTTAAGACGATTTAATTTTTTTTCCGGTTTAGTAAAATGATGTTACAAATACTTTAAGTAACGAAATAATTCTGGCGCGGAAGTCCGCAAGCTAAGTTTCTTTATTGCAGGCTTTATTGCTTATCAGTCCAATTTTGCTTATGTTTTCGGTATTGTTTTAATAACCTGAGCAGTAGTGTCACAACTTTTCCTCATTTATACCGTAGGTATATAGGAAAAGTATTGTGTTTGCGAAAAAATCCGAAACTAGGATGAAACCGGAATTATCCGTTTCAGGGGTTTTAAGCCCTTCTGAGTGGTTTTCGCAAAGTTGTCTGTCTGCATGTGCGTGTATGTGTCTGTTATCATCATTATATGTATAATTGCTACAGAGTTAAAATTTTGTACAAAAATCAGTCTACTGCTGTTATTGTGCTATTCGGAAAATGATTTTTCATGACGTCATTAACCCGCAATAATGACTTAGCAAAAATTTCAACATTTAAAACGCGAAAAATGATGTGATCGGGATTGAGATTTGGCACGCATGTGACAATGTATAAGACTAATATATGTGCCAAGTTTCATGTCAGACGTCATTCATAAAAACGTCAGGTTATAACCTCCGAATGCGTTTGGTTTGTTTACATCGAATTGAATCACCTTATAAGCTATAGGAATGACACCTGTTGATGACCCCACTCTTGGGACTTATTATTATTATTATACTTCTTGATTTGGGAACACGTATAGCGCCCATCAAGTACATCTGTTTAAACATTATCTTTACAGAAATTATTACTAGACCACTTTTATTAGGGTATTTTTATGTGTAAGGCATTAATCGTTTAATTGTTAAAAGGCAAAGTCAAGTCAAGCGGAAAAATGTGAGTTTTTGGAATACCCGAAGTTCTCAATTCCCAATAATGCTTTCACACAAGGTCTTAATTTCACTTTGTGTCTTAACTATCAGGTTGCTCTTTTAAAATACGGTGTTTTAAAAAATACAGTAAATTAGCAGCAGTGTTTAATAATCAACAATCTGTTACATTATAAACTTAAACTTACACAGAATGAATTGACTTTAGTCGTGGGTTCAATCCCAGCACGGGCCTCTAGGATTTTTATGAGAGGGATAAAATTCTGCGTATCACGTCCTTCAGAGAGGGACGTAAGGTGGTCTCGAGCCTGTGCCTTGTCAGGTACTCGTTAAAAATCTCTTACCCTAAATGAAACTAGGTTTAGGCAAAATTTAGGACCCTCATTGTAAATTCATTATAATACTATCTGTTTCTGCCTTGTAGTTTAAAGTGTGTGGAGGTTTAGTTTAACAGAGAGAGCACGTGTTGTTCCCAGTTCTTACTAGACTATAAGAGTCAGTGAAAATATGTATGATTGCTTGAAAAAGCATGAAAGGAACCATAGAAATTCACGGCTCTTCTGTCTAGATTAGATGAAATATACCTACACTTGAAATTAAAAGGAGTAGAACACTATCTTAGGGAGCTGGCAAAATGGGCCCAACAATGTGGCCTACTTGCCTAGTAGTTACTACCACTCTCCCAATATTACTACTACTTTTGTTCTACAGATTGTTCAGAGCTCCATATTCCGAAATCTCACAATTTTCATTCGCCTTACTCAGGCCCTTTACGCTTTTGTAAGGGTGTTCTTACTAAAATTATTTGTCTAATTTATTTATTTACTTTACTTATCTTTAACAAAGATTAGAGATTACAATATTCGTCCAGTGTTTACAGTATCGATTGAAGTATAAAAACTGTCATCGCATCACATTGTGAGAGTATTTAGCATTTATATGACTTCTTGCATTATGTAGTCAGGTCAGGGTGTGTTGTTTATTTATTATCAAGCGTTTTACTATATATGTCAATCAATAATAAACCTTAATGTAATGTGAGTTAAATTTTAAGTCCACAAAATTTAAATTAGAGTTTTAAATGTAAAAATAAATGTATTTTTGGATGTTTTGTGTTTTAGGTTGTTATGTGAAATTTAGATTTTTGCCGAAGTGGGTATGTTTTTGTGTTGGTCGTATCTGCGGGATCAATGCACTAGGTCTTGGGAAATCCACGTATACTCGGAAGGAAATGTAACGTTTTTTTAGTAAATCTTTGAAAGCAGTAATAAGGCTTGATATACGTATACATCGAGCTTAAAAATAAATCTTAATCTCGAACAAGGATATGGGACATGTTTTTTAAACGATTAGAATCTCACAACGCTAAACTATAATTGGGATTGGCTTGAAATTAGCTCATTAGAAAATAGGACTGCTACTGGCAGATTAGGGAAATAGGACTGATACTGGCTGATTAGGGAAGTAGGATTGGGACTAGCTGATTAGGAAATAGGACTGATACCGCTGATTAGGGAAGTAGGATTTGGACTAACTGATTAGGGAAATAGGACTGATAGTGGCTGATTAGGAAAGTAGGATTGGGACTAGTTGATTAGGAAATAGGACTGATACTGGCTGATTAGGGAAGTAGGATTTGGACTAACTGATTAGGGAAATAAGACTGATACTGGCTGATAAGTGAAGTAGGACTGATAGCGGCTGATTAGGAAAGTAGGATTGGGACTAGTTGATTAGGAAAAAGGACTGATGCCGGCTGATTAGGGAAGTAGGATTTGGACTAACTGATTAGGGAAATAGGACTGATACTAGCTGATAAGTGAAGTAGGACTGATAGTGGCTGATTAGGAAAGAAGGATTGGGACTAGCTGATTAGGAAATACGACTGATAGTGGCTGATTAGGAAAGTAGGATTGGGACTAGCTGATTAGGAAATAGGACTGATACAGGCTGATAAGGGAAATAAGACTGATACTGGCTGAGTCGGGATGTAGGATCGGAACTAGCTGATTAGGGATATGTAGGATTGGGACTAGCTGATTCGTGCATTAATGAATTTATTTGAGTTTAACTGTTATTGTTTGTAGTTATTCGTGTCATAAATGACGCCATAAACAGTTATTTCTGGATAATACAACTAGACCAAAACTGGAATTTCTATATTTCCGTACTTAAAGACTGCTTCATTTATTTTACTTTACTATAATGTATTTGAAGCAGACTTTTCAAACAACTTAAATTTCTTTCTAAAACTCCTACATTTACACTCAGCTACATCATCTAATAAAATTGGCTGGTGGGTGTAAAATGACCCTAAAAATCCCTAATAATATAAATCTACTAGAAACAGCTCTACTTGAACGGGAACGGAATAATTACCGACTTTATTTAAAAAGCTTGTTGTAGATGTTACAAAAACTTCTGTTTTGAAGCGTTGAATTGTTTGTGTTTTTAGAAAATTATTAGTCCGATAAAATCTACTTTTAACCAGAGAAATAGCGATAAAATTCTCTTGTTACACTTTGATATAACCCAAAAGTTTTTCCAATGTTTCTGTCTGTTTTTCTTTTAATTTTTGTATAAAATGTTACTTTTAGATGAAATAATTTTATTTTATTTCCTTCCTTTAAAAAAAAGAACTAGAGCAGCTTTCTTATCCAATCTACATGTTTTTTCTCCTTAAGATAAGACACTGAATCCATTTTCGTCTCTATGTGTCTATACACGAACCTTAAGGTACTTCCTTAGATAGTGGTAGTAATATTAACAGACAGCTAGACACTGGTAACCTGTAGGTTACCTCATAAGTAGAGTTTCGAATTCCCGCGGTCTAAAAAATATAAATAAAAATTAATTCAAAACAACAACTAAGTAATGATGGATTCTTACTGAGTCGGCCTCTGGCCCCTAAATCAGGTTATACCAAGGCCCTCGTGATAACATACAATTAGTTTAAATAAAAGAATATCTTTATATTTTACTTTTATATCACCTTTATATTTTTGTGTCTCAGAAGTATTCCAGTATATTTCCCATTTCCAATTTCATATATTTTACCAATGATTGTGTGAAATTCATTTTATAAATGCTTGAATGATTTCTATATCATTAGAATATAGTCCGTATATTTCTATATCTTTATATACCTCTTGTTGTATGCTTCTTTGTTTTCCCATATTTTTGTTTTGTTAATATTTTCATGTTATAAAAGTTTTCTTTCAATATTTCTCTTAATAGCTTCCAAAAAAATATTTAAAAATCAATAACGTATTTCATGTCAATTTCCCCCTCCCATCTTTATATGTCACGACCTAATTTGCAGGGGGATTTCCAAAGGGTAGAAAACTTAAGCACCCCAAGGCGTTTATTTATTACATCCTTCCGTTCTGTTTTTTTTTGTCGTTTGAAATCCAATTTTTCCGGAAAAAACTTGAAAATCTCCAAATGTCCTTGTTTTGATTTAGATGCTGTCAATATGTTTTTATCTAAAACATGCCCTTATTTTTAAAAATATATTATAAAATATTCGTGGGATTGTTCTCTTTATTTATTTGCTAACTTGTGATAGTTTCGGTAGTAAATCATTTATTTCGCTGTTTTTTTGCTTGCACTTTACAGATCTGTTGCAACATTTTTATACATTTTTAAGAATAATATATTTTTTAATTGTCTGCCTCCGTGGCCGTGATCGTAAAGGCGTTCGATTTCGGCACCGGAGGTCCGGGGTTCGCAGCCCGGGCTATGCTCTAAGATTTTATGAATAGTATTTGTATTAAAAAGATTTCGCCAACTTTAATTAATTCTTAGAGTGTAGTAGATGCTACCACCTGAAGTGGTTCCCGCAAGGTGAATACCCTGATGGGCGAAAGGCCCTAAAGCGGACATTTTTTTTTTATATTTTTTAATATCCTTTATTATTTTTGCTTTATAGTTTACTCTTGTTACTTAACTTAATTTTTAAATATTCTTTTTTGTTTACTTAAACAAGTTAGTTGTTATTATAACTCTAAACCATATATTTATTCTTTTAACCAAATGATTCATGTTAAACTTTTTTGTACATTAAAGGCTTGTAAGCCGTTAATTGTAAATAAAAAATAATAAATAAATAAACTATGTGATATTAAATAACACCAACAACCACGTCTCTCCACTAAACATTGTTTATTTAAAATAAATTGACAGAGCCGGCTTTCGGCAAATAGCCATCAACAGTGCTTAAAACAAGCGAAAATCATCAACTTAAAAAATATACAAAGTAAAAAAGTTACAGAATAAAAACTAAAAGTCACAGACAAAAATAAATTGTAAAAATTAACAAAATAAAAATAAACAAGTCGAAAAAAAAATAAAAAAAAAATTACCGGTGAGATGTAGAAGGGAGGATCTCGTCCAGTGACTGGTAGCGGACTGGTTTATGGTTTTCGCTTGTTTTAGGCGCTGTTGATGGCTATTTGCCGAATGCCGACTCTGTCAATTTATTTTTAATAGATAATGTTTAGTGGAGAGACGTGGTTGTTGGTGTTATTTATTGTGAAGTACTCCACGGCGCTTTAAAAGTCATTGTAATATTATTTTGAAGTATCTTAACCGGAGTCACGACCATCTGAACTAACTTCCTCTGATCAAAAACGTCGCCTATTAGAATCTGTTTATAAGAATAATTATAAATATAAACATTTCCAGACTCGTTCTCCTCCTATTTAACATCTCAACGGTTTTGCACTGACAATGGTTTAAAGGGCTTTACTAATGAAGTATTGTTTTGTGGAGAGATTCCGTAGTTTTCATAATTTGTAGTGGACTCTCTAATTAGAATGGCTTATTATAATCATTCTGTGTGTGCTGTTTGATTATCAAGTAACCGTCTGTTAGCTTGTCAATTAGTAGACCTGAAATTAAATCAGAGCTAAATGTTGATGACCACCCTTTAATATTTATTCAACCATTTGAGAACTCGCTATATTTATGTTCTGAGGAGAAAGTAACATCATTAGGTCCGCAATATAGCGAGAAAAGTAAATGGCCAGGCTGAGATTTGAACCTGGGCAACCTTGAGACTGCAGGTATGCTTAATCCTAGAGGTCACCATGAATATGCCTTACGCTCTAACCAACCACCATTAAACTCTTGCTGTAGTGTGCACCGGTATATAATATAGAGAGAAAACAGCGGTATGCAACAGCCTTGCATTACTAAACTAAAAAAAGAAAATGTTAGAAACCTGCGTAATTGAATGTTAAGATATATACGAGTACACACTTAAAGTTGTAAGATTTTGAAAGTTTAAGATATATATATATTATATATATATATATATATATATATATATATAATATATATATATATATATATATTATATATATATATATATATTATAATATTTCACTTATATCTTCTATTCTTAGAAGATTTAAGTGTCCAACAGCAGAACAGCAAATACAATGTTGCTATTGTTATAAAATTTCCGTGCTTTTATCATGTTTATGTTAAATCTATATCTTTCTATTTGGTTGAATCCCTTATCTTAGAAAACTCGTAAGTTAAACTTGAACCTAAATATCTCTTGTAGAAACATTTACTTAGAGCAGAAATAGAGTTATTTTGGTTTAGATGCCTCTAAAGGGTTAGAGGAGAGGCCGCAACATTTGAGTTATTTTTCAAATATCTATTGAGGGGTTTCCATTACTCCGCCAGAATGGTGCATGGCTTTATTGGAAACTAGCTTTTTCTTTTACAGTCTAATATTGTATCGGCGTATTAAAATCTTATGGACGTTTTAGCGAATTTCCATAAGCAATAAATCGCCTTTTAAGAATTTTAAGTCGGTATTATTAGGTAATTTTTTTTCTTGAAATTTCAAAATAAGTAAGTAATTAAAGTAGTTAAAAACAGAAAATGACTATTTGCCTTCACAAAACTTTCCTATTTTGCGAGTAAGTGAAGAAGTATAGAATTTTTTTTATTATTGATGTAATGTTTATCCATCAGAAATGTCCCACGAGTTACATTGTGCCCTTGGAAGGGATGGAAGGGTTAAGATTTTTGCAACTTTAATTAAGATCTCCCCCCCCCCCTAGCTAATCAAATTTTACTTCAGTATAAGTAATTCATTCATTAGTGATAATTCAATTTATATTTATATATATACATACATACATATAATATATATATATATATATATATATATATATATATATATATATATATATATATATTATATATATATATGACGATATATTCCACTATTAATTCATTATATATTCAGTTATATGTATTATATATATATATATATATATATATATATATATATATATATATATATATATACTATGTACTCAATATATATTTATATTCAATACATATTTACAAATTATTATGAAAGTAGCAATGAATTTTTTAAACAGTCTCCCTCTGGTAAGAATGTCTGCCTCTCATAGAAATTCCATGCAATTTATAGCCCGCAATTTCTCACAAAATTCGTCAGATTAACTGGTTATCTTCATTTTCCGACATCATATAGTTTTTACTACTACCTCTGTGTTTCCCTATTTTTACAACCCATCGTATCTTAAAGCTAACATCTCGAGTTTACTCCCGAGTCTGACCCGAGAGCCACAAAACATGCTTCAATTACTCTTTATACCTTAATATTCCCCTTTTAATATTTGCTCCAAAGCACTTTAATATTTGCATTTTATAAATAGAATCCCTAAACCTACGATCCTGTTTGGGTTTATCTTCCCATTGGTTACTTGGTTTCTCTTTCTAACCCAATAATAACCCACCTAGGTTTTATACTTTAGTCTATATTGCTTTATTAATTCTATCTCTCCTTTCTTTATTATAATTTCATTACATAAAATGTTTATATAAATGGAGAAATGAAGATGAATAGATAAAAATAGCTAAATATCTTTATTTAACTTGAAGCTTGGATTTGTTAACTTAGTTATTCTAATTAATCTAAAAGGGTATTACATGTTGATTCAAGCTCTTTTACAAAATAACATTTCAAAACTCTATTAATTCTACTTTAAGGAATACTGCTTTATTTCACAGTTTTAGTGGATTTTGACTAAATTTTAACTTTTTTTTCTTAAAAGAAATTTCTGTTTTCTGTATGCTACGTATATCCAAACACTACATGCACTTTCAATCTTCTTAATTTTTATGTTATAATTAATTTTGGTTTTTTTCTTGAAACATTTGATTTTTAAATTTGTTTTTTTTCTTCTTCTTCTTGTTCATATTCTATAATCAGTTTGCCGAAAGTTGTATAAATCTGGATATAAACAAAAAAAAATAATCATGAGAAATTATGTCTTAAGAATTAATTCATTTTTCAAAATCTATTGTATTGATAAATTTAGTGAATATGATCCAAAATTTATCATTAAAAAGTAAGAGTCTATTGTTTGTGGGAGGCCATGAATTTCATTGTGTTATCCAGGATGTGATAAGAGGGTATCTCTTGCTTTCTAGGTTAGGGCATGAAAACAGGACATGGTCAGACGTCTGCTGGCTAGACTGGTCACAACAACAAATTTCTGATTTCAGAAGATCAATCCTTTTAAGGTAACTTTTTAATTTACTATGTCCTGTTATAACCATGGTTACCTTACAGCTTTCCTTTCATGGCCCTTGCTTTAATGTGCTGTTTAAATTAGGGAAATATTTATTCGTTATTCTACCGGTGTCGGCTCTATCCCACTGGAGTTGCCATTCTGATGTGGCTCTTTGTCTACATATATATTCGACTCTTGATACCGAAACCTTACTATACATCAGGGTTATATTAATGTCTTGAGTAAAAATTAGTACTAAATTTTAACTGTATGAAAAATACTGATGTTAGTACATATTTGAATTCAAAAGAAAATCATTTTTATAATTGTTACTATCAAAATAAAGGTGCCAGTCCAACTACAGTTAACAAATTTTTAATCTATTTGGAACTATTCTAATGTGTGTAATATCTTTTTAGTATAATAATTTCCTCCACGTGTAGCTTAAAATATATATTTATAATATCATTGTGAAAATAATTATAGATTACAAATTAATTATTTTATATTTGAAATAACTTACTTAATTAATCAACGTAGACTTCTTACCTGAAACACAAGTTAAAATTTCTCTGTTAAAACATATTTGTAAAAATCACCATTTCTGATGAAACAGAATTCCACATAAAATTTCAAAAGGGATCCGCTCTGACGGATCAGTATAACTCCACGTAGCATTTCGAAGGGATGCGCTCTAACGGATCAGGATAATTCTACGTAACATGTCATAAGGGATGCACTGTGACAGATAAGGATAATTCCATTTAACCACTTAACATGTCAAAAGAGATGTGCTCTGACGAATCAGGATAACTCCACGTAGCATTTCAAGGGGATGAGCTCAGATGGAACAAGATAACTCCACGTAGCATTTCATAGGGATGCGCTTTGATTAATCAGGATAACTCCACGTAACATGTCAAAAGGATGAGATCAGATGGATCAGGATAATATCACGTAACATGACAAATGGGATGAACTCTGACGGATAAGGATAATTCCACTGAACATGTCAAAACATGACTTAACATGTACGCTCTGACAGAGAAGGGAAATTCTTCATATCATGTCAAAAGAGATGTGCTCTGACGAATCAGGATAACTCCACGTATTATTTCAAGGGGATGAGCTCTGATGGAACCGGATAATTGTACGTAACATGTAAAAGGGATGTGCTCTGACGAATCAATATAATTCCACGTATCATTTCAAAAGGAAGAGATCAGATGGATCAGGATAATATCACGTAACATGACAAATGGGATGAACTCTGACGGATAAGGATAATTCCACTGAACATGTCAAAACATGACTTAACATGTACGATGTCAAAGATATGTGCACTGACGAATTAGGGTAACTCTCCGTTTTTGAGCCGTTGTCAACGACTTTGAAGAAAACTGGTTGCTATTAAAAGCTTTATAAATATTTAGTGTATAGATCAAACTATTAGTCAAGCTAATTATGTATAACCTCAGGTTTTATGCTAATTAATTAGGATTAAGTGAAAAGTTTAATGGACTGTTGATAATAATTTTAAAACAGTTTATTGAATACTGAAATTTTTATAAGGACTGCAGTCTTCAATATATTGTTTTTAATTATGATTTTAAGTTTAGATAATAACCATTTTATTTTAATGGTTTGACCTAGAATTACATAAACTTAACAAATTAAAACTCTTTGTTTATGTATTTTTGTTAAGATTCAATGTTCTTTTGTTGCATTTTCCAGTTCTATTTTATGTTGAATTGACAAAACTTTCCAGGTTTTCTAACTTATTTGTTGGCATGTTATGAAAACGTATTGTTTTCTACACTTTTTCTGGAAGTTATATTATTTTATGTATTTTTCGAGAATATCAAATAGCCTTGAGACATGTCAAGTTGGAGGAAATGGTTTGTGAAAGAAAACTTTGAATCCAATATGTGTCTCGAGGTCTTACGTATCTATAGAATTTAATGTCTATTATCTTTATATTTCATAGGGTAAAATAATTAATATGGTCTCGCTTAGATCAATTGAAATTGAATGTTATTATCATTAATTTATTAAAACTTAAACTATTCTTTATTTAGATATTTTATTCAGTATCCCGTATTACACTGCATATATAGTTTTCAGATACTTTAACCCTTGATTTTGAAGTTTATAGGCAAAAACTGTATTTTGATTCTTAGGAAAATGAAATAACTTCTGAAAACAGAAGGGGGTGATATACAGACGTTTTTCTTTTTACCTTGGTGTTCCCAGACTATATATTGTGTTTGTTTCATATAGTGAATGACTCGTGTAATATAAACAGTCTATAAACTATGATTTTTTCTGGTGGATGACACTGTTATAGGTATAGATTTTTTAGGGGAGAAAAGATTGTATTCTGATTTTAAAATAGAGCTGAGTTTTAAAGATTTTGAGGTCAGAAGTGTAAAGCTAAGTCATATAAAAGAGTATAAGTATAACGCAGTGTTTTCAGTGCTTGCAGAAGCATATGCCAAGAATTTTCATGTATCTGCTTTTTCATAATAACCAGAGCATTTTTTTCATTTTGTTAAGTTTTAAAAAACATCAGGGATCATTAATTTGGAAAAAAATAAGAAGTTAATTGCTAAGTAGTAAAAACACACGAGAAGTTAGATTAACTTAAAAGAAAATTGGAAGTTAATAGCTCAATTGTGAAAACATGGGGACCTCGTTCTATTTGGAAATAAATGAGGAGTTAATAGCTCGATTTTGAAAAACATGAGGACCTCGTTCTATTTGGAATAATTATGAGTTAATAGCTCGATTTTGAAAAACATGAGGACCTCGTTCTATTTGGAAATAAATTATGAGTTAATAGCTCGATTTTGAAAAACATGAGGACCTCGTTCTATTTGGAAATAAATGAGGAGTTAAGCTCAATTGTGAAAACATGGGGACCTCGTTCTATTTGGAAATAAATTATGAGTTAATAGCTCGATTTTGAAAAACATGGACCTCGTTCTATTGGAAATAAATTATGAGTTATAGCTCGATTGAAAAACATGAGGACTCGTTCTATTTGGAAATAAATGAGGAGTTAGAGCTCGATTGTAAAAAACATGAGGACCTCGTTCTATTTGGAAATAAATGAGGGGTTAAGAGCTCGATTGTAAAAAACATGAGGACCTCGTTCAATTTGGAAGTATATAATGAGTTAATAGCTCGATTGTAAAAAATGAGGACCTCGTTCTAAAATAAATGAGGGGTTAAGAGCTCGATTGTAAAAAACATGAGACCTCGTTCCTCGGTAAATAAATGGAAGAGGAGTTAATAGCTTGATCGTAAAAAACATGAGGAATGATGCATATTTATTAATATTTGTTACTACTACTGACAGTTTTAAAATAAAATTATTTTAAAAAATGTTTAGCAAATCGGTTATTCGCAACCTATTTATTTATGTTTATTACGTCACTACTGTCTTTTATGATTCTGACGTTAAATTTACTTTTACAATGTTGTTCTTAAAATTGTAGTTTATAAATGTAATTACTTGGTTACATTGTAAGCAGGTGTTGAGCACCTCGTTTCATATGGAAGCAAATGAGGCGTTAATAGCTCAATTGTGAAAAATCACGAGGATTTCGATTAATACAGAATTAATGATAAGTAAGAGAGATATAGGGTAAACTACATCCCAAGTCGATTGCCTGCATGCTTTTTCTTCGTGGCGTTTTGTTATTTAAACTTAAATTACATGAATCAATGCGGAGGTAAAATGTTAAATCTAAATTTCATTTAAGTAAAAATTATGTTATAACCATGTTAAATAATGTAACACGTGTGAAAACAACGTAAAGTAGGAAAAAAAGTTAGCGAGTGTAAGAAAATCCAACAATACTTTATATTCTGTCTCAACACCACCCCTTGTTTTCGGGGGCTCTTCATGAATAATTTCTCAGAAAAAAAACCAAAAAAAATCCGGCGTTGTACAGAAAAACACTTTTCTCTTTTTAAATTAATCTTTTATACTGTTTTTCACCACGGGAGAAAACAGCGCTCCCTATAATGTGTTTTTACCCAAGATAAAGTTCTAAAGAGACAAAAGAGGAAAAATCCTCTCGGATTTCCCTGTAGACTCATCTATGTTTTTTGTCATATTATGCCTTAAAATTACAAGATCTTCTCTTTTACGTTAAACATTTTTTTATTTTTAATTTTACTTTTCCTTTCTATTATTTCATTAGATTAATCATTGCATCACTACATTACACCATTCTCTCATATTTTGTATTTTTACCTAGTTAGCGAATTTTCAGAAAATTAGCTTTCTTTTCATATTTTGGAGGAAATCGCCACAAAAACAAAAGGTTTATGCTTTTATTTATTTTTTGTTAGGCACTGATAAATGACCTTGTTTGGTTGAAAGCCGTTTATGCTTTATTATTAACAATAATTACTTTGTAACTATTAATATTTATTATTAATAATAGTTTTAAATAATTATTTTTAGTAGTGGGGAGACATTTTCATTAATCTGATATTTGAAATTGTTCACTTTCAACGAATTTAACATTATGACTTAATACACTAGATCATCACTCAAATATATAATAACACAGTTATGAAATATTTAGATAATCCAAGATTTAAATTATTTAAAGATTAAATTCGAAATCACATTAAATTATGTTAGAACTTTGTTTAGTTTAAATCCGTGTTTAAATCCTGCTATAACTCTGTAATCCATCCTAAGGTTTAAACTAAATTAGTTTTAACTCGGCAGATTAATATTAAAGTTAAAAATAATGAGTATTGGACTTTTCGTAGCTTATTCCAAGCTTGGAGTATTAGTAGTATGGATATTTATGTGTATGTTTGTGAATGCAATGTTCATGTGTTTGAATGGTTCTTGTATTTTTGTATTTATTTATGTATGTATATGTATTACACAAACATACACATACAAATACAGAAATAATGTTAGTAATAGAATAGTAGAGTAGATAGAATTAAAGTAGAAATAGGCAAAAGAAATGTGTAATGGGCTCATACATGTCGGTGGATGTTAAGGTTGTTTTGAAAATGGGTGAATGCAGTGGCGCACTCTTTTAGAACTTTCATGAGAATAGCATAGATGTTAGTTGCAAATAATAGGTTGTGCTGTGTTCTACTCATATAATTATTAACACCTGCATTCTAAGGGTATTTGCATTAGGTAGTATACATGTTATTTTAATTCGATGTCTTAATATCAAAATATAAGAAATAATAGTCTTTCCTTGATTTTAATAAAATTACATAAAAAATGACGTTCGTGAGGTTGTTCTACAGCATTTATAGAGTTCAAAAGTGCTAATGGGTGGGGAGGTAGTTAGGAAGGAGATACTCTACCTTGACCTGGGTTAACTTCCTCTACCAGTCATTCAGTATAACAAGTGACCCCGATGTAGCCACGGCAAGGCAAATATGACACCAAAGAGGGCCTGCGATGCGATGTGTATCTTACCTTTCAATCTGTCCTATTGAGAATTATTTTTACTTTATTCGTGTTATCTACTTCATTAATATTGGATTCTGGGATTTTAAACCCCGCTCATATTAACGATAGAAATAGACGGTATTTACATATTAAATTGATCTTGGATCAAAATCTTTCCTTAATAATGTTTACTTGTCTTTATAATGTCCGTTATAATATATACTTCATAATGTCCGTTATAATCTTTACTTTATAATGCTTACTTGTCTTTATAATGTCCGTTATAATTTTACTTTATAATGCTATATAATATTTACTTAATAATATTACTTGTCTTTATAATCTTTACTTTATAATGTTGTCTTTAAATGTTCTTGTGACTTTTCACTGCTTTCTTCTCACGTGAAACAATTTACCTATTTTTATCTGCACGGCAAACATATTCATTAGGATCTCACCAAATATGATAAGAGCCACATAGAACCAGTATTGTTAAATTTACTTTTTGCATTTACATAAATTTTTTTATGTACTTTACTTTTCACATAAATTTACATTTTAAATTTATTTTTACAACAGAGTGAGTAAAATGTGATTTTCTGGCTATGACATTGGAAGGGTCATTAACATTATTTGTAGAGCATTCCAGCCAAATTAAATCTCTACAAATATAGACGGAGTTATTTAGGGAATGAGAAAAAGTTGCTCATTTTACTTACCATATCAATAAGTTTCCTTTTTATTAACGAAAAAAAAAGAAAAAAATATGCCACCCAAAGTGAAACTAAGCTTTCTTATAATTAATGAAAATTTAAAAGCGAAGACAAATACAAATCATAAGATGAACAAAGAAGAAATATACAAGTTTTAGGACACATGCTGTATTTACGTAAATACAAATAACAAGCTGGAAGCAGTGGAAAAGTTTCTCCTTATGTTGTAACGTGTTTTCCTCTATTCAATCTTTTATTCTTTATATTCCCTCTTGAATCTCTATCTCTCGGTATCAATGAACTTTTTTGTTTCTCATTACGCATTCATTCTTCACCTGTACGAAGTCATTACCTATATTTAGACATACTTATATAACTGATTGTGTATGCTATGTTTGTATCATCTAGCAATATTAGAATAATTTTTATGCATTATTTTATTCAATAATAAAATTCCTCCTACTATAAGTTTGAATTAAAGCGTTGACTGTTTAACAATATTGCATTCAAGGCAGAAAAACATATTTCTCGTCCTTAACCTTTATATAAAAGGTGTCAAATGCAAACCCCTTTTGAAATAATTTACTGTTATATATCATTCTTTATTTTATAAATAATTTATAAAAATATTAAATTATAAGTTTTTTTATTATATATCAAACTCTAGTTTATTATAATATCATTAATAAATGTAGGAGAAAAAAACACGCTAAATTGCACTGGCACCTAAAAAGTATAGTGAAAACTCTTCATTTATTACGATCTCTTCAAAACCCTTCTGCCATAGAAGAAACTGTTTCTTATAATCTACAAACCATAGTATAAATCAGGCTCTTAGATGTTTTCAAATCTGGCTTTCGTTTAAAGAGTTTCCTCAAAAGTAGATTAGTAGGTACTGTATCATATTCCATACAAACTATAGTATAAATCAGGCTCTTAGATGTTTTCAAATCTGGCTTTCGTTTAAAGAGTTTCCTCAAAAGTAGATTAGTAGGTACTGTATCATATTCCATACAAACTATAGTATAAATCAGGCTCTTAGAGGTTTTCAAATCTGGCTTTCGTTTAAAGAGTTTCCTCAAAAGTAGATTAGTAGGTACTGTATCATATTTCATACAAACTATAGTATAAATCAGGCTTTTAATGGCTTTCAAATCTGGCTTTCGTTTAAAGAGTTTCCTCAAAAATTGGTTAGTAGGTATTGTATCATATTTCATACAAACTATAGTATAAATCAGGCTCTTAGTAGCTTTTAAATCTAGCTTTCCTTTAAAGACTTCCCTAATAGTAGATTCTCCCTCTCTTGATAAACTTTGGATATTTATGTGTAACAACGAATACAGATAAATTTCTATTAAGCTTGACTCACGGATTTTTTATAGAGGGATATTTTGAAACAAATGAATTTATAAGTTTAAATTAAATTAAAAATATAAACTAGGTTTTTATAGAAAGATTTAGCTTTAGGCTTTAAGCTCACCTTGACTTTGTTTTTTATATTAAATTTTATACCAAAATTCTACTGCTTTATTGTTATTCTTGATTGAAATGTCTTTTTTCTTTGGCTTTTATTATTTTTTTTTATTAAAACTTAGAATAAAGAGTAGCTTGCTTCTAAATAACTTTTGCTCTTTAAGCCAATAAATGTTCTGAAAGTCGACCTAAGACTGTCTGTAGTCTCGGCCTTTAGCTCAACACTGAAATGTTTTCTTTATTTTCATTTTTTTGCGTAATTTAATACATCTTACAATGTAAATTTTTATAAAAAAAAGTGTAAATTTTGATTAAAAAAACGTTAGACATTTTTTTGTTGTGCAATAACTTCTCCTTAAAGCGATAAAAGTTTCCGCTCGTTTTTCAGAGGTCATGAGACCGGAAATCAGACTTTGATTTCAGTCCAAGAGCTAAGCTGAAAAAATGTGAATAATTTTGTACTTCAAACCAAATTTTCAGAAAATAATTTTCTGGAAAAGCATAGTCTGCCTGTCCAGCGTGGAGCCCTTCATATGAATGCGCTCGCTCAAAAGTTTAGAAAATGACACAAATTCTTGAAATAAGTCGTTCTCTGTGGGTCATGTGCAAAACATGAAGAGAAAGTTTTTATAGTTGACAAAATTTCCAACAAACGAATGTTTATTTGTCAAAATCGGATATTTACTTCTAAAGTAATGATAATTGATAAATGGCCAAAAAATGCACAAAAAGCCAATATTCTTCCATCAAATTCACTGAATTTGCATAATTTAACCATTCTTTTTAAACAAACATAACTTGGTTGCAGTTATCCGATTTGATGATTAAAAACTCGTTTTATAGAGCATTCTATCACCTTTAAGAAATGTTCTCTCCGTGTTTTGCACATAACCCACAGGGAACCACTTATTTCAGGAAAACTGAAATTTGTGCAATTTTATAAAATTTTGAGCATGCGCTCAAAATATTAGAAAATTTTACTATCATATGATGGTTTCACTCTGGATAGGCAGACTATGTTTTTTCCTCAAAATATAAGGTAAATTTCAGAAAAAGTTGGTTTAAAGTAGTACAAAATGAGTCACATTTTTTCAGGTCCGGCTATTTGTGGATAGTTTCACTCAACAATCTAAAACTAAACATGTTCGCAGAACTGTCTTTTAGTGACAAAAAACACTTTTCCAAAACAATTTTGAAAGTATTTTACCTTTGGAAAATTCGCTAAAAACGGAATTTGCTCCCATGTGTACTATTAATATCGCCCACCAAGGTGCATCCTTAGAGAGTATTGCGAAAATTACACAATCATTGTTGAATTAATAGATCTCTTGCTAAAGGTTTGAAGGACACGAGGTCAGAGTATTGATCAGCAGTATATTAACCACTCTATCTACAGGCTCTTCTTGTATATCTAAATTCAGGTTTTTGTCAGGTATGCATAAATATACGGTAACAGATGAAATACGTACTGAACTCCCATAGAGCCATAGAACTCTATAGAGCGATTCATCACACTTTAGAACCACAAAACACAATATTTTGTTTGTACCTTAACAGCTTCCAAACCGTATAGTAAACATGTCACCTTTCTATAGTATCCTTAAATATTTAAAATTGTTATTGAGTTAGACTCTTTTTGAATAAGAAATAAAACAAATTTTACAGTTATATTCTTCAATCCACTCATCTGTCCCATTAACGAAATTTCCAAATAAATTAGATATAATAAGTCAATTGTGTGTCTATAAAATATATCCAGTATATAATTTTTCAAATTTTTATAAAATTTTTAAAAATTTATTTATTTATTTATTTTTAAAAAGTTACAAAATAGCTCCAAATTAATAAATTTTGTTCTAGGATTTATTTGATTTAATTGTACGATAAGTAGCTTTGAAGTTTTACGAGACAAATTAAGATTTATTTTAATAAAGTGAACACAGTTTTTTGTGAATTTTTTTTAATTTTCTTTACCAATAGCTGCTAGCGAAAAGAAAAAATAATGTGTTTGTCCTAAAACTATACTATAAACTGGACATATCCATTTAGGGTTTTATTGAACGTCCTTTTGTTTCTAATTTAATAATTTCTTTGTTTATATTTAGGTTATTGGCAATATTGTTAGAGGAGGTTAATAAATGTTGACTTTATTAAATAGCGAAATAAATAACCCGTATTCAAAGACTTTTTGAGTTTTTTACCTAACCTAACATTTCCCTTAATGGCCTTAAGGAATCCTTAAGACTTCCTTAAGGAGAATTAACATTTTCCTTACCTAAGCTGTAAACCTAACATTTTCTTAATGGTCCTTAGAATCCTTAAGACTTCCTTAAGGAGAATAACATTTTCCTTACCTAAGCTGTAAACCTAACATTTCTTAAGAGCTCATTCCTTAAGGAAAAGTTAGGTTTAGGAAAGGAAAATATCTATGAATACGGGTCTTAGTATTGAAATATCATGTTTTTGAAAACCTAATACGCAACTTTAAATACATTTTATTTAGACAATTATTTAATTTTTTTTAAATATTGTCGCCGTATTTCGTTAACTGAAATGTTGTCATCTAAAGTCTAAAATTTTATATTAATTAGGTAAAAATTGTAATTTTCTTACAAACTCGGTGGTGATAAAACGTATTAAAAAGTGTTAAAAGTGTGCGTTCCCTGTGAGGATCGAACTCGTAACCTGCATGTTATGAGCTGAAGACGCTACCATCTGAGCTAAAGGGGAATTGCAGAGCGGGAGTCAAGTAGTTGCCATGGCAACCAAAGTTATATTTCTCAATGTAGATTCAGACCAGGAGTTATGTACCACATTTCTCACTCTAAAAGAGGGAGAAAAGTACACCTTTTCTCCCCACTTGAGGTAAAAGATAATCTTTTGTTTACAATTTAATTTCTTCGTCTGTAACCCTGAGATGTTTCCATGAACCTCCCATGAAGTCCCATAAAGTTTAAATAACGCATGATTTAAGTATTCCGGAGCGGTAAAACTTAGTCCGAAAAAAATTTACAGATTATGATTAAGTCAAAATTGATGACTTTACGTGGGCTCATCGCCCCCTTGGGGGCGATAAGCCCTTCTTGTGCCAATGCAGCCGTAAAAAGTTCTTTATGGTTTTCATTTTTGAGAACAAGTTTAACAACAAACAATTTGAATTAAAATGTTCCCTTAAATTTGTTGAACAACAAATTAAAGGAGATGTCATGTTCTCATAAAACGTATCTACTTTTAGAGAGTAAGAGACTACACATAAGTCCGTGTAACCCGACAACAAACTAGAGCATTGGAATTAATAGAATGATGAATAGTTTTTCACGTTGCTTCGCAATAGTAAGTAACGATTCTTTCAAATAAATATCAGTGTGTGGGAAGAGGGATGGCTCCATCACAACATCTGCATTGCATTAAAAATTCACTTTTTCAAAATACAAACGAAAAATTTTCTTTGCCTCGATTCGCTCGCATTCTGGGTTAAAATTAAGCAGTTCATTCAAATTCGAAGAGAAAACTGTTTATGGTTATACTAAACTTGCAATTAGGGAGATCTCATGAAACATAATTGCTTTATTAATAGATAAGATACCGAAGAGAGAAGAGATTTTAATTTGAAAGTAGCAAAAACACACTTAATCGATAGCCATGCAACAATTATTTAATTTGTACCATCATGAAATATTGTGTTATGTAGGTAATTCATTTGCTTTGTTCCTTATTATGTGAAGTTTTCATTGTCTTAATAGCTACTGTGCAAAGATAAGAAATGGTTAAAATGAACACAACACCCTTAAAATAAACTTCCTTGGAATGTTAAGGACACAAACATGATCATGTTTAAAATTGTGTACCGTGCCCGATTAATAAGGTGGACGGTGAAAAATTAAAAACCCTAAAAGAGGACGATTAGGGGAAAAAGGTTAAGAATTCTGGTTTTCAACATTCCAGCAATAAGTTGTTTTGCATGTCAGCAAAATGGAGCTGCTTACAATTTCACCTTCTTTCAAATGAAGGACCTTAACCGTGCGGAATTTTTGAAAATCAGTTAGCAAATGTCTCACGTATTGAGTTTAAGACAATTAAACGCCAAGAAAGAATAAGATGAAAGTTTAGAACCACTGATCTAAGAAATACCCCAACAGAGTTATGGAAAAGAACAGAACTAATACATTAATCAATCAACTATGGTAGATAAGGGTATTACTTTGATAAGAAACCGAACATACAATGAGACAAGTAACCTTTACAATTATTTTGAGTGGTTACAAACTAGAACAGTCTTATGGCTCCTTACTAACACAAGATCATTTTCTGAGAAGATTTTGGAAAATTCAGAATTACATAAAAAATGAATCCTGAAGAATCTTCAAGAAGCCTAAAGAATGTGAAGATTTTGGCAAATTTAGAATTGCATAGAAAAAAATCTTCAAAAAGTGACTAAAAGCGATTCAGGACAAAGTTCATCAAAATTCATTAAACGTGAGCAGTACTGAGGTACAAAAAAAATTAAAGAAAATATTCAAATAAAATACTACTATTATTTGAGAAACACTTTAAAAACATTTTTATGAGAACGCCAAGAGTAGGTATTTCTAATTTTTGCATTTTTTTTATAAGAAACAGAAAACGACTTGAGTTTTTCTTTTCTAAAAAAACTTATTAATTTTTAATTTAAACTTAGTAAAGAGGAGGAAAGCGGCAAAGGAAAATAAGAACGCCCTAGAAAATTATAAAAACTTGCACAAGAGTATTAAAATTATAAGCCTGAGAATTTACAAACTCCCCCTTTTTTCTTATTTCAATCAAAATAAAAAAAAAAGTTTTTTTATAAAAAGAAAATTCTAAGTTTTCAGACTGCTCATTTTCTTTTTAAATTTAATTTTTAACTGCTTTAAAATATTAATTAAACGCAAATATGATCATACTTATTTAAAAGAATATACGCAATTATTTTAATAAATTTTTTCACAGGCTGTACGGCACCACTTGCAACCTGATGAAACTGTGGCAAACATATCTTTTAATGCCGGATGAATTTATTGTTTAATATCTTCGTTTTGAATGTTAATCCTCGTGAGACAAGCATTCATTTGTCACCTGTGGACTTGAAATTCTGTTCTAAGTACCAAGAAGTGATGAGGACTTTAACTGGCAGTATAATAAATACTTTCCTTCCGTTTGAAATAAACTTACAAAGCAATGAATTAACTTCGTAAAAAAGGCCTAATTTAGAAGTTTTCTAAATTGATGTGAAATTTCCATAAAAGCTGCTAAACGGTCAAGCAATGGAAGTTAGTTTGTTGTAGTTTTTTTCAATTTCAATTAAAATAATTAATATTAAATGAAAAAATATATGTGCTCTTACATTAAAATACCATGTTTATATTCTAACAATTTATTATTAAAATAGCATTGTCGATTTAATGTTTGAATACATTCGCATTTTTTTAAGACAATCTCTCTTCGAAATGTGAATTTTGTTAGAAGTTTTGCAAACACTTGAATAAACATTCAAACCGAAGGAGACAGCTCAAAGATAAATATTTATCACTCAAAATTCACGTACTGGGATTTGAAAATGTTCTTCAGCGTTTACAAGCTTTGCTTTCAACATTTCAAGTTTAAGTGAGACCTTTTGTGTTGAGTTTGGTTGAGTCATTGTCATCCAATTGTTTGAATAAATGTTGAACTGTGATGTTCTGTCATATCAATGTCATTAATGTTCCTAATGCTCCCTTTGATTCTATGATAAGGGGGTTATATTATTTTTCGAAGAAGGCACTAATGCATAAAAACCTATAGAGCATATTATGATAAATTAGTTTAAAACCTTTTACCTGCTTGCAGGGTGCTAAGTTTATAGTTCTCTCCGCATCCGTATATTTTGCGATGAGCTCTACTGAAAAAGGAGTTCTCTTTTTTTAGTTCAAGAGATGTCTGTCTTCCAATACATAAATTTACCCAAAAGACTCTTGGTAGAGGAGGTGTACGCGATGCGGTCCTCAGTCCCGACGCCGCGGAGCAGCAAAGAGGACTAAGGCCTCTTGTTATAGTTTTGAAATAAGCGCGCCCGATTTTATATCAAAATGTGAACTTAAAATCAAATTGGCTTATAGGATTTCTGCCATTGCTATTGCAGAACTGAAATTGAGATCTGAAGTAGTTATCTTAATATTTTAAGTTTCGCTTGATTTTCCACGTTAAGAAAATATGGTGAATAATGTCAATCAATTTCCCTTAAAAGCTACAACCAAGTGTCTTTGTATTTTAAAGGATTCTTGCTATAAGTTCAATAAACATAATAACGTTTAATTATTTTAGCGGTAAGATTTTCCTAAGCAGGGTCGCTTTAGAGTTTAGTCCCTCGTTATTATTGAAAAATTCACTTTCACTTCACGTGTTAATTTAGGTATAAACTGCTGTAAAAAGCATGTAATCTATAAGTCAATAAGTTTAAGGTTGCGTGTTGTGTGAAATATGATTCAGAACCCAGGTTGAATCATCGTTATTGAAGGTCTTGATGAAGGGTATCTGTCAGGTTTATAACATACAGACATATGGGCCAGACGCATGGCCAGGGGCCGCGGCCGGACCCCTTTCTCCAACTAACACTAGTCTACAAAGCTCTTACACACACCGCACCAGATTTTCATTCTTGTTAAAAGTCTAGCCTGTTTGCACGCAACACACTTTTACAACCTTATGATTTCCTTCCATTTTTAGACAAACTTCAGGAATAGAAGAAATAATTGTAACTTATAAAGAAATCGATAGTTTTTAATAAATTATTAGATATAATTATCATATTGATTGTTAGATTGTTTCCAAGGTCATTAGATTTGAGGTCGAAACCTTTAAAATGTTCTTTCCCTAATTTAAACAATTTTAACTTTTCCGCATTTATACCGTAGGTATATGGAAAAAGTATGGTGTTTGCTAAAAAATCTGAAACCGAAACTGTTTCAGGTGTTTTAAAGGTCTCCTGAGTGGTGTTCTCAAAGTTGTCTGTCTGTATGTGTGTGTTATCATCGTAGCTCCTCGTGTATTTATGCTAGGCAAGTAAACTTTGTAGAAAAATCAATCTACCGCTGTAGTTGTGCTATTTGAAATTTTTTTTATGACGTCATTAACCCGCAATAATGTCTCTGCAAAAATTTTGAAAAATTAAAAAATGCGTAAAAATTATGCGATCCGATTAAAATTTAGCATGTATGTAGCTATATATAAGACTAACATATGTGCCAAGTTTTTCATTATCAGCATTAGTTTAATTTTTATGGAATGACTTATAAACGTTTTTTAAAAATTTATATAAAATCAATAAAATGATTCAATTGGGTTGAAATTTAGTACAATTATATATATCATTTGATACTACCGAGTTTTGCAATTATATTGCAAAACTCTCTCTCTCAATTATATTGTGTCTCGCACAATTATATTGTGTCAACAATTATATACTTTTACTTAATAAATAATTACACAAAGATTCATTTCAACGTGGCAAGTATATATAATAATAATAATAATAATAATGCCCGTTTTGGGCCTATTGGCCCTTCAGGGTATTCGCCCTGCGGGAACAACCTCGGGTGGGTCATATCTACTATGCTCAAAGTAAAGCTTAAGTTGGCGAAATATTTTTTTATTACAAATTCTATTCATAAAAACTGAGAGCATAGCCCAGGCTGTGAACCCCGGACCTCCGGTGCCGAAGTCCAGTACTATACGAACCCGGCTACGGAGGCAGATTAACGTGGCAAGTATATTCATGATTATTGTTGGATCATAAACGTTACGTAACATTGAGCGTGGTCAGTGCTGTATGAATGACCACTGAAAATGAAGGGATGCATTTACTGTCTGAGGACGAGCGAAGCGAGTCCGAAGCAGGGAGGATGAGCGTAACGAATTTGATGAGATGAGGAAAAGTTCCGAGGTACCCCGTACCCGATTATTGACAATATTAATAAAATAATAAGAATAATAATATTTGTTTAAGATGTAAGCTTTACAAGTACTACCGTATATTGGCTAATCTTTCAAATCTTAACTAATGTTTTTTATCTTAATTAATGGTTTTTATTTTAATTAATACCAATATTGATGGAAATCTTCAAGAAGCTAAAAAACGGCTTATAATAGATCAAAGAAAAATTAATTTATTTAATTTTAAAATTAATCAACATTTTTATTTTACCAAGACATTTGCTCTTTATTAATTTTTGCAACAATAAATTACAGCAAGTTTTTCTTTGGAATAAAAATAACTAAATTCATTACACATTTCTTAAAGATAAAAGCCATTACGACAATAATATTTATTAATTTAAATAAATATAGTTTTGCATGTATTCTTTATATTATAAATAAATATTATTGAATTATTATTTTTATTAAAAAAATAAATAAAAATATCCTTATTTAATATTGATATATAATAAATTAAACATGGCTGCCAAGTATGACCACGTGACTGGGATGACGTAGGACCAGCATAGCAAAACCGAAGTAAATTAATATATTTTACTACACTGAGGAAGACTGTTTTTTTACTTCTATCAAAGTTACGTTTCTTATCAGAAATAAAATTTAATTAATAAAAGTAATAAATTATTTTATTTCTTAGAACGGTCGATAGAGCGTGCTCTAGTTTCAAAAATCGTCGAAAGTGTTTAAAGAAACAAATAGGTCTGGAAAAGTATTTTAAATAACTAAAAAGTGAAGTTACGACCTACGTGATTGAAATTTCTGACTCGATTAATTATTTCTCATTGTTAATTATAATATTTCATTTTATAATTAATCCGCACTTAAGTCGGTTCTGAATGAGTGAGTTTTTCAGTTGAGTAATTTGCTTAAGTAATTATTCTGGTTTGAAAGTTGGTGAAATGGAAAAATTGAACGATTTGCTTGCGTTAATTTTTTTACTTTGAATGCGTTCTTATTTCTTCAGACCGTTTTTAAAGCACAAGCTAACTTTGTTGTAAAATCCGTGAATGTTTAAGTTAGACAGGTGGTTAGTAAATTTTAAAAAAATAGAAAACTGTAGTCGTTAACATTATGCGGCAGAATGGATCGAGGGAAAAAAAAAGAGGAACGCCAGTAGTAATATATATATATATATATGTATATATATATATATATAATATATATATATATATATAATATATATATATATATATATATATATATATTATACATATATATATTATACAAACATATATATACTATATATATATATATATATATATATATATATATATAATATATATATATTATATATATATATATATAATATATATTTATATAAATATATATATATATTTATATATAATATATATATATATATATATATATATATATATATATATATATTATATATATATATAGTGCGTTTGAAGGTGTGAAAAACTTTTTATTTTCACACTATCCCTAGAAAACTTGCTCTTATTATTTTCGCTATGAGTCATCTCAAAGTCGAGATGGGTGTCGTTTTTCCCCGCTAAATCCTAAGTTAGAGGTAAAACAGATTGAAGAATCAAATGATTGCTTAGGAACTATAGCTTGAAATATTTTCTTGTCAGATAAATTATCGCCAACTTTAGAATACACTTTGAGCGTAATGGTTGCTACTACCACCCGAGGTGGTTCCCGCAGGGGTTATCCCTGATGAGCCTCAAGGCTTTAAACGGCCATTATTATTATTATTATTATATATTGTAATAGTTATTGATCTATTGGCTTTTGCTCTAAACCTTTTATAAAAAAAATCACTTGTCCTAGAAAAAAGACCATCTTGGGCATGATTCCAAAGAATTCTAAATAAATAACTTTTATTCCAGTCTCCCAGTTGACACTGAAAAACATTGTCAGATCGATTTTTGGTGCTACAATGAGAAATTCACTTGACACGGGAATACTTAGTCAGATTGATTTTTCGTGTTCGAACATAGGTTTAAATTCATCCTAAAACATTTTAATGGAAAATAACTTTTTTTTGATAAAATTGCTGCATAATAAATTCTAACACAAGGTTAAATTATATATGTAAATTAATTTAGTGTTATAATGTTTTGCAACATGTCTTAAAGTTTTTATACAGTATGGCTGCTTTTAATACAATTTGACATTTGAGCAATAGCACGCTAAATTTTAACACGTAGTTCATGTTTCATTGTCATATATATATATATATGTAGTGGTTTTAAGTTTTAATGGGATGGATAAATACTGTTATCTATACGATTGCTAAATAAAAATAGATTAATTGCACAAAAGTCCAATATTTTTTTATATATAATAATAACTTAGCTTTTGACTAATATATTCGACTAATATATTTGACTAAAATATTGTTTTTCAACTAAAATTATTGGTAAAACTGATTTTTTTAAAACTCTTTAATGTAACAGTTTTTAACGTTATTTTAAACCTAGCTTACCAAAACATACCAAGGTGCAATATGAAGTAGTTTGTAAAATTGTTTTTTTTTTATTTTATATTTTATATTTGTTAAACTCTGATGATGACTAATTTTTATTCGAAAGCTTAGTTATTATTATTATATAATAAACAATTTTTGTGTAATTAATCTGTTTTTTTTATAAGTCCACAAAAAGAAACTTTTTAATTTTAAAATATTCGATTGCTATTCATGCAGTACGACTGATTTTAACTGAATTTATATATACTATCCCTCAATTATACAATTGGTACAAAAAAATAGTGTTGTATTTGCAAAACAAAACCGAAACCGCGATTTCACCTCATTTATTAGATGCAACATTTTCTAAGACTTCCTGAGGTGGTTTATCCAAGTTGTTAGCCTTGTATGTGAGTGTCTGTTAGCTTCTTGTGTGTATATGCTAGAGAATGAAAACTTGGAACAAAAATCAGTCTTCAGGTCTAGTTGTGATTTCCAGAAAATAATTTTTCTATGACGTCAATAATCGACAATTATGACTCAGCAACATTTTTGAAAAATCATAAAAGCGAAATAATTTCAAATCGATTTAAAACTACGGTCGCTTGTAGAAGTATACTAGAACAACATAATATGTGTTACGCTTTAACACATAAGTAGGCTTTGTGAATCGGAAACCGAAACTGCATCTCACATACTTCTGAGATGTGAAGTCCTAGCCTTTCAAAGGTTCTCCAACTTTGGTAGCAGCATTCTCACTAAGTTTGACTCTACCAATGAATCACTGGGCAAAAAGATCCTAGACCTAGTCCGGGGAAAAAGTATTATTCTGACCTGGACCAATTGAGGGGATTGTACAATAGTCTTGCAGTCGCAGTGAAAATGGGGTCTATCCTCGACTCTAACCCCAATCATTAATAATAATACGTTTTATGTTGCTATCATCAATAGTTACTTTTTTATCGAATGACTGTATATGCGTTTTAAAAGTTATTAAAAATAATTATTAAAAAATGAAATATAAAAAAATGAATTATTTTATAAAAAAAATGAGTTGAAATTTGATTACGACTCTTGTTAGCTAAGCACGCACACATAATGTTAAGCAGGTAAGTATAAAATAAATTTTGTTAACACAAATACTACAGACAAGCGAAGCGAGTCTGTAGTAGTCAGGATCAGCATAGCAAATACGATATGAGGAGGATAAATGCCGGGAAACCCTCTCTACCTGATTACATTTTTTTCAGTAAAATGGTTTCTTTTCTAATGGATCTTTATTGTTTATTACACTTAATTAACGATTAGACCAGTAAATTACTAAGTTAATTGGAGGGCTTGATTTTGTAATAATAACATTTCTACTCGTAATCAATAAAATTAAAGTATTTTTTTTCTAATTTTATAAACTTAAAAAAAGATTTTTACTTTCTTTTATAAAATGCCGTAAAACAAACGTAAAAAGTTGTAAGTCGTAAAAGAAGTTTTAAAAGGTCATTTTCTTCTGTCATTTACCTTCAACTTTATGGCTCTAAGTTTAGAGCAGTTAAGCTCTAAAGCTCCAGTAATTTACGTTTATCTGTTGACCTTTGCTTAGAAAAAGTTCGTAGCCCCAAAAATCTTAAAGAATGTAAGTATTATCAAACAAAATCTTTAAGAATGAAAATAATCTTTGTAAAATTAACAATAATTAAGGAATTCGATTTTACTTTAATTTTAAATTATGTGAAAAATAAAATAAATTTCGGTCCATCAGGGTATTCACCCTGCGGGAACCACCTCAGTTGGTATACATTTAATATCCTCTTAAAATTAATTAAAGTTGGCGAAATATTTTAAATATTAATATTCAAATAATCTTAGAGCATAGCCCGGGGTGCGAACCTTCGGTGCCGACTTCGAGTGCTTAAATTATGTCATTTCCAATTAAAATATAAAATATATACTTTAGTGGCAGAACATTTATTCATTGTTATATTTCTGCAAATATTAACTTGACTAGCTCCACTAGTCAAGTTTTTAATAACTTCAGGAGCCACTGTAGTAAATTTATTATAAAATGCCTTAAATTTTAAATGGTGCCTTGAATTAAATAAAATTTTCTTCTTATATTCTATAATAGGAAGGAGAAGGGGTTCAATAAGAAAGAAAACAAATGACACTCTTTTTCATCAAATAATTATGTTTCAGTCCCAACAAAATCTTTATTACAAAAATTTAATAATTTTTAAACAAAAATTTGCGGGCCAAGTAACTATTCTTGTTGTCATCAATCAATATTTATTTAACAATTGCTCATAAATTGAGAAACAGTTTATAATCATTAAATTTTTCAGTGAGTTTTCTTTCAAAAAAATCGCTAATGTTTAAGGGCGTGCTTGAATTAGGTAGTATTAAGAATTAGGCGATTTAGGACCAAATCGGTTTTTTAATTTCTTGTTTTTTTATAAAAAATTTGTTGTTTATTTCAAATTTATGAATATTATTAGGTAAAATACAACTCCTTCTATTTTTCCGTGCTTTTGACGTTTTAAAACACGTGATGTAAGTTAAAATAACATGTCATTAAAATTGTAGATAGAGGTATAAAACTTTTCCAAACATTAATTAAAATTCAATTTTCAAAACGATGTCAACTTATTTTTATTTATTTTTTTAAATTTCAAAAAAGTAAAAGTTTGTGGAGTAACCCTAATCTGTATATCAGATTATATTACTGAAAAATCAACACGTAATATATCAAATCGTAAATCAAGGTTATCACGAAAATGCACGATGTTGGACGAGAGAACACGAGTAGGAAATCTAAGCGGGGCTGATTGCACTGCATAGGGTCCGCAATGTTTCGTGATGGAGTTGAAATTTGCAAAACGCTATATTTCATATCATGGGGTTTCAAACTCGGTTTTCATGCTATTTATATTAATAGTTTGCTTATTTAAAGATAACGAAATCACATATTATTATGATTTAAATATTTTCATAATTTAGCTATAAGATTAAAACAGTAAATAGTAAATTAAAAAACAAAATTAATATGCTTTATTTAATATTGGATTTAACTTTCCATTTAAGTTCCACTTTCATCCACTTGCTTGCTTCATTTTAACTAAAAAAATTATAAATTTTTGGTTAACTTTGCCAGATCTCCTCCGAAGGGGAAATATTTGTGCTCTGCATTTAAAGTTCAAAAGATAAAATTTCTGCTTTGGTTCTCCAAAAAGAAAATGTTATTATTCAAATTTCCAAGCTCTATTTTATACAAACCAGAAAATAAGGGCAAAAATGCTCACTAATACAAATTAAACCTCTAATCATGGTATCTTTTATTTCTCCTTTTAATTGTTAGGAATCTACATCGAATAAATCCTATCCGAAGTCAATACTACACTGTGAGTAACTGGAAAAACAAAAACGTAAGGCAAGACAGGAGAATTTTCTTTTTGATACGATTTTCTCCTGTAAAACATCCATTAGTTGTTTTCTTATCCGAGTTATTATATAATCTGGGTAAGAAACACGTTTATTTATAATGAAATTAATTATAATTATATTTAATTAATAATAATTAATAATTAATTATAATTAGTTATGATCAGATCAATGTGAAATTAATCTGTATAAATAAAATAATATGATCAGATTAATAAGAAATCAATCTGTATGATCAGATCAATGAAAAATTAATCAGTATAAATTAAATAATATGATCAGATTAATGTTAAATTAATCTGTTTAATAAAATAATATGATCAGATTAATGAGATATTAATCTGTATTATCAGATCAATGAAAAATTAATCAGTATAAATAAATAATATGATCAGATTAATGTTAAATTAATCTGTTTAAATAAATAATATGATCAGATTAATGAGATATTAATCTGTATTATCAGATCAATGAAAAATTAATCAGTATAAATAAATAATATGATCAGATCAATGTGAAATAAATAAATAATATGATCATATTAATGAGAAATTAATCTGTATGATCAGAATAATGTGAAATTAATCTGTATAAATAAATAATATGAACAGATTAATGAGAAATTAATCTGTATGATTAGATAAATTAATCTGTATACTCAATTTATTGTTAAATTAATCTGTATAAATAAATATAATGATCAGAAACTGCGTATTTTAGTTAGGCTTCAGCAGTTTTCGTCATAAAGATTTAGGTCTTCCGGTGGTGACCGCGTCAATTTAGATGATTATTAATGAAGGATTCTTGACTCTTCTTCCACAGGCATGGAGCAATGGTGGACATATTAAGAAGAGAACCTTTCACCAGTTAACATGGCATGTACCCGCATATTTGGCGTTACGAAAAGAGTTCTTATATACATGGGAGTTTTATACTTCTCTTAGTTGGAGGGATATCCTCCAATAATTCATCCCTTCTGGAGGAAAAGAAGGGTTGGGCTAAGAAATGGAGGTTGGCATAAAGGACCCACCTACGTGACATATTTGCCTGGCTTTGCTTCCCCACTTTTTTTGACTCCTAATAAGGGTGTGCTTAAAGGTAAAAAAAAATTAAGTCCGACAAAAATATATGGCTGATCTACACTGTGTGTGGTTTACATTTTTTCTAACACTCCATTATCTGAAGATTTAGGTCTTCCGGTGGTGACCGCGTCAATGTAGATAATGAATCCGACGCTTCGCTTCCACTGTGGGAGGCATCTTCAGGGATGTAGGACACCATGGATAGAAACACAATGCTATACAAAACTGATCTCAGTTCAGTTTCTTCGTCGGATTCTTCATCTACATTGACGCGGTCGCCACCAGAAGACCTAAATCTTTATGACAATAACCGCGGAAGCCTACGCAGTTTATTACTCCATTATCTGTGAAACGTTTTTGTCTTAAACATAATGACGGGTATTTGTTACAAAACCAATCATATAGAAGGCTCAGATCAAAGTCGATTAATAAATTTATATTTTTGACAAACAGGTTAGTAGATGTCTTTAAACAAATTCATCCTCTGTTTAGTTATATGCGACTAGTTTAGTTTTCTCGCATTTGAATTAGTTGTCATTGAATACTTCGAATGCTATTTTTTGATTAAAAAGGCAAAATAATGGTTTGGACGTTTTATGTCGCTAACGTAGGCTATACTCCTTAGCAGTATTTACTCTATACTAATGCAGTGAGTTTTCTTCTTGTAAAAAATATATTTTAACCCTTTATTTTACATTGTTTTTGCGTAGTGACCTGAAAAGTTTGCTACATTAATATGAAGGTATACAGAGGTTATTTCCCTTAGGACACACTATACATTTTATTGCCTTGCTTTACATAGACTCAATAACGGGTTAAAAAGAAAAAAAATCAAGAAAATTGTCTTTTTATAAAGTAAAAGAAAATTGGCCAGAAAACCTAAAAATCCCTAACCCCCTCTCCACTAACCATAGGAACCAAAGAAGCAAAAAAATCCCTAATACAGGGAGCACATATTTGATTTTTTATGATACTCCTGCTCCTTATTGCATTTCCCCTTAAATTTGTTTCCACAACGCTGAATTTTCTTGGCTTCTTTAAAATTTTCTCGTTCCGCCCTTGAAAACTTAGTCTTGATTTAGTTCGTGACTCCCGGCCAGACGATTCTAATCTCATCTACTGTTTTAACTTACTTTATGTATCCTAACAACCCCTATGTTCCATGTTAATTTGGACTTATTTATGGATAATGACATATTATTTTCTTCAGTTGTTTGCTCGTTAAATGCGAAATATTTATGTTTCATCAGAACTTCACCCCGACACTTTTTATCACCTCATCTGATTGCCAGCCGCATCCTAAAAACTAAGACATCGCTTCGCTTGCCCTCAGAATATGAGACACCTGATTTAAAATATTTTTTAAATACTAATAATATTAGTAAATTGTACTCTCTATACCTTAAAATTTTATTCACGTCAATTTTTAACAAAAATTCGATGTAATATTAAACTTAAACGATTTTTAAGTCTAAAAATCGTTTTTTCGTTTAAATTAGATTTTATCATTTTTTTGTTGTTCATACATTTGAGAGGTAAAAAAATATATTTAAGGGGCAGTTTTCAATGTAATTTCTAAATACAAACTATTTTTTACTGAGTTCTCCATCATTTCTAGTATTCCCGAAAATGATAATAGACGAGTGAAAATGAATAATAATCAAAACTATTGGTAGAATCTAAATAACATTGAAGCTTTAACACCTTGTTGTATATCGTGTAGCATAGAGATTTTATATCTAGAGAATCCCTATTTGATAAATATATAAACATAAAAGAAACCACCTGAACAACACCTTCGACTATATTACTGTAATTAAATGTATATAATGACTGCATATAGGTATGTATGCTTAATATATATATATATATATATATATATATATTATATATATATATATATATATATATATATATATATTTATATATATATATAATATATATAATATATATGTATATATATATATATATATATATATATATATATATATATATATATATAATATATATATATATATATATATATATTATATGTATATATATATTATTGTATTCGATTTTATTAACATAATCAAATAAAATGATAGTAAGTTGTTTAGTAGATAGTTTATAATAAAAAGTTTAGCACAAATAATGTGCTAAAACCTGACAGCAAAAAAAATTATTAAAATCTAACAGTGTACAGGAGAAGGTTACAATGAGATTACGCGGAACATTTAAAGCCTTAAAACAATTGTTTAAGCTTCCTAATGTATTAGGATAGTGTATGTTCATGCAGTAATACACCTCTATAAATTCAAGCCTCCCAATGTATCAAAATAGGCTATGCCCCATCCAGTAATACACCTCTATGGTTTCAAACAGTCCAAGGTATTTAAATAGAGTAGGCTTCCTCTAGTAATACACCTCTATAATGTATAGTACTTTCTTGTTCAATAAGATGGACAGGTAGATGCACTTAATAATACCTATATATTGATTACATAGGAACATCACATACGATGTATACTACGTGTAACTAATACTTATATTGCGTAACTAATTCTCAATAGTTCTTTATTGACTATATAATAAGGATAAGATACTTTATTACTGTCTCTCGTTTATACCGTGCGTATTTAAGAGAAGTAGTGTGCTTTTCCTAAAAATCCGAAACCTACACTTGATGCCATTCAAATGATTTCTACAAGTTTTCTGTCTATAGGTGTGAGTGCGTATGTGTGTATTTGCTTGATATTATCGTTCTACTTATAGTGTGCATATACTCAAGAGTTGGTACAAAATTAATTTAATATCTACTAGTAGGTATAACTACAAATGTATTTACATCTATTTACTAATCTTTTATCTTTTTAGTTAAATTTTGTTTGGACAAGATGTTTGGACAACAACTAGAGTAACAGGTAAATAATTCCGTTAAAAAAAAAAAAGGTTACAATGTTTTTGAGTTATATTAAGTTCTAAACAAAGATCTACAATTAAAAACTCCTTAGTTGGGGCAAAGCCCTCTTAAATTAAATAAATCTTCAAAGCTAAAAATGTTATTAATTATGATTGCACTATTTTTTAATATTATTTTTAAATTATAATTTATTATTATGTATTATTTTGAACCTATGAAAATAGGGGTCCCTATAAATTTTGTTTTCTTATTTTAAACAGTCATACAGATTATTAAAACTAATTCAATTTAGTTATTTCTTTTCAGAAAATAACTAAAATTATAATTTTAAATTTTAAAAAGGGCCTCGTTATTTTGCGCCTTATTAGGCCCCTCTCTCTTTGCAGCATTGGGATTTGGATTTTTAATAAATTATAAAGAATAATTCTTTCAAAACATTAAGTGGTAACTAAATCAATAATGTTACAAAATAAAACATATTTACATTTGTTACTTAATGTAATAATTTATAATTTCTTTTTATAAAAAGAAGGCCAACCTGGAGTTTATTTATATTTATTAAATTAATAATAAAAAATCGGGTACAAAATTACAGTAATTAATAAAATTAAACGTTTATAAAACAAACCATTAATACAATGTAAAAATCCGACTACCTGGAATATATTACGAATATAGCACAACACAGGAGGTAACAATGAGGTTACACAGAGCCCCTGAGAGCTTTAAAAAGATGTTTCAAACGTCTCAATGTATTTAGATAGATAAACGTCTCTTCTAGTAATATATCTTTATTAAGATGTTTTGTACTAAACATTTCTCTATCATTCTAGCATTAATATTAACATGTATCTTTCTATCTCTAATAAGTTGTTTTATATAAAACATCGCTCTATAATTCTATCAATACATTAACATCTATCATTTTATCTCTAAAGAGATGTTTTATATCAAACATATCTCTATTATCCTATCATTAACATGTATTATTCTATCTCTAATGAGATGTTTTATATTAAACATGTCTCTATCATTTTATCAATATAATATTAACATTTATAATTTTATGTGTAATTAGATGTTTTATATCAAACATATCTCTATTATCCTATCATTACCATCTATCATTCTATCTCTATTGAGATGTTTTATATCAAACATATCTCTATTATTCTATCATTAACAAGTATTATTCTATCTCTAATGAGATGTTTTATATTAAACCATTTAAAAGGGTTAAAATGTAGCTTGTTTATTTTAAGTTTGTTATTACAATTCATTCCTAGTTTTTGTGAAACTAAAATAAAATGTTAATTACTATAAATATCAGTGTTTTATTGCAATTAGCTTACATAGATACAGCATCGTTGGGTATAAAATATTTGGCTATTGCCATGCTTTTCTTTTGCTTGGAAGGCCAGGAAGCAAATAAAGGTGTCAACAGATAGTCGAGTACATTTGTATTTAGTCTGAGCTCGTATCTTTCGAAGTAATTACTTTTTAAAAGCGTTTGAAATTGCTCTGTTATGTTCCAAGTAATTAAACTATTTTTTTAAAGACAATTATTTCCGAAAAATTGACCCTGGATGAAATTTTCTCTGCTTGTTTTATTTGGGACAATAATGTTTTTTTTTGTTTCTAATTGAGACTTTTACAAGTTTAGATTTAACAAGCAGTACCATTTTTAAGTTAAATACATTGCAAAATTTAATGAGATGAATAACCAGGATCTATGGACTCATAGTGTTGATAACCGAGTGAGAGCCTTTATTTCATATTTAGACGTCGATTTGGATCTTTATCGAAATCTAATTGAGTTTAGCTCGTATATTCAGACCCGACTAGAGGTAGTAATGCCCTTAGGGCCCCATAATTAGGATTGGGGGGGGGAGGGTCGGATACCCTTCCTCTATTACATTCATGTCTCTTATAATTAGAAATGGTGATTTCGGCGCCACTAGGGTATAACAACCAAACCCCAAGCCTATCGAACCAATTTTAGTGAAGTTTCGAAAAAAATGAGGTTATGAGGTTGGAGTCATAGAGGAGGAGTGATGGGGATGGATTTTTTGGATATAATATATATATATATATATATATATATATATATATATATATATATATATATATATATATATTATATATATATATATATATATATATATATTATGTATGTATGTATGTATGTATGTATGTACGAGTTTTGTGTCCTAGACTTTCTATGGGACAGGATAACTTTCAGACGCTTTCTTGAATACAATGAAAGTTGGTACGAAAATCAACCTTGTTTATGTCCAGAATCCTTTTGTAACAATAATGACCCCACAAACATTTCGAAACGCCACAAATCTTCCCATAGTGTTTAGATTGGACTGAAATATTTTACACATGTACAACTATGTATGGGTCAACCATATACGAAGTTCCATTTTATTATCAGTATTTTTTCTCGTTTTATAAGGCGCGGTCGAATATCCACGGCCTTCTAGAACATTGGATCACCAACAAACTTTTTTTATAACTTTTTTTCAAACTTTTCAGTAATTAGTCGGATTTGTGATAAATGAAGCCTATTTCCGTAATCTGCACGCTCTTTTGGTTAATCTCAAAGAGTATTTACAATCACTCAACGATTTATCTTTAATCTAGCTTGGTACATACATAACTACTGTTAGACGTCAATGTCAACAAATATGACAAGTCAAAATATAACACAAATCAGGTAAATAACATTGACGTCTAACGTCTAACGTTTAATCTAAGTTACCAAGTTAGATTAAAAATAAATCGTTGAGTGAATGTAAATACTCTTTGAGATTAACCAAAAGAGCGTGCAGATTACGGAAATAGGCTTCATTTATCACAAATCCGACTAATTACTGAAAATTTTGAAAAAAAGTTATAAAAAAAGTTTGTTGGTGATCCAATGTTCTAGAAGGCCGTGGATATCGGCCGTGGATTCGACGGCGCCTTATTGACGTCGGGAGTTTTATTCATTACAAACAAAACATTATGTCATTAATTAAGACGAAATCAAGTTTGTACACTAACACATTTTAAAATTTGCTCATAGCGTGGTTGTATGCCACTTATATAAACGAGTCATATGACGAACTGAGAAAGTACAACAAAAATGTGTTTTTGTATCCAGAAAACCGCGGAGCTAAATTTTATTGTTTAAAGTAACAAGTTACAATACATGCCAGACGAGTACTGAAAATTAGGTATTAAACTTCCAGTGGTCGACTAAGGGGAGGTAGACGTCCAGTTTATCGCCATAGCTCCGCTGGGAGATGACTAATTAGGCTGATATATTTAAAATATATCACCCTGTATATAATAAGTGTAGGAAGAGAAATGTTACATTTGTTGTGAATGAAATGTGTTTTGTTAAAAACTTTAGTTACATGTGTTACATTTAACTTTTCTTTTAAAAAACATTGTCAACGTAGCATTAAACAAAATTCATATTAACAAGCACTAAGTTATGCAGCATAATGTTTTTAAAAACAATTTTTTTTTTAATTTTTACCTTCGGAGTTATACAACCATTTTGTCTATTTAGTAAGTATGTTTGTATCGCTCTTGAATTTTATTTTATTTTCATGTATATACCATTTTTGTTATTTCAATTA
>JACMZG010000022.1:50949565-50979361 GCA_018340805.1 Microvelia longipes | reverse complement strand
GTCTGACAATAATTTGAATAAACCATATATCCCACCAAATCATTGTTTATAAATAATAATATATATCAAGTTGTTACGCACAGAAAGAGGACATTTGTGCTGTGCACCATGAATAATCCTGTTTCATTGTAAAGTACGAAACCAAAAATCCGCATGCCAAAAAAATATTGTTATATTTTCCTGTGTTGATTAAAATAGTTTACACATTGTAATCCAAAAATTTCAATTTTTAAGCATCGTAGTCCGAAGATCGTAAAATTCGGACAGACAGACGCCTCGACAGAAAAGTAATGGTTTTCGAAGATAATCTTCGAAAACCATTTTTCCCCTAAAATGAGGGACAACAAAATCAGCTTAATCAACAAATCAAAAAATCGCAAATAGTGTTGTAACCCAAAAAGGATTAGTGCGAAATATTTTATGTCTGTTTTTGAAATGGATGCGATTAAATTGCTTCATCCAAACTGTTGTTTCTAAATCTTGATGCTGCTTTTGTTGTATTGTTGTCAGCCTTTGATTTACTGTTAACTACATCGAATGTTTTTTATAGACAAAGTACCTACATATTTCAAAGATATAAAAAGTTTTGAAAAGTTTTTTTTTATATATAGAAGATTAAAAAATCTAGACAAAATTAGATTTTAATCGTAAATATTATTTAATTACCTTCCTCAATTCTGGCCAAAAAATACTATCAATCTCCAAAGTGGCCACATAGCCATGTGTGGATTACAAAGTGACACGCGATAAAAATGTTTTGCATGTCCTCTTATCTTACATTACAGAACAAATCGATAATAGTTAAACTCATGGTCACTTTCATACCGCATGACATGGTATGTTAGATTAGGATATATCGACTGCATGTCTTGCAGAGCAGTACAATGTTTTTGCAATTAAAATTATACTCCTACTCATTACTAGTAATACTCAACATCTTGTCGTTTTATAGTAAGTATGTCGCTTATGCTTCAACATAGCTCGTGAAACAGACTACGAAAAACTAATCAACTAATTAAGTTTCATCGGTTCTTCCAGATCTCGCTCCCACTATGGCGAAAGGCATGTAATGTTTTCCTAGATCAAAAGGAAACAATAATATAGAATTATTAAAAATGTAGCGGATGTCATAAAAGATAATGAAATTTCTGTTTTGAACCTTGACGCTCATCAGCATACCTCTACAGCAACTATCACGGTGTTCGCCAAATGTTTTGTGCTCAAAATATGACAAGGTAGCATATTTGGTATCTTCAAACCACTAGAAACCGGCTCTAGGTTTAAATAAAAATTTTAGGAATGATATTAGTCTGTGTACTTGAGCTTGCACCTCGCTGCTCAGTTTTCTGTTTCAAAAATGTTGCTGATATAACAAAATGAATCGATTTATGTCCTGATGCCTTCTACTCTCTACAAAAATGAAACTTCCAAAACAAAATGATTGCAAACTTTAGAGACTTATGCGTGTCAGCACCAGAACATGTGATGTTAGGAATATCTCCTTTAATCACTGGCTTTCCAGGTTAATACTTTTATCGAATTAATCAAAAAATCTTGACTCTTAATTTTCTTTTGATGTTCTTACATTATTTGGGATAAATAGAAATAGTGGACTGTAAATATCTTAAAAAATTATGAAAAAAAGCGCTTAAAAAGGACTTTTTTAAGGCTTAAGACGGTTATCTGGCAATTTAAGCATCTTGTATTTGGATCATATGTTTACCATGCTTTCTTGTTACCCTCAGTATAGAATTCGCCAGTGCATTAGCTATAATAAGGAATCGACTATCTTAAAGCTAGGAAATAAACATAAGGTTTTATGTGTGCTCTATAGTAGGCTAATACTAAATATGTACTACTCTATATACTAAAAATGTAAGCGATTTTTTCCGCTCCATGTTTTTTCATTCAGTCGCCATATTGCCGCTATTTTAAAATATTTCGGAATATACCAAAATCTATACAGCTCTGACAAATATTACTTCTAACGTGTATATAACAAAATTTATCAAATTGGGTCCACTTTTTACCCGGCAGTCTCGGGAAGCGTATACAACACACATCATCGCGCCGTCCTAATTCTGAAATATAAGCACTTACTTACGTTCGTTTCAAATGTAGGTCTTAAATTTTAATCATATCATTATCTTATAATATAAAACAAGAATTGCCATCAATTTCCTTTACCTATGTCCTTTCAGTTCCAAATAAGCTTATGATGAATGTTTTGCTAATCCATTATGATGTTCTGCCAAATTATAGGATTTCAATGTATGTAAGAGTTGAATATAGTTTTAATGATTCACAACAGTGGCTTGTGAATCTCATACTGCCCTATTCCTTTCAGCTACCTGTCTGGACTTGAATATAAGATCGTACTCCATGAAACCGACTAAGCATCTGTGAAAGAAGGTTTATTAGTTTCAACTCCTGTTTGAGCACACTATCGGGAGCCAAGGAGTCATAATATTTTAAAACTAAATGGCCATGCATAGGAATTACAGGACTGCTAAGTAGATGTAGGAAACCACTTAGTTTGGTGATTTAATCCGGGGCAAACAAATAGGCTGACAGCAAAATTTTTAACTTTACATTATATTAATTTTTTTAAAAGAAAATCAAAATGAAAGTTTGGTACTTAAAAAACAAACATTTGTAGTCTGGTCATTTTTTACTAACAACGCCTTCATTTTTAGCATACCCATCGAATACATCCACTCTCGTCTCACCTAAACTATCTCAACTCAATCGCACTCATTATAATTTTTCATACTTCAATATTGAATATAAAGCAACATGTAAAAAATAACTGACTAAAAATAACTTTTTTTTGAGGTAGTACGTAATTAGCACTTATTGGATCCGTTTTAGGATGAGAAGCCAACATTATTGTTATAGAGGTATTATAACTTTTCACCTCCGAGGACAAATAAATGAAGAAACATCTCCTAGACGTAAATAATTCATAGTTGCCGTCCATTACTGTAATGACGTGTTCAAAAACATCTGTGTTAACCTTCATGAGCCTTTATTTAAAATGTACATTTTGTTCTGTTTTGTTCGTAGCTTTTTTTTTTTCGTTTTTAAAAGGTGTTCTAATTAACAATTTGTGTGTTATTGTAAGCTTACAATTTTGAGTAAAGTGTGAAGCTATGGTGAATTAATGACGGCGATAATAGGAGTTAATAATAATTGGACGTTTTTTTTCAATGTACTAGCGCAGTTATCTATATATTGATAGCATTGATGTTGCATTTGTAATCTTTTCTTTTTATAATAGAGAACTACTTACTCAACGTAGCATTAAAAATTCACAATATAACAGTGAAGCACTAAGGTCATCTATGCCAGGCCGAGAAGATGATGGTTTCTTTTAATCATATTTTCTATTTTTCTTACATGTCTTTCTGACTCCGCTCGAGTATACGCATACATTTTGTCTATAATAGCACGTATGTTATTGATTATCAAGCGAGCTCTTCGATTACACTTTTTTCACATTCTTCTATGTATCAATAAATCCCTAATTTTTATGTATTTAGGTTCATCTTGATATAAAATAGCGAGGATGGGTTGAGATCTTTAGATTCAACCTATTAACGTAGGTCAAGCAGCACACGCACTAGTCTATGTACCGAGAGCGCGAGGTTACGTTGGAAGAAGTGCGATCATCCATTTTGACTATTTCTACTGTTACAAGACCCAGTCTTGTGTTTTTATATATATATTGATACTGAGCGATTCCCTTAAATCCTATGGAGCTAAGAGAGATATGAGAATACATGTCCCTCCAAATCTTAAAGAGCTCGAAGCTCACTCTGTGTTCATAGTTCAGCATAGTACGCATGACTTCAATTTAATTTTCAGAAAATCATAGCACTACTCTTTCACGTTTCAAAATTGTAAAAGGTCTTCCGTCCTGTTGGTCGTGCTACACATCATGAAGAGACATTTTAAAAAACTGATAAAATTCAATACTTACATAGTGTTTATGAATTGCGGAGATATATTATCGAGTTTTAATTAATCCAGTTATGGCTATTTCAAAAGAATAGCACAATTTAGTAGTATTCGATCAATTAAGATATATTACCTGTAGATCTAATCAGCATTTATTTAGAAAGAGGAACTATTCTGAGCGTATCTTGAGTAAATTATAATTGCACCCTGAGAGAATACTACACCAGAGTGAGTTATACAGTTTGATTTCGATTTTATGATATGAAAACATTCGTAATTTACTTATGTACTATTCGATCATATTTCGGAGTCACCTATAAACGAAAAGTGTCTCCTTCAATATTTTAACTCCACGACCCTCCCAGGCACACATCACAGTGTATATTCAGAGAGGACTTACAGGGAACCACTTGGTGTTAGCACTAATATTTAATATTTTGAAGTTGAAGCGCATTCAATATGAAGGGCTCCACGTCTGATAAGGCAGACTATGGTGGTCTCTATTCTTCTAATATAATTCATCCACGCATTATCTTTTTTAACGATAAATTGGATACTTTTGCAGCATGTCACGATAGCAGAAATATAGTGCTACACGCTATGGTCTTTCGGTTAAGCCTGGGTGTTGAGACCAAAATACCTTTTTGCCTTCTACTGCGCAGGTATCTGAAGTCTATTATTTCTTCATACATAACAAACTCATACATATCAAGTTCACAAACAACAACTATCTCATTATATGTCAGAGTTGCCCTCATTTATAGTTTATTCCACCATATTATATATCTAATAATGACGAATTACGTTAATTTCGAATAATCATGAATACACAGCAATTATATGTTCGCGCAAGGACTAGGAATTTAAAAAATGTAAGACGTTAGACGAACCTTTTGCTGATCTGAACTTTTGATAATCTACACCACCAGGACATACATCCGATAGTCTAAATTACATTTTAATAATCAATCTGATTCTATATGAAGGAGTTAAATTTAGTATTTGAGAGTGATATTGTATATGTGACACGTTAATCTATAAAACTTGTATAAAGTGCATAGCGTGTTATGAATGCGAGTAGCTATAAATGTGACAAACTTAGTGATGACACATCGTACGCACTTCTTCGACCATGACCTTATATTTTTTACTACTGACCACTGACCTTAACACATGGAAATATGGAACGCCTCATATAGTACTGAAACCAATGATACAACATAAATTTACACTTTGTTAAATCGTTATTAGATAACCATGAAATTCGTGTAATATATTAAAGCACAAGTCTAATTAGAAAATATAAAAACTAATGGACCCGAGATATGTTGTCTAGAGAGAGGCATTATCGAGAAATTCAACTTTGGAGTTATTGACGTAATACAACGATACACCTGAAATATGATACACTATTGTAAATTAATTAATCCATGGAGCATGAATCACATTTGATTTTGCTCTCATAATATATCATAAATACTCCGTGATAATTAGATTTGTCAAATCGAGTATATCTAATACAACTTATACATGCTAGTATTTAGCACCCTTAGCACAAATAAACCTATATAATTAAACTCGTATTATTGCCATATTATTATTATACATACACCCTTATATAGAGAATTGAAGCACGAGTTTAATCTCAGATCTCAGAGAGAGAGCAATGCACACCTTTAATGCTCAATAAATATCTTATCGCTGAATGCTATTACCTGCAATAGCAATATAATAAAACAATATATCACACTAATCTAATGTCAACTAATGCCTATATATAAACAACTATAAATACACCTAGAAAATAATGAAAATAACAACCTAATAATTGCTAGAATATAAAATCTATTAGACACCAATGATTTAAGACTATTCTTGTGGAAAAATAAAAAAAAAACTTGAAAGACTGAAGAAGGAAAATGAAAACTTGCAAACAAGAAGAATTAAACTGTATTTAATGACTTAGGAAGATGCAGCAATGGACTGAAACACTCTGTTTACTTATCAACTAAAACTTTGCCAAGCATTCTCTAGAAACATGTGCTTGGCTAAGCATATTTTTACTTAAGTATGAGTCTTAAAAACTTCATAGCATGAATTAGTGTTTCAACTTTTCTCTTTAAATATAAATAAGATCTTAGTGAAATTTTCATTTTACAAAGAGTGCTTTAAATTTTTAAACTAAAATTTCATTTAAAAAAAATTATGCTCAAAAGATAAAAGCAACGAATATAAATAATAGATACATAGAATAAACCTTTTTAAAAGTTTAAAATATTATACTTTAAGAAAGACCACGGACCCTCACCGAACCGCGGATATTCGGCCCTTTTAATAAATTCGCTGCATAAAATAAAATTTTCCCTGGAGGTAGGGATTCTTGGACCAATAATATATCCAAAATAGTCGGGTACGGGTACCTCGGAACTTTTCATCATCACATGAAATTCGCTACACTCATCCTTCCTACGGACTCGCTTCGATCATCTCAGAATATATGATTCACCATATTTATACTGTGACACGTCTTCGGACATACTTTGCTCGTCCTCAGATAGTAAATACATCCGTTTCATTCTCAGCGGTCACCCATATAACACTGACTAAGATCAATGCTGCTTAACTTTTAAGATCCAAAAAAACATGAATAAACCTGTTGTATTAAAACGAAACTAAAATCAAATTATTAACTCCATTACATAATTTTCCGATTTTACCATTTTTAAGAAATGTACAAGTCATTCAATAAAAATTAAACTGATGCTGATAATGAGATGAAACTTGTCACATATATTAGTCTAATATATGGCAAAATGCGAGCTAAATTTCAATCGAATGCATCATTTTTTCCGCGTTTTATGAGTTTTTTAAAAATTATTTTTTTTTAATTAATTAATTTTTAGTCGTAAAAAATATTTACCGAATAGCACAACTACAGCAGATTAATTATTGTATTAATTTTCAGGCACTTCTTTAGATAGTTACTCCCTTTTTGGGGAGTACTATACTGCTTTTTTATTTATGTGACTTCTTTAGATTGTTACTCCCTTTGACATATCAGACTGGTTACTCCCTTTTTTGGTTACTCCCCTTAGTTTTTTTTGTTTTATTACTAATCTTTATATATTTTACCTTATTATTCGCTCTAACCGGATGTAGAAAAAACATTGGGTTTTTTTTTGGTGTTAGAAGACTAAGATCTACTAAGGGGAGTAACCATTAAAGAAGGTCTCTGAGTAACCTTCTTCCCATGGTTACTCCCCAACAACTCAATGAGGGAGGTAACCATTTAAAGAAGGTCTCTAAGTAACCTTCTTTAGATGGTTACTCCCCAACAACACTATGAGAGGAGTAACCATTCAAAGAAGGTCTCTGAGTAACCTTTTCATATAGTTACTCCCATACAACACTATATTTTACTGCATAACTCCATGCTCCATGATTGCTTGTGCCAAGTTATGTATTTTTTCCATATTTACAATTATTTAATGAAATTTGTCATTTTTGATTGACATTTTCATTTAATTTTAATAAATTCCTTAAATCTGTTAACATCTTTATTCTTTTTGTAGAAAATATCACAGTTTACTTTCAACTGACTGTGGCAATCTCATTGTGTGTTTTATTTTACGTAAAATTGAATTGATATTGATATTATAATTACAAGTGTTTTCAAAGTAAGTAAAACATTTCAATGTCTTTACTTTCATGTTTCTGTAACTCTATTATGCATTGTGCTTTTATCAAATTTGCTTCCCTGTTGTCTACGTATATTGCTCTAAGTTTTAGGTTTTGGCGTTTTATATTTTCACTTCAACTCTTCATAATTACTTTCACATTATTTATTTATACTTATTTATTGCTTTATTATCAATTTAAGTATATTTCATAATTATTTTTTAAATTTGAATATATATTTACCTATTTATTTATGAGTTTATTACATAATAATGTATTCTTTCTTTATAATATTTATTTTATTTCTATACGTTTTTTCCAATATTCCTTTTCAGGTACTTTATAGAAATTGATACATCAGTGGTCCATGTATTTTCACATCCTGCCGATTAGAGGTTGAATATCTCTAGTTTATTTATATCAAATTCATTATATTCAATACGTTGTCTATAATGTCACCCCATGGGTACTTATATAGAAAAAGTAACGCTATTTAAGGGTCCCTTTTCTATGAAAGTACCTCTTTTCTTTTTTTCTTTGTTTTTAATATACATTTTGGCCATTAAACCTTTCTTTTTCTTACTTTGCTATAAGAGAGTAACTATCTACATCAAATCCTTGGTTACTCACCAAAGGGGAGTAACCATCTGGGGTAGTAACTATCTAAAGAAGTACCAATTTTCAATTTTTAGCATATATACACTGGGAGCTACGATGATAACAGATACACACACACATACAGACAGACAAAATTGCAAAAACCACTCAGGAGGCCTTAAAACGCCTAAATGGGAAAATGCCAGGGAAATCCCGGTTTGGGATTTTTTGCGAACACAATACTTTTCCTATATACCTATGGTATAAAAGAGGAAAAGTAAAAATCTATTTATAAGCAGATGAAAATTGTTGTTAAAATCATCACTTCTTTCATTGACTTTTTTTTTCATTTTATAAATTCATATGGCTGAGTTTTTAATTTAATAAAAATTTTATGCATCATAGAAAATATATTTAAAATTGATTTTTATTTTTAAAAGATTTTACATATCTTAGTCTTTTTATCATTTGCATTCAAATCGTTTTCTATGCAGCTTTTAGTAACTAGAGCAATCATGTAACAATAGCAAAAAACTATAAACACTTTTCTAAACTAAAAAATACATTTAAAGTTAAATTTGTAAAATAAAATAAAAAATGTCAGAAACAAGCAAAATGAAAAATAAGTTTTTTGAACCAGAAAGTTAAAGTTTATTATAGAAAAGGGGTTTTTTAACTGACGAACTAGTGATGGAATAAGAGTTTTTGAAAAAAGAAAGAGGAAATGATTTTCTCATTAATCAAAAGAAAAAGAAGCTGGAGTGAAGGAAACAGGTGGAAAACTAGGAAAAAAAAACGAAAAAAAAATCTTGAGGAGCTATACAGATAGTTAGGTAGTAGCTGCTATGATATATTGAGTGACAGAAGCCTGCAGAGTGATAAGAAATAGTATTGGTGATAAGAAGTGATAACAGAGTGATAAGGTTTGATAGGGATGGGGGTCAGAATGCAGTAGAGGTGGCAATGGTGGGGGCGGCTAGGCGCCCGCAAAGACTCCCTTTCTAGAGCAGATCGATAGCATTCAACCTTTCAGCTGGTTTCTAACGTACCTCATCCCATGAATATCACATATTATGGACTAATAATCAGGCATATTATGCAGTGATGAAATATTTATTAAAATATAATATATTACATATGAAATATTATAAACAAAAAATAATTAAATTTATTGATTTTAAATTAATAAAAAATAATTATCCGTTGATTCGTAAATGATGATTGTAGTTGAAGGAACTAAATTTTAATACCATTTATAAAAAGTTTATTTACAGACTTTTAAGCAAATCTTTCTTTATTTGACTTATCCATATTTTTATTATTATTTTTTTTTGCTTTATAATAGCTTTGAGCATAAACGATCATCATTAGTGGTGGGGAAAACATAAGAAAGAGATGTCCCTTCCTTGCCTCATCTAGATCAAATATTATTCAATTTGTAACGTAGCAAATAAATTTCCCTAAAAATATTTATAGGCAAACACATTTAGTTAAAAATAAAAATAAAATAAAATATAAAATACGATAGAACATGTAAGCATACTTGTTACTTTTTATAAGAGTCTAAAGGTCAAGAAACTTAGGTTATTTCCTTACGAACTACATTTTGTTCCAAGTAGCTGAATTTCGTTTCAAGTAGCTAAATTTGATCGAATTGCATCCTGTGAAATATTTTAGGGTGTATTAAATTGCAACCCTTTTTGGCCTGAGGTTTTATGTATAACTGGAATGATATATCGAAGCTTTAATGTTTTAAAATAAAGCTTTAATTTTTTAAAATATCGAGTACAGCGCACCTTGGAACTTTTCCTCATCACATCGGATTCGCTACGCTCATCCTACCTACTTCAGACTCGTTTCGCTTGTCCTCAAAATATATACAATTCGTCAAATGTGTACTGCAAAATCTTTTCGAACTCACTCCCTTCGTCTTCAGATAGTAAATGCATTTGTTTCATTCCCAGCAGTCACCCATCCAGGCCCTAACCACGCTCGATGCAGCTTCACTTTTATAATTCAACTAACATAATAAGTATACGTGTCATATAGAAACGAAACTTGGTGTACTTATTTCTTATGTTAGGTATAAACATATACCATTTTTTAACTCAATTAGATTATTTACCGTTTTTCTACAATTTTTTAAAAAACGTATACAATTCATTAGATAAAAATTTAACTACTTTTGGTAAAGAAATGAAACTTGGCACATAATATGTTAGCCTTATACATTGCTACTTGCGTACCAAATCTCGATCCGATTGAAATTTTTTTCCGTTTTGTGACCTTTTGTAATTTTCGCTAAGTCATCATTACAGGTTATTGACATAAAAAAATATTTTGAAACAGCACAACTGCAGAGGTAGACTGCCTTTTGTCAGTCTACCAGTGACTAAGTGTATGATATACTAAATGTCCTAAATATATATCCTAATAATACTCAACTCTCATCGCTCATTAACCTATCTCTGCTATAAACACAATATAATTGTATTAAACCTAAATTATTACGTAGCATGAAAAACTTAAAATATTTTAAGTTATAATATTAAGACTGAGAATGGCAACACTGGTTTTAAAGCCCATTTTAAGTTATAATATATGTACAGAGCGTGGCAACACTGGGATTTAAAGCCTATTTTAAGTTATAATATTGAGACAGAGAATGGACAAACTGGGGTTTAAAGCCCATTTTAAGCTATAATATTGAGATAGAGAAGGGCAACACTGGGGTTTAAAGCCCATTTTAAGTTATAATATTGAGATAGAGAACGGCAACAATGGGTTTTAAAGCCCATATGAAGCTATTAGACCAATATTTTAACAGGAACAAAGAAAGGCACTTTTAATGGCTCACATTTCGTCATTTTACTGACATGCCTTTTTAAAAAACTAAATTATATTGTTTTGTTATTTTACAGAACATTGTTGTCCCCCATACCTTTTCTAGAGCAATACTAAAATATTCCATTAAACTTTTATGGGCATGACTTTTTATATCACGACTTTTTTTGTCAATGTTAGTCTTAAAATAATATAAATATAATAATAAGCTTATTTTTTTTATCAAAAATTCACTAAAACTCGGGTACCGGGTGCTCCGGTTCTTTCCCTCACAATTTTGGACTCGCTTCGCTAATAAAAGCTTAAGGTATTGTAACTTCGGTCATGCATCGCTCAACCTCATAGTAAAATATTAATTCAACATCAAGGGAGTTATGACTTCGGACTTCTTTGGCTCGTCTAGAGAATGTCACGATTGCTCACAGCTTAAGGTGCGGTATTACTCCGGCCTTTCCTTTTTATCTTTTTGCGGTAAAAAGTCTCACATTTGACAGATAACACGAAACCTTTCCTTATAGTTTTTTAGTATCGCACCAATACATCTGACAATAAATATGCCGTACGTCGGAAAACAGTTAGAAGATAAAAATTCAAAAGGCCGTGAAATTTCGAAAGTAAATATTTTCGAAAAGGCGACCAATTTTAAAATGCAATTTAGTGGGTCGATTAACATGTAACTTATGGACACTTGTGCCTAATTTGATTGGTCTAATTTTTATTTTTAATGATTATTTTAAACTTTTCATGACAATGGTACCTGTAGTTCAAAAGTTATCCTCAAGGCAGCCTAATTAAAATTTAAGTAGGTTTCTTTTTGTGCCGCGTTTCAACTTTCTAATGTAGACACAGCAGAAGTCGTGGAACTCCTGAATTAGAAATTTAGAGGTAATTGGAAACCTTCCCAATTAGCTACATTTGTAGCCGAGGAAAAGGTAAAAACAATTTTTTTACATAAAATAATATGTAAGTAATAAGTGGAAATCCATAGTCTTTATTGAAAACTTAAATCATTAATGACTCCCGCTGGATGTCAGCGGGATATTCTGCTTTTCCTAACAATATCTCCTCTGCATTAGACTACACACTGACTAATACTCGCAGCATATATAGTCCAAAATTCACAATATTAGGATTCACAACGCTCATCCGCTCTGCTTCAGACTCGCTGCTCTTCTTCAGATAGTAAATACATTCGTTTCATTCCCAACGGTTACCATCCAGGCACTTCCCACGATCAATGCTGCTTAACTTTTATGGTCCCACGAAATTCGTAGATATACTTGTCATATTGAAACGAAACTTCGTGCAATCATTTATTACGTAGTGGTATATACGTGTACCAAATTTTGACTTAATCATTATTTTCTGATTCTTTATAATTTTTTAAAAAACATACACAAGTCGTTAGATAAAAATCGAACTAATGTTGGCAATGAAATGAAACTTGGCACATATGTTATTCTTATACATGAGTACTAAATCTCAATTCGATCCCATCATTTTCCCGCGTTTTATGATTTTACAAAATGTTTGCTGAGTCACTATTGCGGATAATTGATATAAAAAAAATTCTGGCACAACTACTCAGTCTATAAATAGACTGATTTTTGTACCTAATGTTTCAATTTTTAACAATAAGGCACGGTCGAATATCCACGGCCTTCTAGAATATTGGATCACCAACAAACTTTTTTTATAAAACTTTTTTTTTTAAATTTTCAGTAGTTTTGTGATTTGTGATAAATGAAACCTATTTCCGTAATCTGCACGCTCTTTTGGTTAATCTCAAAGAGTATATACATTCACTCAACGATTTATTTTTAATCTAACATGGTACATACATAACTACTGTTAGACGTCAATATTATCTACCTGATTTGTGTTATATTTTGACATGTCATATTTGTGTTAACATTGACGTCTAACAGTAGTTATGTATGTACCAAGTTAGATTAAAAATAAATCGTTGAGTGAATGTATATACTCTTTGAGATTAACCAAAAGAGCGTGCAGATTACGGAACTAGGCTTCATTTATCACAATCCGGCTAATTACTGAAAATTTTGAAAAAAAAAGTTATAAAAAAAGTTTGTTGGTGATCTAATGTTCTAGAAGGCCGTGGATATTCGACCGCGCCTTATAAATACACTAGGAGCCACGATGATAACAGACGCACAAACAGACATCTTTGTGAAAATTACTCAGGAGGTCTTATAAACACCTGAAACGGATAATTCCGGTGACATACCGGTTTTTGGAATTTTTGCGAACACAATATTATTCCTACATACCAACGGTATAAATGAGAAAACGTAAAAATGTTTAAATAAAAGAAAAGGATTTAAATTAAAAGAGACTTGCACTTTTAGACGCTATGCTTAGACCCGGATTTAGTTGGTGTAAGTTTTTGCTTTCTCAGAGGGATTATCAAACTACTTATACACATGAACCTTTGTATAAACTATGTTGAAAGTATCAAAGTAATTTTTAAGCTACTTTTTCTTATAAGAATTTAATAATGAAGGTTATAGTAATAACTAAAGATAACCAGGTAGCTGCTCTATAGTTTACCATATATCCATGGCTATGAAGCGCTAACTTTATAATGCTCATAAAGAGCTTCATAAACCTCCATGTAGGAAAACTTTATTAATTTAATCCCACACTTTTCCTTCCCATATTCACCTTATAAAAACATTTTGATGAGATCCTGATAATACTTTAGATCCAATAAATATTTTAGATAAAAACTTTTGTTTAAAATAAATTTAAGTTTTGAAGAAAATGATGAGGTTAGTAATTTTAAATTAAATTTGTGTTAAAGTTAGTTTCATAAAATTAAAGTGGCTACATTATAAACCCCACTTAATTCGTCGCATGTCCTGTGTTTTACACTGTATAGTTTATATGCCTAAAATAAATGTTAAATTATATAAAATAATTACAGTATGAAGTTATAATTTATTATGTTTTTTTCTACTGGGAATTACTTGTAATAAAAGAAATATACAATTAACTGGCTTTGTCCCCAATTCTCTTTAAAATAGACCAATTTTTCACATTCTATTAAAATTATTGTACAAACTAAAATAAGACGCTTTAAAACTACAACACAAAAAGGTTTACTTAAAACACAGGGTTTTTTAAAAAGCCCCCCCCCCCCGCCTAATTTTTGAACCGTATAGGTTTTTTGAAACATGATAACTAGTAAAGATTATTTTTTTGCCCTGATGATTAAGGAGCAGCGCTACAATGGCCGTCCAAACTTTAATATTTTATAACTAAGATACTGAGTAATGGAGTTAACTCATAAAGCCATACAAAACACCAAAATCTCTCCACAAAATGTTTATTCTTTACATAAACAGAGCCGGCTTTCGATCGCTCGATCATCATCAGTGCCTAACCCAACAAACATAGAAGAAAGAATAATCAACACAGTACTACAATAAAGCAAAACTAAAAGAAATACTAGAATAAATAACATAATAATAAAAAATAAAATAAATAAATAAAGTCTAGTATTTCTTTTAGTTTTTGCTTTATTGTAGTACTGTGTTGATTATTATTCTATGTTTGTTGGGTTAGGCACTGATGATGATCGAGCGATCGAAAGCCGGCTCTGTTTATGTAAAGAATAAACATTTTGTGGAGAGATTTGGTGTTTTGTATGGGTTTAATATTTTAATTTGGACCTCCTGTTTTTCAAGCATTTTTATATATTTACTAAGTAGACGCAGCGTATTTAACAGGTGATCGTATTCTATACGTATTTAATACGATACGGTTCTTGCACAGTTTTTTTTAGTCGATCGAGTAAGATAACGTGATAACTGGTCCCGCCAAAACATCACGTCTTTTATGGTGAAGGTTTAATTTTGTTATAAGGAAGTTTAAACAAAAAATATATTTAATTAAATTGTAATTGTTTTGCATAGTAATAAAGTTACACTAAAATAACATTTTAGTAGTTATTTGATGAAAAACAGTAATATTTAAGTGAAACAATAGTTCGACGAGAAGGTTATCTATTAAATACGATCCCTTCTGAAGGTACATACATACACCTTATCAGGGGATCAATCTGGATTCCATCTCCCTAGTTCAAGCGTTTCTAGATTTCCTTCGCATGGTTCTTACAGCGTATTTAACGGTATTGACATATCGTACTTAATACGATTAGCTGATTAAGAATAATCTGTAAACGTACTAATTATAAGGAAATATAATTGCTACTTTGCTGTTAAATGTTTTCCAACACTATTAGTTTGACATTGGGATAGGGGGAAACTGAAAAAGAGCGCCGCAAAAGGGGCTGTAACATAAATATATACATTGGGTTTTATTTCAATACGGCTAGTGTATCTACGATTTTGGGGTGATAATCGGGGATTATCCCCCCATACGATAATCGGGGATAATCTAGTGTATCTATGATTTTGGTACTAACCTACCACACTTAGTACCAGGATGGATGACCGGTGAGTGTAAAACAGATGTAATTAATGCCTGAAGACGAGCGTAACGAGTCCGAAATCGAATTACAATACAAATTAGGTTATTGCTATATTCTAAGAACAAGCCAAGCGAGTCCAAAGTAGTAAGAGTTAGCGTAGCGAATCCGATAAATTCAGGAAAAGTTACGAGGTACCACATCTCCAACTTTTATAGTATTTTTACTTCTCCTTATATACCTCATTTATATACTCCTATATACCGTAGGTATATAGGAAAAGTATTGTGTTTGCAAAAAAATCCGAAACCGGGATGAAAACGGAATTAAGCGTTTCAGGCGTTTTTAAGGCCTCCTGAGTGGTTTTTGCAAAGTTATCTGTCTGTATGTGTGTGTCTGTTATCATCGTAGCTCCCAGTGTACGAGTATTATAATGCTAGAGAGTTGAAACTTTGAAAAAAAAAAAAATTCTACGCTGTAGTTGTGCTATTTGGAATATATTTTTTTATATCGTCATTAACTCGCAATAATGACTCTAATAATGAAAATTATAAAACGCATAAAAATGAAACGATTGGATTGAAATTTAGCACGCATGTAGCCTTGTATATGAATAACATATGTGACAAGTTTCATCTCATTATCAGCACTAGTTATATTTTAATTGAATGATTAGTGTAATTTTTTTTAAAAATGTAAAAAATCAGAAAATGTTTTGTGTTGAAATTTAGTACAAGTGTATATATACCGTAACTTATTAAATAAGTATACTAATACTTTAGTATCTAATACTTGTCGTTTCGTTTCAATACGACAAGTATATCTTTTTGTAGGATCATAAAAATGAAGCAGCATTTATTAGTGCTGTATGGGTGACGGCTGAGAATGAAACAGATACATTTACTATTTGAGGATTAGGGAAGCAAGTCCGAAAAGATGTTGCAGTATAAATTTGGTGACTTGTATACTCTGAGGACGAGCGAAGCGATTCGTAAGCAGGGAGGATGAGCGTAGCGAATCCGATGTGATGAGGAAAAGTTCCGAGGTACCTCGTACCCGATTTTTTTAAATATATTTTTGATACAATTGCTGGATGTTTCACGTAGCGTTGGAGAAAGGTATGAACGATCTCTAGAGGATGATAATATCTCCTGATACAATAAATGGCGCCGGGTAATGGTTGATGCTAATAATTAACCAGATATTTTACTTGAACAATGTTTAGGTTTACGCAAAGAGAAACTTTTGGTCCACCCTGTGTTTTTACTAAAGACAGTTTGTTTTATTAAAGATATATTTTTTGATTTATTCAACTTTAAATATATCTGCGTTTAGGCTTAGAGAATTTTTTGTTACGGCCTACATAATAATTAGAATTAATTGCAGAATTATCCTATCGCTGTTTGGTATGCTCTTTATATTTCTTGTTAATTAAACAATAACTATATAATTAAAATAAAATGCGTAGCCAGGCTGTATTTTGTAAAATAAATCAATAGTAATTACACACTATGTTGAGTATTATTTTGTTCTTTTTAAAATAAATTGAAGAGTAAAAAATAATTTGATTATAATAAGCTTATTGAAATTTACAATTAAGGCCTGTTTCTATGCCCGAGACATGTTTTTACGGTCGAGACGTTTTTCTGTAACCGAGGTTTACAGAATGTTCTTAAGTCTGATGCGTGTTTCTATTCCTGAAGCCTGTTTCTGCGTCCGATCCGTGTTTCTGGGCCCAAAAATATGGGGAGAAGCAATGCGGCAAATGATTAACATTTTTTAAGTAGCCCAACTATTTATGGTCCAGATTGCACAATAAATGATAATTATATCTTTATGAATAATTATGAGCTAGACAAGTCATCCTATACATTGCTCGCAAAATAATCCCAAACTTACTTCTATTGCTGAATTAAAAAACTCACGGACAGTCATCTTCAATGATTTACTACAATGTACTTGAGCCAATGGTTATGTCACCATTATTGCTCTTAGCTTTCCCTTGTGATTTCTCTCTATGATTTTATAATTGAATTTTCCCAGTTATCTTAAATGAATAATTACTCTTAATCCCTTTTGCTTGTCACCCTAAATAAATAATTATGGTTAATATCTTTTGTCTAGTAATCCTGAATAAATTATCACGCTTAATATCTTTTATTCAGTTATCTTAAACGAATAATCACGCTTACTATATTTTGCTCTGCAAGCCTAAATAAATAATCACGCTTCATTTGCTAGTCTCCCTATACAATTAATGTATTTGTGCAGTAACCCTAAATATAAAAAGGCATAGACATTAAGCTTTTTGTCTATCATCCTAAATGAACAATCCCCCTTATTGCCTTTTGCTCTACCATTTTAAATCACAATTAAAATATTTTCTTTACAACCCTAAATAAATAATCACGCCTAATATATTTTCTCTACAACCCTAAATAAATAATCACGCTTATTATCTTTTCTCTATAATCCTAAATAAATAATCACGCTTATTATCTTTTCTCTATAATCCTAAATCAATATTTACGCTTATTATCTTTTCTCTATAACCCTAAATCAATAATCATGCTTATTATCTTTTCTCTATAACCCTAAATCAATAATCACGCTTATTATCTTTTCTCTATAATCCTGAATCAATAATCACGCTTATATCTTTTCTCTATAATCCTAAATCAATATTTACGCTTATTATCTTTTCTCTATAATCCTAAATCGATAATCACGCTTATATCTTTTCTCTATAATTTTAAATCATTAATCACGCTTATTATCGTTTCTCTATAACCCTAAATCAATAATCACGCTACTTATCTTTTCTCTACAACCCTAAATAAATAATCACGCTTATTATGTTATCTCTATAATCCTAAATCAATAATCACGCTTATTATATTTTCTCTACAACCCTAAATAAATAATGACGCTTATTATCTTATCTCTATAACCCTAAATCAATAATTACGCTTAATGTTTTTTGCCTTATCACGCTACATAAACATTCATCCTTAATATTCCTTAAACGATGAAGTGTCTCGCAAATGAACACACTCAAGTTATTACAAAGTTTGCCCTGAAAAGTACAGACGAATTGAACAAGCAGAGAAAGTATTTTGTGGCTTACCTTTAGTTAGCTTATGCAGTACAGTTTCCAGATGTTCCTTGGCGTGTGTCTGAGGCAGGATAACCAATAGGTAAGCACCAGTCAGAGGCGACAAGGCCGGCGAACTCTCGCCTTTACCGTCCCCCATTATATATAACCCGTATTAAAACAGGTATATAAAATATAACACTTGACACGTCTCGAAAACCGATAAACGGTTTAAAAAAACTTGATTTTGATTAACTTATATCCGAAATTACATATGAATCGGGTTCACGATCATAAATGAAATAAAAATTAAATAATAAAGATAAAATAAAAAAAAATTAAATTAATTAAACCATAGTTTAAAAAATTAAATTAAAATCGATCGGAAAAAAGGAAAATCGGTAACGACTGTTTTCCGGAACCTGAAATCATATAAAAATACATTTTAAATTAAAAAAAAGAACCTGTATCATATAAGATTTAATATGGACGTAATTTTCAAATGAAAATTCACTAAACATTTTTTATCAGAAAATGACGTAGTATGTCCGATGGTTTTGTCTTTCATTTGTTTTTGTGGCAAATCAGTGCACAATTGAAAACTTAAAATATGAAAAAGTTTAAATTATGTAAGGTAGGTTTAAAATTGGTTTAACCTAGACTTAGGAACATAAGAAGTAAGGAGAAAGGAACATATAGAACATATAGATTAAGGAACATATGGAAAAAGGAACATAAGGGGAGGAAAGGAGAAAGGAACATATAATTAAGGAACACAGGAAGTATGGAAAAGGAACATATAGATTAAGGAACACAGGAAGTATGGAAAAAGGAACATATAGATTAAGGAACATAGGAAGAAAGGAGAAAGGAACATATAGATTAAGGAAAATAGAAGTAAGGAAAAAGGAACATATAGATTAAAGATCATAGGAAGTAAGAGAAAGAACATATAAATAAAAGGAAAGAATAATAAGTTAATAATAAAGTTAAAGGATTTTATATGAAGGAAATTCATAAAGGTTTTTATATTACTTCTTGAAAGAAGTTACAATGTGTATAATATATATATATATATATATATATAATATATTATATATAATATATATATATATATATATATATTTATAAATATATATATATATTGAAAATGAATCATTTAAAATTTTGCGTAATAAAAATTCCAATCCAATGTCCCCTAATTAACCATAACGTTCGTTTAATAAAATCATTGGTAGACTTTCAAGTTTGAAATTAAAAAGTATTGTTACAAAAAGATCATTAATTGTTCTTTATTATTTAATTTAATTGGTATCAATATCTGATTATTGAAATTTAATTAATAAAATTTTTATAACAATAATTGTTAAATATTTTTATAGATATTAGATAAAGTATACATGTTTTTTTTTTAATTTCATACACCTTTTTAACTCTAATTAGTTTTGGAATTTTTTAATTTTTTGTTTACACTATGTTAGGTATGTGATATTATGTTATTACATTTTAAAATAATGTTAAAACAATATTTCTTTTCATATAATATACAAATTAAAGTAGTAGCATATTGAAGCTTTAGTATTAAAATAAAATATTTATTTAAACAAAATATTTAACATTTTTCACTTAACTGAAGGAACTTCAGTGCTTTATGCATCATTTATTAAATAGTTAAAATTTATTGTGGTCAAATTCAATTAAAAACATTATATTATGAGGTAATGTTTAAAGTTAAAACCTGAAATATAACCTTTTTCTGAATTTGCAACTTGATTTTTTTTAAATGAATACATTGCTTTAGTTTTTAGGCATTCGTTTATTTATATGTGATGAAACTGTCAATTAATTTTGATGAAAGGGTGTTCAGCTGTTGTATTGCGTCAGCACTAGAAATTTTTTTCTTAAAATAAAAACCGTAGTTATTGATTTTTGCTAGTTTAGTCATTTTGTGATTCGTTTTAAAGTTTTTCAGTCAGTTTTTTTAGTGACACTTATTTAAACATTTATTTTATACGTCTAGGTTTAACTTTAATTAGATTTTTTTTTGTTAAAAATTGTCTAAATATTAAGGTTAAGTTAAAATTTACCTTGGTAGGGTTGTAGAAAGAGCTGTATACCGGTCTCCAATGGTTGTTTGATACCGGCTGGGATAGTCTGGGCTAACCGGTATAGTCACTGCGCAAGACTTCCAACTTGTCTAGGGGGGCACCATAGCCCCACCTCGGCATGCTAGGTGCCAAAGGGGGGATTCTACGGGGGTATCTCCCTCCTCAGGGGGGAAAGTCTCACTAGATGGGGAGAAAACTTACCCCTTCCTTACTTTATTTAAGGGCTCACTTGTTCCCTTAGGAAAGGTTGCATAAAAAATGGCAAAACTATCCTCAGATGGTTGAATCGTATAATTCCTCTCAGAAATAATATATTTCTTATTTATTTACCCAATATTTTAAATATCTTTTAGGGGCACTTAAACATATTTCAAAATTAAATTAATAAACTTAATATTGCTTTTTGTATGTATTATTTTAAGTTCTGTTTGTTGCTAAGCAACTTGTTATTGTTTTGATTTATGTCATTGTAAAACTTATTCCAACAAAACACATGCGTGTAAAAAAGAGCCAAGTGTGGCGTAAAAAGTTGTGAGATTATTGATTAAGCCAAGTTATGGCATACAAATACTGCTTGTAATTATGAGGTCTTGGCGGTTTCACTGAGTGACTTGATCATTACGTAGTGTGATACTCTATACTAAACATCTTGGATATAGACCAAGAGCCCAGGGGTGTTTTGTTAAATAAAAAGTGTAAATGGCTGGAACCGGTTCTTAATGTTCGTAAATACCTTCCTGAACAAGGATCTGCAATTCTGCCCGACTCGTATCGGATGGGTGTCCAGGCAGAACGCACTTTAGGGGTCAAAGGTTTGCCTGGGACACCCATCCGATACGAGTCGGCAGAATGCAAATCCTTGTTCAGGAAGGTATTTACGAAAAATTGAGAACCGGTTCCAGCCATTACACTTTTTATTAACAAAACACCCCTGGGCTCTTGGTCTAAGCCTCGTGAGGCCCCCTGAGAAGGATGGTATACCTGTAACCACTAGACTTGGCGGGGGCACTGCCGTGCCCCCAGATATCTTACAAAATATATTCATTAATGCTCTTTTATGAAGTTAAATAGCATTGAATACATATAATAATTAAGAATTATAATTAAACCTTAAACTGCAATGCTGAAGGAATATTCAATTAAGGAAGACATTGAAGGCAGCAAACTAATTGAAAACAGGCTTCAACATTTACTTATTAAATTATAGAAACTCCAGTTTCCGTAATAGTGGCCGGGCTGAAGTATTCGCCTGCTCAGTTACTCATGAGCCGCCATATTAGATCTAAACTCCCTGTTGATCCGTTTAGATTAATGCCTGTATTTGTTTTTCCATCAGTACATTATTCAATGATTAATAATCATGATCGACAGAAATGATGTACTACGACTAGAAGTGTGTACTTGAGAGGTAATATTCACCCAAAACTCTAAAACTAACTAAAATATGTAGTTGTATATATTTTAAATATAAAACAATAATTGTTTTGTAGTACATATTTAATATACAAACAAATAAATATGTAGAAGTACATATTTTAAATATAAAAAAATAAATGTGTTGTAGTACATATTTAATATACAAACAAATAAATGTGTAGTATTGGTGCGAAATTATAGAACTGTACATTGGAAACCGGAAAAAATGATGCACAAACTAAACTAGTTGCTTAGCAACTTAGTTATTGTTTTGATTTTGTGTTTTGTTTTGTTATTTGTTTAAAACTCATCTTTAAAAATATAGATTTATTAATAATCGTTTATGAAGTTAAATATAGTTTAATACTTATAATAAATAAGATGTAGTATCAAAACTTAACAAGTTCAGCTTTTAGGGGACAGTAGAACATAATTTAGATATAAAAAATAATGTTTTGTAGTACATATTTAATATACAAACAAATAATAAAATAAATATGTAGTTGTACACATTTTAAGTATAAACAAACAAATATGTAGTAGTAGATATTATAAACATAAACAAATCAACATTTATTTCAATCAATCAATCATGTATTTATTTATTTAAGACGAAGAGGTCACCATTTAGAAAAAAGGTAATCCATTTATCTAATCCCTTTTTATACAATAATTAAATTACAAAATGTATATAAAATAAAACAATTTATAGATCGACCATTAATCTAACAAATCCATAAAGTAAGGCAAATTAACCAAAGTGGTTTTACTTCGGACTTTGGACTTTCTACGCTTAACCTTAGAATACATTTTTGATACAAAACCTAAGGTGCCATGCATTTTGATCTCGCTTTGCTTGTCTACAAAATTTCACAAACATACAAAGCATATAGAAAAGTTTTAGCGGCCAAGGGCCAAGAGGGCAAAAGCGTTTTGTGTTTTTCTTAAAAATCACTAAAAGCTAACTAAAGTTGACAGAAGTATTTGAAAGTGTAATATACACATTGTTAGTTATTGCTGAACTAAGCTGATATTCAATCTTCTTCCCATGTTCTAAACTTTAATCAAACTCCTTCCTTGTATCCTTGACATAATTTCTGAAATTCCATGACACACAACTATTTGTAACTTAGACAACCAGGAACAGAGTCAAATTACATTAGTAGCAAAACCATATTGTTATTAATACTAAGGATAGTCAAAATAATACTTAATTATAAGTAAATGTCAATCAATTCTCAGTTCCAACTCTATGTTAATATTACAATATAAAATTAAGTTTGCGACGCATTAGTACTTGATTTGACCTGACCACTGAGTGCATCAAATTTTAGCTTATGTACATAACGCTTATGACATGTAGTCCATATAGACTTGTAGTACATAACGCTTATGACATGTAGTCCATATAGACTTGTAGTACATGACGCTTATGACATGTAGTTCATATAGACTTGTAGTACATGCACTTATGACATGTAGTTAATATAGACTTGTAGTACTGACGCTTATGACATGTAGTTCATATAGACTTTGTAGTAATGACGCTTATGAATGCCAGTTCATATAGACTTGTTATACATGACGCTTATGACATGTAGTTCATATAGACTTGTAGTACATGACGCTTATGACATGTAGTTCATATAGACTTGTAGTACATGACGCTTATGACATGTAGTTCATATAGACTTGTAGTACATGACGCTTATGACATGCAGGTACTCATATAGACTTGTTATCATGACGCTTATGACACGTATTTCATATAGACTTGTAGTACATGACGCTTATACATGTAGTTCATATAGAACTTGTAGTACATGACGTTATGAAACCATAGACTTATGTTCATATAGACTTGTTAATTATGACAGTAGTTACGACTTAATGACAGTAGTTCATATAGACTTGTGTACATGACGCTTAATGACATGTAGTTCATATAGACTTGTGTAATGACGCTTATGACATGTAGGTTATATAGACTTGTAGTAACATGACGCTTATGAACATGTAGTTCAATATAGACTTGTAGTAGCATGACGCTCTTAATGACATGTAGTTCATATAGACTTGTAGTACATGACGCTTATGAATGTAGTTAAATATAGACTTGTAGTACATGGACGCTTATGAAATGTAGTTAATCTACGACTGTAGTACATGACGCTTATGACATGTAGGTCCATATAGACTTGTAGTACATGACGCTTATGACATGTAGTTAATATAGACTTGTAGTAACGACCGCTTATGACATGGTAGTTCATATAGACTTGTAAGTACATGACGCTTATGACCCATGTAGTAGTTCATATAGACTTGTTATACATGACGCTTATGAACGACTTCATATAGACTTGTAGTACATGACGCTTATGAACATGTAGTTCATATAGACCTTGTAGTACATGACGCTTGTGACATGTAGTTTAAGTCTCAGCCTTATGACGCTTATTTACAATGACATCATATACAATGAACGCTTTGACATGTAGTTATATAGACATTGTAGTACATGACGCTTATGACATGCAAGTCCATATAGACTTGTAAGTACATGACGCTTGTGACAAACTGTAGTTTATAGTCTACAAGCTTATAACGCTTATTTACATGACATCATATAACATGAACCTTATGACATGTAGTTCATATAGAACTTTGCAGTACAGGTTTGTGACATGTAGTTTAAGTCCTACAGCTTATAACGCCTTATTTTACCATGACATCATATACATGACGCTTAATGACATGTAGTTCAAATATAGACTTGTCAGTACATGAGCTTATGACATGTAGTTCTATAGACTTGTAGTACATGAACGCTTATGACATGTAGTTAATATGACTGTAGTACAAGACGCTTATGACATGTAAGTTCATATAGACTTGTTTATACATGAGTTATGACATCGTACTTTTTCATATAGAACTTGTAAGTACAGACGCTTAGACATGTAGTTCACATATAGACTTGTAGTTACATGACGCTTATGACATGTAGTATCATATAAGATTGTAGTACATGACGCTTATGACACGTACTTCATATAGACCTTGTAGTAACATTGACGCTTATGACATGTAGTTAATATAGACTTGTAGTACATGACGCTTATGAATGTAGTCATAATAGAACTTGTAGTACATGACGCTTATGACATGTAGTTCATATAGACTTGTTATACATGAACGCCTTAATGACACGTACTTCATATAGACTTGTAGTACATGACGCTTATGACATGTAGTTCATATAGACTTGTAGTACATGACGCTTGTGACATGTAGTTTATAGTCTACAGCTATGACGCTTATTTTACATGACAATCATATACATGACGCTTATGAACATGTAGTTCATATAGACTTGTGTACATGACGCTTTATGACATGCAGTCCATATAGACTTTGTAGTACATGACCGGCTTTGACATGTAGTTTATAGTCCTACAGCTTATAAACGCTTTATTTACATGACATCATATACATGACGCTTTATGACATGTAGGTCCATATAGACTTGTAGTACATGACGCTTGTGACATGTAGTTTATAGTCTACAGCTTATAACGCTTATTTACATGACATCATATACATGACGCTTATGACATGTAGTTCATATAGACTTGCAGTACATGACGCTTGTGACATGGTAGTTTATAGTCTACAAGCTTTTATAACGCTTATTTTACACTGACATCATATACATGGACGCTTGTGACAATGTAGTTTATAGTCTACAGCTTATGACGCTTATATTTACATGACATCATATACATGAACGCTTATGAGGTTTTTATAATCGAACCCATCTTAGAGCCTCTGAAAGAATGTCTCTATTAAATGAAATAGTTGCGTCAACAATGACGCTTACTTAAAACGCTTTACCCCAAAGGTAATTAAATAAATTTTTTTAAAATGTATAATTAAACATGCAAAACAGAGCGTCAAAATACAAAAATAACGATACAGACAAAGATCACACAAAGTTTTTTTGGCAAAAAAATATAATTAAATGATCTAATAACATTATAGATGGTTTAATTTAAAAATAATCATTAGGGAACGCAGCAGCGTAAGTAAAAAAAGTAAAGACAAAAAAACAAAAGTAAAAAACCTACTTAACTGCCAGTGTATATTATATTGTACGCACATAAAGTAGGGTTTTTGAGGTCATTAGCATAATAAAACGACTATAGGTACATACCATATTATTATAATTCTTTAAAAGGGCGTGCCTGGTAGATCAAAAATATAAAATTAATTTAAATCGTCTTAGGCAGAATAATAGAGGTTTTGAAAATGGCATTTTTTGACGAACTTCTATTAAGTTGAAATGGTTTAAGCTCGAGTACTCGAGCTTTTGACAAGGATTCGCGCCGGGATCGAGCTTTAAGGAGCTGCCGAGTTATCGATTAAAAAGCTCCAGCTCAATCCTGGGCTCCAACTCGATCCTGGCCGTTGACTTTCGAGCCCAACACTTTTTAACAACGACCCCAAAATATTTCTATGATAATTCGATAAAAATAATCCGAAGGGCCCTGTTCGTGCTTTTGTGGCACAGGCGGATATATAAAATTTGATTTATATATATTATATATATATAATATATATATATATATATAATATATATTATATAATATATATTATATAATATGTAATATATATATATATATAAATATATCTAATATATATATATATATATAATATTATATATATATATATATATATGTAATATTTATATATATATATATATATATATATAATATATATATATTATAATATATATATAACTATATCGTGGGGAAATGGATATTAAAAAACTACTTGCTGTAAAGACGCCAAATGTCACTCCAAACGACGTTTAAGAGCAGTTAACATTCTAAAACCACTTTAAATGCCTTTGAAACCATCAACGCGTATAATTCATTAAAAGCTACAACGCTCGCAAAAGCGGAACTTTTCCCACCAATAGCCGGGAAAAAAGTAAAAATGCTTTTTATAAAGGCGCCAATGGCCGAAGAAAAAAACTACACAGATCCAAATAAACCTAAAATATATATTGCGTAGCTGTGTCTGAAAGGAAGAATATTTTTTTTCAAAAATAGGAGGCCCTTAATATCATTTTATCTATTTCCCCTTAGTGCGAAGACCTTGTAGGAATCAATAGCTAAAGATTTCATAACACCGCTGCATAAAATGTCTCGTAATGTTTAGCAAAGATGAAAATAGGTAAAAATACCGGATATAATGTAGCTTGGAGACGTCTCCTTGCTATTGCATACATACTGTCAAGTTGGCTCGCTTCTCTCGTTCTTGGACCAGAGAAATCACGTAATGCTATTGCAGTACTTCTTTCGAATTCGCTCTCAAACAATAAACACATCCGATTAATTCCATACCAGCACCCTCGGTGCTTAACATCAGTGAAGCACTGATATAACATAATTGATTTAACAAACACCATCAATATACCATTAGTGATCTAACAAAACACCGTCTAATATAACACTAGTGATCTAGACAAACACATCAATATATCATAGTGATCTAAAACACCGTCGAATATAAACATCGACATTTATAGAATGTTTATTATCCTCTAAATTAAAGTTATATTTTGAGATATATTTGGTTTAAAGTAGTAAAAATTAATCAAATTTTTTTGGCCTCTGTTTTGGGTTAAATTCTTGAAATTCTGTTTAGACAAGAGCCCAGGGGTGTTTTTTAATAAAGGTTAATGGCTGGAACGGATCTCAATTTTTTGTAAATAACCTTCCTGAACAAAGGATCTGCAATTCTGCCGATCGTATCGGATGGGTGTCCAGCAGAACCTTTGACCCCTTAAAAGTGCATCTGCTGGGACACCCCATCCGATACGAGTCGGCAGAATGCTAGACCTTGGTTCAGAAGGTATTTACGAAAAATTAAACCCGTTTCCAGCCATAACACTTTTTATTAACTTGGGTGGTAAATTGACCCCTAAAGTGCGTTCCTGCCTGGACACCCATCCGATACGAGTCGGCAGAATTGCAGATCCTTGTTCAGAAGGTATTTACGAAAAATTAAACCCCGTTCCAGCCATTACACTTTTTATTAACTTGGGTGGTAAATTTGACCCCCTAAAGTGCGTTCTGCCTGGGACCCCATCCGATACGAGTCGGCAGAATTGCAGATCCTTGTTCAGGAAGGTATTTAACGAAAAATTAGAACCCCGTTTCCAGCCATTCAAACTTTTTTATTAACTTGGGTGGTTTTGACCTCTAAAGTGCGTTCTGCCTGGACACCCATCCGATACGAGTCGGCAGAAATTGCAGACCCTTGTTCAGGAAGGTATTTACGAAAAATTGACCCGGGTCCAGCCATACACTTTTTATTAACTTGGGCTGGTAAATTTGACAAAGTGCGTTCTGCCTGGGACACCCATCCGATACGAGTCGGCAGAATTGCAGATCCTTGTTAAGGAAGGTATTTACGAAAAATTAAACCCCGTTTTCCAGCCATTACACTTTTTATTAACTTGGGTGGTAATTTGACCCCTAAACTGCGTTCTGCCTGGGACACCCATCCGATACGTGAGTCAGGGCAGAATGCAGACCCTTTTTTCAGGAAAGGGTATTTAAACGAAAAAAATTAAAACCCGTTTCCAGCATTACACTTTTTATTAACTTGGGTGGTAAATTTGAACCCTAAAGTGCGTTTCTGCCTGGGACACCGCATCCGATACACGAGTCGGCAGAATTGCAGACCCTTGTTCAGGAAGGTATTTACGAAAATTATAACCCGTTTTCAGCCATTACACACTTTTTATAACTTGGGTGGTAAATTTGCCCCTAAAGTGCGTTCTGCTGGACACCCATGCCGTACGAGTCGGCAAGAATTCAGACCCTTGTTCAGGAAGGTATTTTAACGAAAAATTAACACCCGTTTCTTGGCCATTACACTTTTTTTTTAAACTTGGGTGGTAAATTTGACCCCTATAAAGTGCGTTCTGCCTTGGGACACCCATCGATACGAGTCGGCAGAAATTGCAGATCCTTGTTCAGGAAGGTATTTACGAAAAATTAAACCCGTTTCCAGCCATTACACTTTTTATTAACTTGGGTGGTAAATTTGACCCCTAAAGTGCGTTCTGCCTGGGACGCCCATCCGATACGAGTCGGCAGAATTGCAGATCCTTGTTCAGGAAGGTATTTACGAAAAAATTAAACCCGTTTCCAGCCATTACACTTTTTTATTAACTTGGGTGGTAAATTTGACCCTAAAGTTGCGTTCTGCCTGGACACCCATCCGATACGAGTCGGCAGAATTGCAGATCCCTTGTTCAGGAAGGTATTTACGAAAAATTAAACCGTTTTTCCAGCCATTAAAACTTTTTAATTAACTTGGGTGTAAAATTGACCCCTAAAGTGCGCGTTCTGCCTGGAACCCATCCGATACGAGTCGGCAGAATTGCAGACCCTTGTTTCAGAGGTATTTATCGAAAACTTAAACCCGTTTTCCAGCCATTTACACTTTTTATTAACTTGGGTGTAAAACTTTCACCCCTAAAGTGGTTTCTCCTGCCTGGGACACCACCGATCGAGTCGGCAGAATTCAGACCCTTGTTCAGGAAGGATTTACGGAAAAATTAACTC
>JACMZG010000022.1:50683791-50947069 GCA_018340805.1 Microvelia longipes | reverse complement strand
AATGTGGTAGGATTTTATATCATTTGCATGTAAAAAAGGCTCGCTTCGCTCGCTAGATTGCTTATATTTATAATATATATTGGTAAAAAAGGCTCGCTTCGCTCGCTAGATTGCTTAATTATAATAAATATATTGTAAAAAAGCTCGCTCGCGTCGCTAGATTGCGTGATTTATATTAATGCATAGTAAAAAAGGCTCGCTTCCCTCGCTTGATTGCGTATATTTATAATAATAAATGGTAAAAGAAGGCTCGCTTCGCTCGCTAAATGCGTAGATTTATATTCATGCATGTAAAAAAGGCTCGCTTCGCTCGCTAGATTGCTTATTATTTAAATAAAATAATAGTAAAAAAGGCTCGCTTCGCTCGCTAGATTGCTTATATTTGTAATAATACACGTTAAAAATAGGCTCGCTTCGCTCGCTAGATTTGCTTATATTATAAAATAAAAAACAGCTCGCTTCCCTCGCTATTCGTAGAATTTATATAATGCATAAAAAAAAGGCTCGCTTCGCTCGCTAGATTGCTTATATTATATAAAAAATATGTAAAAAAGGCTCGCTTCTCGTCGCTAGATTGCTTAGTATTTAAATATATGCTATAGTTATATAATAAATGCAAGGCTCGCTTCGCTCGCTAGATTTGCGTTATATTGTAATAATACAACGTTAAAAATAGGCTCGCTCGCTCGCTAGTTTGCTTATATTTATAATAAAATATTATTAAAAGCTCGCTTCGCTCGCTAGATTGCTTATATTTAATATTAATGCATAGTAAAAAAGGCTCGCTTCGCTCGTTAAGATTGCTTTATATTTATAATAATACAACGTTAAAAATAGGACGCTTCGCTCGCTAGTTTGCTTATATTTAATAATAAAAAATTATTGTAAAAAAGGCTCGCTTCGCTCGCTAGATTGCTTATATTTAATTATTATTGCATAGTAAAAAAGGCTCGCTTCGCTCGCTAGATTGCTTATATTTGTTATAATACAACGTTAAAAATAGGCTCGCTCGCTCGCTAGTTTGCTTATATTATAATGAAATATATTGTAAAAAAGGCTCGCTTCGCTCGCTAGATTGCTTATATTTAATATTAAAGCATAGTAAAAAGGCTCGCTTCGCTCGCTAGATTGCTTATATTTGTTATAATACAAACGTTAAAAATAGGCTCGCTTCGCTCGCTAGATTGTTTATATTTAATATTAATGCATATAAAAAATGCTAGCGTATATTTATAATAATAAAATGGTAAAGAAGGGCTCGCTTTAAATTTTATTTTTTGAGTTTATATTTTAGCCGCCATTTTAAATTAATAAAAAAAATTTGAAATGTTTGACCATGAAAAATATATTTCTTTTTCTACTCTTTAAGAGCTTTTAAACGTATACAACACGATTTTTTACTCAAAAATTTTTTATCCGGTCCGCCATATTGGCCGCCATTTGAATATATATTTTTCGGAAATATACCAAAAACTATACAGCTCTGACATATAGTTAATTTTAATTTGTATAAAAGTATCTAATGTATATTACAATAGATCTTTATCTTGTAAATTCTTATAAAATTAGTTAAAAACTAATTATTATATTAAATTATGGCCGCCATGTTGAATTTTTCGGAATTTAGTATATACATTTTTGTTCTACTAATCAAGAGCTTTACAACGAAATATTTTCGAGTTATTCCTTCAATTTTAAATTTTTTGGGTTCATTATTTTAGCCGCCATTTTTAAATGTTTCAAAAAAATTTAAATTTTGACCATGAACACATATATTTCTTTTTTCACTCTTTAAGAGCTTTCAAACGATATACAACACGATTTTTTCGCTCAAAAATTTTTTTTATCCGGTCCGCCATTTTGGGCTGCCATTTTGAAAAATATTTTTCGGAATATTACCAAAAACTATACAGCTCTGACACATAATTAGTTTTACCTGTATACAAAATTTTCAAAATCGGTCAATTTTTCGGCAGTTATCGCGACACGTACAAACACACCAAACACACAAACAAACGCGCCGTCCCAATCTTCTGAAATGTAAGAACTCACTTACGTTCGTTCAACTAGTAATGCGTTGCATCAAGAACTCACGTTAAACGAATACATCAAATAAAATTATTTATTTAAAGCAAGCGAAGATAGTCTATCGAAACATTCGGACGCTATACTACTATTTAAAGTATGAAAGTCAAAAGGGCTCGCTTCGCTCGCTACAATACGTAATTTATCATAATACATAATAGTAGAAATGGCTCGCTTCGTTCGCTAGATTGCGCTATATTTATAATAATTCAAAAGTTAAAAAAAGGCTCGCTTCGCTCGCTAATTGCTTATATTTATAATAATACAAAGTTAGAATAAAGGCTCGCTTCGCTGCGTAGATTGCGTATATTTATAATAATACATAAAAAAGGCTCGCTTCGCTCGCTAGATTGATATTTTACAATAATACATAGTAAAAAAGGCTCGCTTCGCCTCGCTAGAATGCTTATATTTATAATAATACAAGTAAAAAAGCTCGCTTCGCTCGCTAGAATGCTTATATTTATCATAATACATAGTGAAAAAGGCTCGCTTCGCTCGCTAGATTGCTTATGTTTATAATAATTCAATGTTAAAAAAAAAGGCTCGCTTCGCTCGCTAGATTGATATATTTACAATAATACATAGTAAAAAAAGGCTCGCTTCGCTCGCTAGAATGCTATATTTATACATAATTAACTTAGTTAAATAATTCAATGTTAAAAAGCGCTCGGCTTCGCTCGCTAATTGATATATTTACAATAATACATAGTAAAAATAGGCTCGCTTCGCTCGCTGGAATGCCTTATATTTATAATAATACAAGTAAAGAGCTCGTTTCGCTTCGCTAGATTGCGTATATTTTTATTAATGCGATAGCAAAAAGGCTCGCTTCGCTCGCTAGAGTGTACATGTTTATAATAATGCATAGTAAAAAAGGCTCGCTTCGCTCGCTAAATTGCTATATTTTATGATAATACAAGGTAAAAAAGGCTCGCTTGTCGCCTCGCTAAAATGCTAATATTTATAATTATACATAGTAAAAAAGGCTAGCTTCGCTCGCTAGAGTGTACATGTTTATAATAATGTATAGTAAAAAAGGCTTGCTCACTCGCTAGATTGCGTAGATTTATATTACTGCATAGTAAAAAAGTCTCGCTTCGCCTCGCTAGATTGCGTATATTTATCATAATAACAACGAAATATATTTTCTTTTCTACTCTTTAAGACTTTAAACGATATACAACACGATGTTTCGCTCAAAATGTTTTCATCTGGTCCGCCCATATTGGTCGCCCATTTTGAAATATTTTTCGGAATATACCAAAACACTGTACAGCTCTGACATTATGTTAATTTAATTTGTATAAAAGTATCTAAAGTATATTACAAATAAATCTTTATCTTTATTTATTCTTATAAAATTAGTAAAAAATAATTATTATATTAAATTATGGCCGCCATGTTGAATTTTTCGGAATATAGTATATAACATTTTTGTTCTACTAATCAAGAGCTTTACAACGATATATTACTCGAGTTATTTACTTTAATTTTAAATTTTTTGAGTTCAATTATTTTGGTCGCCATTTTTAAATTATTCAAAAAATTTAAAATGTGACCATAGAAACATATATTTTCTTTTTCTCCTTTTAGAGAGCTTTCAAACGATATACAACACGATTTTTCGCTCAAAATTTTTTTTTATCCGGTCTCGCCATTTTGGCTGCCATTTTGAAATATTTTTCGGAATATTACCAAAAACTATACAGCTCTGACACATAATTAGTTTACCTGTATACAAAATTTATCAAAATCAGTCAATTTTACGGCAGTTATCGCGACACGTACAAACAACAACAAACAAACATACAAACAAACATACGCGCCGTCCAATCTTCTTGAAATGTAAGAAACTCACTTACGTTCGTTCAACTAGTAATGCGTTCATCAAGAACTCACGGCAAGAATTCATAAAAAATATTAATTTAAAACAAGCGAAATGAGTTTATTCAAAACATTCGGATGCTATACTATTTTAAAAGTATAAACTCAAAAAGGCTTCGCATCGCTTGCTAGTTTAGGTATCTTTAACATTTACATAGTAAAAAAGGCTCGCTACGCTCGCTAGATTGCTTATATTTATAATAATACAATTAAAAAAAGGCTCGCTTCGCTCGCTAGATTGCTTTATTTATAATAAAATATTGTAAAAAGCCTCGCTACGCTCGCTGATGCTTATATTATAATAAATATATTGTAAAGGCTCGCTTCGCTCGCTAGGTTTCTTATATTTGTAATAATACAACGTTAAAAATAGGCTCGCTTCGCTCGCTAGATTGCTTATATTTATAATAAAATATATGTTAAAAAAGGCTCGCTTCGCTCGCTAGATTGCGTAGATTTATATATTGCATAGTAAAAAGGCTCGCTTCCCTCGCTTGATTGCGTATATTTATAATAATAAATGGTAAAAGAAGGCTCGCTTCGCTCGCTAGATTGCGTAGATTTATATAAATGCATGTAAAAAAGGCTCGCTCCCTCGCTTGATTGCGCGAATATTTTAATATTAAAATGGTAAAAGAAGGCTCGCTTCGCTCGCTAAATTGCGTATGATTATATTCATGCATGTAAAAGTCCGCTTGCTCGCTAATGCTAATTTATAAAAAAATAATTGTAAAAAAGGCTCGCTTCGCTCGCTAGATTGTGCGTAGATTTATATTAATGCATAGTAAAAAAAGGCTCGCTTCCCTCGCTTGATTGCGTATATTTATAATAATAATGGTAAAAGAGAGCTCGCTTCGCTCGCTAAATTGCGTAATTTATATTCATGCATGTAAAAAAAGGCTCGCTTCGCTCGCTAGATTGCTTATATTTTATAATAAAATATAATTGTAAAAAAGTGCTCGCTTGCGCATCGCTAGATTGCTTATATTATAATAAAATATATTGTAAAAAAGGTCGCTCGCTCGCTAGATTGCGTAGATTTATATTAATGCATAGTAAAAAAGGCTCGCTTCCTCGCTTGATTGCGTATATTTATAATAATAAATGGTAAAAAGGCTCGCTTCGCTCGCTAAATTGCGTAGATTTTTATTCATGCATTAAAACAGGCTCGCTTCGCTCGCTAGATTGCTTATATTTATACTAAAATATATGTAAAAAAAGGCTCGCTTCGCTCGCTCGATTGCTTATATTTTTATAATACAACTTAAAATAGGCTCGCTTCGCTCGCTAGATTGCTTATTTTATAAAAAAATATAATTGTAAAAAAGGCTCGCTTCGCTCGCTAGATTGCCGTAGATTTATATTTAATGCATAGTAAAAAAGGCTCGCTTCCCTCGCTTGATTCGCTATATTTTAAATAATAAATTGTAAAAAGAAGGCTCGCTTGCTCGCTAATTGCGTAGATTTATATTCATTGCATGAAAAAGGCTCGCTTCCCCTCGCTAGATTGCTTATATTTATAATAAAATATATGTAAAGAAAAGGCTCGCTGGCTCGCTAGATTGCTTATATTTTATAATAAAAAATATTGTAAAAAAGGCTCGCTCGCTCGCTAGATGCTTATATTTTAATATGAATTGCTAGTAAAAAGGCTAATCTGCTTATATACAACGTTAAAAATAGGCTCGCTTCGCTCGCTAGTTGCTATATTTATAATAAAATATATATTAAAAAAAGGCTCGCTTCGCTCGCTAGATTGCTTTATATTTAATATAATGCATAGTAAAAAGGCTCGCTTCGCTCGTAAGTTGCTTATAATTTTATAATAATACACACGTTAAATTACGTTCAGCTCGCTAGTTTGCTTTAAATATAATAAAAAAATTTAAAAAAGGTCGCTTCGCTCGCTAGATTGCTTATTTATTTAATGCTAGTAATAAACGCTTAAAATTTTATTTTTTAATCCGGCTCGCTCGCTCGCTAGTTTTGGCTTTATATTATAATGAAATATATTAAAAAAGGCGCGCTCGCTCGCAGATTGCTTATTTTACTATAAAGCATAGTAAAAAAGGCTCGCTTCGCCGCTAGATTGCTATACTGTTAAATACAACGTTAAAAATAGGCTCGCTTGCGCCGCTAGATTCTTATTATTTAATATTAATGCATATTAAAAAGGCTAGCGTATATTTAAATTAATAAATGGTAAAAGAAGGCTCCTTTAAATTTTATTTTTTTGAGTTTATATTTTAGCCGCCATTTTAAATAATAAAAACTTTGAATGTTGACCATGAAAAATATATTTTCTTTTTTCTACTCTTAAGGCTTTAAAACGATATACAACACGATTTTTACTCAAAAAATTTTTTATCCGGTCCGCCATATTGGCCGCCATTTTGAATATATTTTCGGAATATTACCAAAAAACTATACGCTCTGAATCATATAGTTAATTTAATTTGTATAAAAGTATCTAATGTATATTACAATAGATCTTTATCTTGTAATTCTTATAAAATTAGTAAAAATAATTATTATATAAATTATGGCCGCATGTGAATTTTTCGGAATTAGTATATAACATTTTTGTTCTACTAATCAAGAGCTTTACAACGATATATTACTCGAGTTATTCCTTCAATTTTAAATTTTTTGGGTTCATTATTTTAGCCGCATTTTTAAATTTTTCAAAAAAATTTTAAAATTTTGACCATGAAACATATATTTTCTTTTTCTATCTTTAAAGAGCTTTCAAACGATATACAACACGATTTTTTCGCTCAAAAATTTTTTTTATCCGGTCGCCATTTTGGCTGCCATTTTGAAAATATTTTTCGGAATATTACCAAAAACTATACAGCTCTGACACATAATTAGTTTTACCTGTATACAAAATTTTATCAAAATCGGTCAATTTTTACGGCAGTTATCGCGACACGTACAAACAAACACACAAACACACAAACACACAAACACACAAACAAACGCGCCGTCCCAATCTTCTGAAATGTAAGAACTCACTTACGTTTCGTTCAATTATTATTACATAATATAGTACAATAAAATTTAATTTAATATTACTTTTTTTGCTGGAAATTCAGTGATTAATATTTACCATATCAATTACTTTGAAAATTAACAATAACTCATAGAAGATTATTAATATTTTTAATAAGACAGTTAATCCTGGAGACTCTTACGTTTTAATTTGTTAATGCAAGTATATTAATTAATATTACAACGTTTTTCAATTTAAATAATCCGGTTTGCAATTAACGATCTGATACACACATGTTTAAGGGTTTAAACATAATTACTTGGATGTTAAAAAGGGTTGATCTTGCTCCAGGCGATGCATAACCGGATAATATAAATGCATAGAGCCTTGTGGCATCTACCACATCACACAGTGTGGTAGAGGCTATGCTGTGGTTAATCCTTTGCTTAGAAACCCCTATGTGGCAACTTTATTCGTTTAAAGACAGAGTTGTATTATTAAGTTTTAAACGATTAAAACTTGACCTTAAGTTAAGTTTTACTTTAAATGTATTATAGAATTGTCTTTCGATATGCTATTAGAGTAAGTTATTCCGTTGACATAAATAGTTTTTAAACGTTTAAATCTGAGGTTTAAGAGCAGTTTAGTAAAATTTCTCGTTATTCCCGTGGAAATAAATAGAATTGAAAATTCAAGCTAGAACTAATTTCTTCTTTTTTAATTTTCCTCTATGTAAAAAAGTACTGTGTTTGCATAAAAATCCGAAACAGGTATGACACCGGAATTATCCGTTTAAGGTGTTTTTAAGGCCTCCTGAGTGGTTTACTGTTGTCTGTCTGTATGTGTATAAGTGTGTGTGTGTGTGTGTGGGTCTGTTATCATCGTAGCTACTAGTGTAGTTATGCTAGAGAGTTGAAATTTTGTACAAAAATCAGTCTACAGCTGTAGTTGTGCAAACATTTATGACGTCATTAACACACAAAAATTACTCTGAAAATATTCGAAAAATCATTAAAAACGGAAAAACGATGTGATAGGATTGAGATTTGGCACGGTTTGTAGCCATTATTAAAGGCTAATATAATATGCCAAGTATCATCTCATTATCAGCATTAGTAAAATTTTTATCATAAGACTTGTGTACGTTGTTCAAAAAATTGTATAAAATCAGAAAATAATTTGTGTTGAAATTCAGTGCAAGTAAAAACCTTCACGAAATAAATAAGTACACTAGGTTATGTTTCAATACGACAAGTATATTTATGATTTTTATTGGATCATAAAAGGTAAGCAGCATTGAGCGTAGTAAGTGCTGTATGGGTGACCACTGAGAATAAAACGGATGCATTTACTATCTCAGGACGAGCCAAGCGAGTCCAAAGACATGCTGCAGTATAAATTTGGCGAATTGTAATTTCTTAGGACGAGCGAAGCGTGGCCCGATTTCTCTGTACCCGATTTTTTCACATAGAATTTAATTTGGAAGCTTTAAATTTAACGGTTTGTTAAGAAAGATTTTCGTAAATTAAATTGGACTTTGTGTAAACCAGCGTATTCTCTTATATCTGTTACCTAAAGCTTGTAGCAATTGTTTTTATTGGTTATTCAAACTTTTTAAAATTAGTTTTTATAATTTTGTTTGAATTTTGGCGCCATTGCGCTTTTGCAGGTTTGCTTGTCTTAATTTAGGTATTTTGTCTTTTTTTTAAGTTGGTAGCACTGTTTTCCTTTGTAATCTTGAATACTTTCAGATTAGATCATTTCATTTTTATGGCCATAGAGCCCATAGACGTTCATTTAGATTTCTTTTCATTTAAGCAAATTATTTCTTTTCATAACTCATTCAGCTTATATTATTTTATTTATGTACTGGGCAAGATCTATTTACGTTTTGTACATAATTTATGCCACAGTACACAATTTATCAAGCATATTTGCTTTTTATTGGCTTACTAGGATTAAGTACCTTACCTGTCACTTTAAGATATTTGTGGGCCTTAAAAAGGCCTTCCCTTCCTAGAGTCTGTGGTGTCTGGTGGCGTGCTTACCTTTTCCTCTTTTCCTACCCATCCTTACTTTGGATTCTCCATTTTCCAAAGGGTCTGGCCTCTGTTCGTCTAGTAAATATTGTTTACCTTTTTGTGTTTTATTACCTTACCTCTTCCCTGGTTCAGACTTACCGATGTTTTCACAAATGGAGTGGCGCCTATAAAATTACCGTCTCTCAAGATCTGGTTTATGTCTGGTTGGAAATGGTTAATCTTAACCACGGCCCTATTAGTGTTACCGACTGAGTTGGGCATAACCTTGCAACCTTATAGTTCCCTTTTGGGCTATAAGCTGTAGATGTTAAACAACAGCGAACTAAAGAAAGATAACCAATTCGATGGTCCCGATATGGGAACTTGGGCATTGTTGTTTTTAATGCCTCAAAATTTGTAAGTTTTTATTCTATGCTTCATATTTTGTAAATCTATAAGGTAAGTAATTGTTTTATGAATGTTATAGGTAGGCCCGAAATTCAATTACCCAGAAAAAAATGATTGTATGGTTAAAACTAGCTTTTAGAGTATAAATAATTTGCGTAGGGAAGTCGATGACTTTTAAATTTCCCATCTGTGTACTCGAAACTGATATTTCAATTCTAAAAGTAATAATTTTATCCCTTAATATAATATTTATTTTCTTTTTACTTTTCCTCATTTATACCGTAGATATATAGGAAAAGTATTGTGTTTGCGAAAAATCCGAAACCGGGATGAAAACAGAATTATGGATTTCAGGCGTTTTTAAGGCCTCCTAAGTTGTTTTTACAAAGTTGTCTGTCTGTATGTGTGTGTGTGTGTATGTGTTTGTGGGTATGTGTGAGTTTGTGTTTATGTGTGTGTTTCTGTGTGTGTGTATGTGTGTGTTTGTGTGTATGTGTGTGTGTGTTTGTGAGTTGGAGTGTGGGTATGTTCTTGTGGGTGTGTGTCTGTTTCCGTTATAGCGCCCAGTGTATTTATGCAAGAGAGTTCAAATTTGATTCAAAAATCAGTTTTCCTCTTGTAGTTGTGCTATTCGGAAAATATTTTTTTATGACGTCAATAACCCGCAATAATGGCTCTGTAAAAATTTTTAAAATCATAATGACGAAAAAATGATGCGATCTGATTGAAATTTGGCACGCATGTAGCCATGTATTAGAATAGCATATGTGTTATAATTATCATCACGTTATTATCATAAATTCAATTTTTATCGAATGATTTGTAAACGTTTTTTAAAAAATTGTAAAAAGGTTGAAATTTGGTACAAGTGTACCCTTTGACGTAATAAATAAGTGTACCAGGTCCCATTATAATGCAATTATGCATTTAACGGAACATTTTTTTTTTTTTTCATTTTCTAAAATTTATTAGGGGTACTCGACCAAAAAAAAAAAAAAATTGCTCAAAATCCGTTTCAGATAAAAAAAGTTGTTTGGAGCAATACATTTTGTTTACATGTTTTTTGGGCAGCATCCAAAAATTTATTAGAGGGAGCCGCCAAAAAAAAAAAAATATTGGCTTAAAATCCGTTTCAGGTCAAAAGAAGTAGTTTGGAGCAATATTTTTTTTTTTAATTTTGGAAGCAGCACCCCCAACATTTATAGAGGGGTCCAACCCAAAAAAATTATAATAAAATATAACAAAACGTATTAAAATAAAATCAACGTCTGGAGATAAAATCTTGTGTGCACCTTGGGAGTAAAATTTAATTTTTTCCCCTCGCAATCACTTCCCTCGGCTTTGCCTTAGGAGTTAAATACTTTAGTTCCCTCGGCTTACGCCTTAGGAACCAACTAACTGCTCAGGGACATAATAGTATGCTTTACCCCTCGGTGCATAAACAACTATTATAAATGCCCGTATTTCTAATTGCTTTTGGTATTTCCATCATCTCTTGGGTCCTTGACCTAGTCTATCTAAATATCCATGATTTAGCTATTTTTCTTTTCATTTCTCTCCTTATGTATTACAAAATACTCGTTGTATATAGTTTATAAATGACCCATGCCCTATAGATGGTAGACATAGCTGCCGGGCACGCTATGCGGTAATATTACTTAAAAAGGGTCTGACTTTCGAGGTTACTAGTTCTATTCTCTTATACTATTATAAGGGCTATAATTAGTTTGCTCGTATTTTAGCCCATTCCCTCCTTTATTTCAGCCCTTTCCTCCGCTTTCCCTTACTTAGATAAATAAACATTTTTTCCTCTGGGGTTTTCCCTCCCTTTATACAAAATTTTGCTGACTTTTCTCTTTATAATTTTCATGTTTTTTTTACTGTTCCCTTTTTATTCATTTTAATATTCAGCCTTTATTATTGCGCTAGATAACACTTCTTTTTGACGGGCCACTAAAAGTTTCAGAATATTTAAGGTTACATTTCTCTGGAAGTTTCACTCGCTTTTAGTATTTAATCTGTGATGGTTTTTGAAGAAATTATATCGGAAAATGGTTACATAAAAGCCTATAATTTTGTATCGCTTCACATATCATAGTAAAAAGATTGTGAAATAATTCGTTGTACGGGGTAAAAGCACCAGTACTCGGTACCCTTACCCGGTACCCTTAAGGCGAATTATTTTGTTATTTTAGCTCTCAGCTTGTGATAAGATATGGAGTTGAAAAAACTCTCTTTTGATCTGTACTAAAGAGGCTTTAAAATAGTATTGATTGTTTTTTAATCAAATATAACTCAGTATTTTATAAAAATGCCAAAAAAGTTGTAAAAATTAAAAATTTTGGTACAAGGGTATACCATTATGTAATCAAGTTTCCGTAGATAAGGTTATTATTATTTTTTTTAACAAATAACAACACCAAAATCTCTCCACAAAACCTTTATTAAAACCAGAGCCGACTTTCGACCTCACGATCATCATCAGTGCCAGAGAGTTGAAGAAGGATCCTAGTCAACTCCTTACTAGGATTCTGTGGAGCTGTGTTTACTCCACTGCTCAGTTTTCGGTTAATATTTTTTTTAATTTATTATACTTTATTTAGAAAACTACAAAATATTATATTACAAAAAAAATCGAATAAGACAACCTCTCTGCTTTAAAGCAGAGATTTGCTGATTTGCGCATTATGTTAGATTACTAATGTTAAGTAGCATCGAGCACCAGTAATTGGATAGGTGAAAACTGGAAAAACAACGAATGCGCACCATCTGAGGACGAGTTAAGTGAGTCCAAAGATGTAGAGCTATAAAAATTAGTGATTTTCATAAGTGCGAGCGAAGCGAGTCCGAAGTAGAGAAGATGAAGCAGCGAATCCGATATTGTGAAAAGTTATGAGGTACATCGTAACAGAATTTTTAAAGCCCTGGAACAAACCCTTCAAGATTTAATAGTCTTGACGGTTTTTTTTGTGTGTCAACAAACAAAGAAAACATCAAAAGTTAATTGCGTCACCCTTAATAAGCACGGATAAATCTGATAATAAATAAATAGCTAAGAATAAAAAACTAAGCTAAACTAGCTAAGAATAAATAAAGTAGATATGAAAGACTAAGAAAAAATATTGTTTACCAATCGTTGTGATTGGTATTATATCTTGTATGTTTTATTTATATAATGTTAACATTCAATTTCCAAAAGTAAAAAACAAAATAAAATTGAAGAATACTCAGAACAAAGCTATAGAAAGGTAGTACCCCAACTGGATTACCTTGTTTTTAAACAAAGCAGTTACTGGGAATATATGCCACTTTTAAAACCCTGTTACCGTTACCAAATCATTTAAACTATAACTTTTAATTACAAAACATACATTTTTATGTTCAATTAATGAGAAGTAGAATGAGAAAATACATAAATTTATTTATTAAAAATTGTAAAAAATATCTTTAAATTCAAATTTCATTGATCGACTCTTTAATGAACTTGTGAAAAAACACCCATTATACTGAAAAACTTAAGACCAACTGCCTTTCAATCAGCTCATTTAAGCTCACTAGACAATGTTTTTAAATAGTGGTAATAATAAGCAGTAATAAGTGGTATTAACCTCAAAGTTAAAGATAACTCTAACAAAATATCTATCTTGTTTTTGCATAAACCTAGCGGATTACTTATTATTTAAAGAAAACCGCCGAGTGGTGCCGGGCATAGAGATATTATTTCTATAGAGGCCCTATTGGTTACATTTTGAAACTTCGACAAAGTAACCTGACCACTTCCGGTTGTAAATGTAATGAAATAATCAGTAGAAAATTACAATAAATTATATAGTAGAACATTAAAAATACAAATCGAAACACAAAGAATGTGTGGGAAGGCAAAATCAATTGATTTATTATTTAAGAAGGTTTTAATGGGGATACACCCTTGAAAGGGGCTCTCAGGAGCCCCTGAGAGCCCCAAAAAGATGTTTCAGGCCTGTTAATGTATTGAGATAGGCAATGCCCTCTCTAGTGTATATCTCTATAGTGCCGGGTACTGGAGGGAGTGTCTTGTATAGGTGCACTTACTAGTGTTGTATAAGTAATATACTGTATGCATAGAGTTATATATACTAGAGGGAGCATAGCCTATCTCAATACATTGAAAGACCTGAAACATCGTTTGGGGCTCTCAGGGCTCTGTGTAACCTCATTAAACCTCCTTCAAGAGTGAGTTAAGGATATTACAAATCAACAGTTTTCGGCTTCCCGCTTTGTTGTTTGCGTTTTGTATTTGTATTTTTAACGTTCTTCTATATAAGTTACTGTAATTTGTACTGATTATTTAATTATATTATATAGCAAAGGAGGTCAGGTTACTTTTTTCATGTTTCAAATTTCAACCAATAGGGCCCCTCTAGTTATAATACATATCTCTGTGACTATATTATGTATAATGCAACTATATTGTTTTCCAAAGGAAATGCGTTAAAACCTTTAAAGATAACTGACTAAGCTTAAAGATAAGTAACTAAGCTTTAAACTACTGTGTATCGACTACTTTAAAAATCTTGACAGCTCAGTTTAGGCACTACCGATTCTAAAAAAAAATCCCTACAAAAAGGCAGCGGGGAAAAACTTTGTAAACAAATCAGGTTATGTTACCCGTGTTTTCTTGGCGATGTTTCTACATTTCTTTGTGTAGTTTTATTATTTAGGAAGTATGCAAATGTGGAAAGAAATGAATTGTGAAGGGAAATAATAAGTGTACTCATTATGTTTTACATTAAAAAGAATGCATGTTTACTAGTTTTGACAGCTCTTAAAAATTGCTACATAAAAGGCAGCCTTGAAATAAAAGTTTCAGTTATGCTTTCATTTACTTAAGTTATAAAAAAGAATATTTGAGTGCAATAATAATGTTAACAGTCCAACACAAACACAATTCACAGAACACACACAACACAAAAACTCACAAAACTATGTAAACACAAAAAGAACCACAAACGAAGTGAACGAATGCCGGGAAGGAGGTTATTTCCCTACAGGGGTTATGGGAGTAGGGAATTTTTTTTCTCCTTCAAGAGAGGGGTTGGCCGCGGCTTCTCTGATTAGTCGATCCCCAAAATGCTTATGACCTTGGGGATTTTTAAACTTAACGATACACTGTAGTGCAAATAATAGTGCGTACTTCTAATTTTAGAGGCATAGTTTTGTACAACTAACTAGATAATTATGCGCATTTCCTCTGGAAAATATAGACAAAATGAGTTACGAGCAGTGCTTGACAATTGAGTAACTGCTTAGGTTCTAAAGCATGAACCGGAACCACGCAATCGGCATGGGTCTTGCATAAGCAAGAAATGGGTTGTTTAGCGTGGAAACACGCATTCTAAATGATATTTGCCCGACAGCGGAACACCGCGCCGGAATTACTTATTTAGTAGTTGTAAACTTATATAATGTAAAAAACTATGAAAATTATCATTCCATCAGGATTGTTGTTAAGCGCGGAAACAAGCATCCAAAGGAAATTCACCCGACATGCGGACCACCGCGCCAGAATTTTTTAAACTTTTCTATTTCTGTGCCCATGGCTCCGAAGTTCCCTTAAACTATTGTCATTATTGTAAAATGAAATAATATAATGCATCTTTATCTACCACAAGTTATTTCATTCTTCTATCTTAATTAGATAGTGTGTTTTGTCTATACAAAATTTTGTTACCAGCGTTTTTCAAAGACGTTGATCTTTGAAATACCAATGTTAATGGTATTAAAGGGTAAGGTTACCATATATTCCTTAATGTAATACACTCAGGAACATCGTAAGGGCTGGCAATAAGTTATATGTTCTGAAAGGACTAGTCAATTAGGTAAATAATATGACATAGGTATGTTTGTTTTTAAAACAACTTAACCCGGTAAATGATGAAAATGATTAAAATGTTTGAGATGTAACCCAAGATAAGGGTTTAAGATAAGGCTTGATGTTAAACGACTAGCGTTTTTACCGAGAGGGCAAGAGGAACTTGTTTGAACTCCCATAGAGTCTTGCATTTATTTTTAAAGACTTTTTGTGACGAAATGCTGTACAATATCGCTTGTTTAGTTTGCAAGAACAACAAAATATTGTTTATCTACTCCTTGTATTGTAAGTTCTACTTACAGTCTTGTTATCTCACACTGTAAATGACCTTTTACTCCCTAGGGAGGAAAAGTGAAAGTGTTGCCAACTTGACAGAATTTTTTAGTAACATTTTTAGGAATTTTAGGAAATTTTTTTCGGTGTTATGTTGGTACTACACTGAGAAAAATAAAGACTTTTTTTGTTTAACTAAATGTAGTTAGGAGGCACTTCATTGGGTTTAATTGGAAATTCATTGCAGTTATCTATTGGCTAGGCAATCCAGCAACAGGCTCGTAGATGTTGCAACTAAGTGGTTTTAGTTCAGTGCGATTTAGCTGTAATAAATATGATTTATTTAAGTACAAAGACTAAATAGTGAGTTTCCATAAATGACGGTAGCTGCCGTTACTATACACGTTTAGTTATTATTTTTTTCTTTAACTACATTTTAGTAAAGGCAAAGAACCAATTAGTGAAGTCCTATATATTGTTTAAGGGTATTAACTGAACAATGTAGTTAAGTCCGAATACTTCATTTTAATCAAGTATCTGGTTAAGTTAAATGGCAAAATTTATTTAAGTATAGATGTTAATACGGCTCATACCGTTATTTTTAACTATAGAAAAATAGTACTACTAGATTCCTCAACTAAATTAAAAATTAATTTATTAATTACTGAAAGGAATATAATCAACATTAATTTTGCCGGTTTCAATTGCTACTTGTCCTTCGTTTTTGAATGGACAACGTTCATTAGCGTAATTTTTTAAATAAAAAATTCGCTAAAACATTATATACAGCGTTTGGATATTGAATAGAAGACGCAAAATGTATTCTATTCATCTCTAGAATCCAAAAAGTCTATTTAAAGTATACCTTCCAATTTACTTTTTCACATTTTCCTCAAAACCGGTGTTGAATGAGACACCCAAAGTTAACTACACCATCAAAACGAAGTTCCCTGTACACAAGAAATGTACCCCAGGTTTCATTAAATCATGTCAAACGGTTCAAATTTTAAGAGGGGAGAGACTTTTAGACCACCCTGTATACGCTCGCTCCCCCTCCTCCGGCCATCAATTTTTTTATGTGCCTCCTCCAGATCTCTCGGTGGGATACGCCACTGATTAAAGGTGGTTCACTAGCTGCGTGGTCAAGTAGTTTTTTTTTAATTTCATAGGTATACGATTTTTCAAAACCCAACTTATATAATAGTCATGTGGAAAAACTGTTGAGAATGGGCCAAAGTTAATTTAAAATATGTATTTGGAAAATAAATTAAATACAAATTGATTATTTAAACTTTTGGCAATATAGAGACATACATGTTACACAAAACTTGTGTAACATACAAATTTGTTGGAAATTTGAGCCTGCGAGGCCATGGTACGACACATTACTTGCAGGAAATGCGCCTTTATGTTGGAATCGACAAGAAATTTTGTCGTTTTAAATGTATTATTTGTTTCTTAACTAACTTCCAGTTAAAGCCAAGAAAAATTGTAAAGGCAGGTAGTGTCTACTAGAAATTCTAGAATCGTACGTAGTTCTGGTAGACTTAAAACAATTTAGAAGGATGTAACAGAACATTTCATTGAAAAGACAAGTGTTTAGTGGAATCCAATGGTAGGCTTGGTTAGAGGTAATATCTGACTCCCCACCCCAGCATGGGAATAGACGAGACGCGTACCCCCAGAACCATTCCGGTTTCTAGCTGCGTCGTGTGCATATCGTCTTCATGAACTTCTATATTCAATATTGCAATTTAAGTGTTAATTTTAATTGTAACATTTTTTGTGCGTTTTCGTTGATTGAGCTGTGAAGTGCTTTTTTATGTGAACAAAGATAATAATTGTAATAGTAACATAATAATTGTAAATATGGCATATTATTAAAATGATTGTATAAAAATATCATATTTATTAACTTAATTAATTTAAATAAGTCATAAATATGAATGTTATGATATACAGGGTGTCCAAAAGTCTCCCCCTCCCCTCCTTAAATTTTGAACCGTTTGACATAATTTAATGAAACCTGGGGTACTTTTCTTTAGGAAAGGGAATTTCGTTTTGTACAGGTTTTGGGAAAATGTAAAAAAGTAAATTGGAAGTGTTTTATTGCACATTTTGGATTCTAGAGATGAATACAAGACATTTAGCCTACACCTGAAGTTAACTACACCATCAAAACGAAGTTCCCTTTACACATTTATGTCAAACGATTCATTCGCTGCATTCATTAAAGTTAATTGAACTTGTTTATATATTTGTATTTTTTAATGATGATTTTTGATAATTGCATAATTTTCCGTATGATATATTTGTGTAATGTTCTTTTTCAAATTTTAATAAAAATTTGATGTAATAACAGCTCTGTTTTTTATATAAGTTACAAAACACCTCCATGGACTTATTATTATTTACTATTTTCACTGCACCTGCACTATTTCATTTCACTAGTGTCAGATGTGCACTTAGTCTGTGGCTAAGGGTTTATGATTATTAATTAATGTTTATATTTAACAAAGAATATGCGTACATTTGTTCCATGTATAGATATTTGTGATATTTGTTTCAGTTATCTAAATGTAGCAAATGTACCTATTCTTTGTTAAATATAAACATTAATCAATAGTCAACGATAAGCCACTAAACTAAAAAAACTAAGTGCACATCTGACACTACTAAAATGAAGGGTCTACTGGCAAATTAGTAAAGGCAACTACAATGTATAGTAGATACTCTAGGAGGTCTCTACTATAGTGTAGTATAATCTACCAAAAAGTGTACCAGATCCTACTGCAATAGAAGTAGTAGTAACCAGAAAGTATAGTTAAACATACCAGAAGTATAGTAGAACTTACCAGAAAGTAATGGTAGTAGCAAAAAATTACAGTATAAACTACCAGAAGGTTAATGGGGCAACTAGAAGTTATAGTAGTTTAGTTACTATTACGTTGGGACCAACTAAATATATAATTTGCACTTAACCAGAAAAGTCCATATTGGAGTAAAATTTCACTGGGTCTAACTAAACAGAGAGTTGGGGGTAACTGAAAATCAGTTACATCAGTAATAATCACCAACTATTTATAGTTAAGATCACTAGAATTTCCAATAAATGCATAGTCATAACTACTAAACCCCTCAACTGAACAGTTTAGACAAATCCTATAAACTCTCCTAACTATTTTCATTTAGCAGATCCAGCAAACATTTAGTCGTCCTTGGTTTTTCTAGAAATTTAGGTTAAACCCAATGTTTTTTCATTGTGAGATGCCAGAAATTTTTCTCAGTGTACGGGTAGAATAACAATATATACACACGCTAATGTTTAAATTACAATATAGTATTACACATTTTTCTATTGACAGCTTACAATAAAATAATGTGAAGATAGTGGCTTTATTCTCTCTTCATCAGAGTAATTGACATGGTAAGAATAAACTAACTAACACAATAACAATTAAGGAGCTGAAGAATATATTAATAGTTGTTAGTATTAGTTCTCTAGTCGTAGATAAAATTTAATATGCAACAAGGGATGAAAGTTTTCAGCTCTCGTATTATCTCCCTCGTCAAGCCTCGGAAGCCAAAATGTTAGTTAACTCCCTCGGCAAGCCTCGGGAGCTAACTGGCTTATCTCCCTCGCCTACCGGCCTCGTGAGCTAATGAATTTTCCTCCATCGGCGCTGCCTTAGGACAAAACTTTAACTTGAGCTGTAAAACTTACTTTCATCCCTTGTTGCATAAATAACTATTAACATGTTTCATAAATAAGAAATATTCTCTTTTAATATACCTATATTATTATGTATTTGCAATTATATTATTTATACTTTTAAGAAAATAAATGTATGATGGATTTATAAAATATCGGGTACAGAGTACCTCGGATCTATTCTTCGTCACATCGGATTCGCTACGCTCAATACTACAGACTCGCTTCGTTCGTCCTCAGATTATAAAAGTCGTTAAATTTATACCACAAGACGTCTTCGGACACGCTTCGTTCATCTGCAGATAGAGGTTTATGCGTTTTTACCTGCGGTCGCCCATTCAGGCACTGACCACGCTCGATGCTGCTTACCTTTTAACATCCAACAAAAACCGTAGATATACTTGTCGTATTAAAACTTAGCATATTTATTTTTTACGTAAAGGTATATGGTTTCAAGTCTTTATGCAAACGTTTGGTTTCGATTCATTTTTAAAAGTAAAAAATGAAATAAGTAATAAAAGGTCCCCCCTCATTATTCTACTTTCATCATCAGAACAATCTTATAAGCGTAATTTCCTAATAAAAAGTTGTTAGAACTCAAAAAGTCCATCTGAAGGCCTGTACTTGGAACTATTATAATTAATTGAAAAGCTTTATAAGGATATGAACTTGTGTATTAGTCTGCATCTGAGAATTAGTCACTGTATCGAATAATGACTAATGACATCTTTAATAAGTTTGTCAAGATTGATTTTCCTTCATTTTATTTAACTTGGTCTCAAAACTGAAATCCATATATTTCGTGCGGTTTCATCACCAGAGTTATGCACTTTATTCTGTAGTTGGTTTTCAGAACCAAAAGTTTTTAGAAATTTTGTTTTATTTCAGAAACCAGAAGACCTTTCATTACCACAATTTGTTTCTTTAGCGGAATTCATAATTTATTTTCAATCCCGATATCGATTTAAAATATCGAGATATTTTATAAGGAGCTTTGTTAACAAATGTATTGTGAGAGAAGAGAGAGAATTGAAATTATTTTATTTAGCTAAGTTTTTTTATTTAACTGGTTTGTTGGGGCTTTAGAACCTCACCACGACGTGCCTCACACCCTAGCCTTTACAGTGCTTCCTTACCTAACCCTTTTCCTTCCAACCAAGCTCTCTTTTACAACAGCTTCATTAAAATAGTTGTTTATTTGTATTTACGAAAATTCCGTGGAGTCAGCGCTCTTTAAACTGCTTCAATGTTAGTTTTGATTGGAGAATAAATGTGAATTAAGTTGAAATAGCTGTTTTAAAGAATAAATGCTGTATTATTTCTATGCTGTCTATGCTGTATTATTATTTCTATGCTGTATGATGTATTATTATTTCTATGCTGTATTATTATTTCTTTGCTGTATTATTATTCTATGTTGTATTATTATTATTATTATTTCTATTTTAAATATTATATATGTTTAATATTATTTCTATGCTGTATTACTATCTCTCTGCTAAATTACATATGTGTATTATTTTTTCTATACTGTATTGTAATTTCTATACTGTATTATTATTTCTATGTTGTGTTTTAATTTCTATGCTGAATTATTATTTCTAGCCTAAATTATACATGCTGTATTATTATTTCTGTGCTGTATTATTCTTTCTATGCTGTATTGTTATTTCTATGCTAAATTACTATTATTTTAGCGAACTTTCCTCGGTAGTTTTCATTACAACATGAATATATCATGCATTAAGGCTAAATATGCTCGCATGCAATTTAAAACAGTAATGAAACCACAGTCAACAAAAATATTGGAACTTATACATGCCGATCTAATTGAGCCAATAGATGAAGGCAGCATCAATAGATGGATCTAAATATATCAAACCAAAAGTTAATGTTAAAAAAGTGAGTAAAACGTAAAAAATTACAACAATTAAGAAAATAAAAAAATGTTATTTAAAAAACAAGAAACAGCTGATATAAAAGGGATAGGATTCAACTGGTGGGTAGAAGTGGAGGGGAGAATGGCGATTCCTCACAGTCCATTAAACTTAATTCAAAAATTAGAAGTATTAGAAAAAATAAAAGAAGTCATAAATTGGGCTCAGAAGTAATAAATATGGTAATTATTATTAGAAGTGATAATGGATCAGAATTTCAAAATTTAGCCATAACGAAATTCTCAAAAATACTCGGTATAGAACAACAATTTACTACCCCTTATTCTCTCAAATAACATGGAACAATTGAACGCGCGAACCGTTCAATTGTAGAAAGTGCTAGGACTTTATAGATAGATGCTCAGTGACCTATGAAATATTGGGCAGAAGCTGTTGAGACAGCATTTATTTTTTTTAAATAGATCATTGACAAAAACGAACGATTAAGTCACTCCTCCAGAAAAATTCATTTGTATCAAACCGAAAGTCAATTTTCTTAAAATATTTGGATGTAAATGCAAAAGGCCAACGCCAAGTCAAAACGCCAGAAATTCGATTCAAAAACTAGAACCGTCATCTTTGTTGCCAACATAACACCTGCTAACATAATACCTATGTTAGCTATTATGTAATAGCTATTACACATGTCAAAGAAAATGATACGTTTCAAACAAATCAGCATATTTAGTGAGAAATAGTTATTTATGCACCAAGTGAGTAAAGAATGTTATTATTTCCCTGAGCAGTTAGTTGGCTCCTAAGGCGTAAGCTGAGAGAACCAAAGTATTTAACTCCCGAGGTAAAGCCGAGGTATTAGATAATTGCGAAGGGGAAAATAGCATTTTACTCCCAAGGTGCATTCAAGATTTTATCTCCAGACGTTGATTTATTTAATTACGTTATGTTATATTTTATTCTATTTTTTTTTAATCGAACCCCCTTATAAATTTTGGGGGTGCTGCCCAAAAAAATCAAAATAACATTTAATAGCAATGTCTTAAGAATAGAACATTATTTAACAAAAGCTATTTCATATCCAAAATTACATAGAACTTTAGAAAAACAATTTCCTAAAACTTAATCAATTACTTGTAATACATTATTTAACAAATAAAACTTAATTAACTTTTATAACTATTGTTCAAAATTATTGAGGTATTTGTTTTCATTTTTGATTAAATTATTTGGATATATAATTGAATACAATAAATTGAAATGATGTATAAATTAAATAATATACATGTATACTATTACTAGTTAATATATACAATTAATAGTTAAAATATATAGTATACTACTATACTAATTACTATAAATTTATTTGAATTTTTATAGGGATTATTGGTTTAATTTTATATTTTTTTTTGTCATATTTATGTCAAAAGATTTATTATGAATTTAACAATCAAAATGAATAAGTATTATTACTATAGTTCAACACATGGCTGAAATCAGTTGACAGCGTGGGGAAATAGTAAAGAGGATTCAATGAGGTTGGTCCGATTTGAAATAGTGGGCGTGGTTCAATATTTAGGAATAACCTCATTGGCTCTCTGGCATTTTTTTCATCGCTGTCAACTGATTTTAACCGTATCTTACACTATAGAGATATAAACTCTTACACAAACCCGAGGATAAATGATGCGACTGTCTCGATGTTAGTGCATCTTAATCTATAAATATCGAAGAAAGTTTCCGCTTAAAAGCAACTAGAGCATGAGGCCATTTGGAGAGACTTTGCTCTTTGATTTTAATATAATATTTCGGTCTACAATGACATTATTTTATTTAATGTGCAAAGTGACCATTTGGTCCTTATAAAAAAATTATACAATTTTTCTGATTAAATTTTTATTGTGTTTCCATTTGTTTCATAATCCACCATAGTAGGGGAAAAGACAACGCCATAAAACTTTTATTTATAGATGTGAAATTTGTAATTTTCATTCAGTTAAAGTTTTATCTCGGATCAGATAGGTTTTCCTCTTTCCTTTATGTGCAGTTTTAACGATTGCAAGGCTTTATGTTGCAACGTATTCAGAACGTAACATCATTAATATATCTATACTTAGGCAATATTCTTTAATATATTAATTATTTTCTTATACTAAATTTAAAAAGACATGTTAGACTTGAAACATTACTTGTTTGATTGTGATTAAGTCAATGTTTATAAGCATAACATATCAGTTCATATGTAACTCGTGCATCATTCTTTAGTTCTATTGTTGTTCTCCAATGGCCTACCTCACTTTTCAGTCTGTCGTTTTACCCTTTACGTATAAATAATTGAAGACGAGTTCCCTGTAGAAGACTTGTGTTAAGGTCAAACCATGTTCCTTGCTTTGCTGCATTTTCAAACCCTTTGAAAAATTTCATCGTTATATATTTCCTCTGATTTGCTTCATTTTTCAACGACGAGTGATTCAGCGGAAATAAAGAAATGAAATAAAAAATTATCACCCACCTTTCATCTACTGAATCCTTGCTTGACTGACTTTACTTTGCGACACTGATTAGATGAACATTATGTTGACTTTACTTTGCGATATTTTTTTTTTAAAAAACTCAAGATTTCTTGAATTAGACTCCGACTTGAAGAAGTAGAAGCAATCGGTTCCGATATGAACAAGTCGAAAAAGCCGGATCCGATTTGAAGAAGTGTAACAGGTCGAATCCGATTTTAAAAAGTGTAACAGGTCGGATCCGATTTTAAAAAGTGTAACAGGTCGGATCCGATTAGAGCAAAAGAAAAAGCCGGGTCCAATTTTAACAAGAAGAAAAAGTCGGCTCTAAATTTAACTAGTGGAAGAAGTTGGCTCCGATTTAAACAATTGGAAGAAGTCGACTCTGGTTGAAACAAGTGGAAAATCGGCTCCGATAAGAAAAAACTGGGTTTTTCACAGTATAAAAATGGAATTATTGTGTTAAAGAAACCATTTTGACATAGTCTTATTGCTATTTGTTTATAAGTAATGTTTTTTTATCCAAAAATGAAAATTTATAAAAACTTTCTACTTTCTTTTATAAGAAAGCTCGAAACGCTGCTTTGATATCATAGCTAGCTATTTAGATCAGGTCTTACATTCTTATTTGTACACTATTCTTATTATTATTTATATTAGGTTATCCGATCTTATACTGTTTATATTGTTGTTCTTCAAACATGTATAGATAATTGCTGGGTTTAAGAAGTAAAAGGATCCTATTAAAATTGTTTAATAGGATCCTTTCACGTCATAAACCCAGCAATTATGAAAAGAATATTGATTCTTTTCACACTTTTTAGTGATTTTATAAAATAAAAATGAGCTAATGGGGTTAGGGCCATGAAGAAGTGGAGGTGATTTTTTTAAGGTGGGGGACTTTAACTGCCCCTTTTAGTGTGTCATAAAATAACAGGCTGCATAAAATTTTAGTCAAATTACCATTTATTGTTAATAAAAGTTACATTGCAGAGGAAATCATACATAGTACTGTTAACAATTTACATGTAAATCAGCACTTGGCTCTGGAAACTGCAAAATAGTGAAATGAAAGAGTATTATACCTAAAATTTATAGAAGTTTTGTTTAATATTTATATAAGTATTTTATATATTTATATTATTATATTATTACATTATTATTATTATTATTAACTATTAATATATATATATATATATATATTATATATATATATATATATATATATATATATATATATATATATATATATATATATTAAGTATTTATATATAAACGCTAAACTGTAGAGTAAATTATTAAATACAAAACAAACAGTCTCTTCAATAAATGTATATTTTATTTACAGAGCCGGCTTTCAACTGTAAACAGCATCATTACATTGTTTGTAAGCACTGATGATGGCTGTTTACAGTTGAAAGCCAGATCTGTAAATAAATTTTACATTTGGTGGAGAGACTGTTTAATAAACTTTAATTGTTTAATAAATAAACTTCCGAGTTTATTTAGCCATGGGTTCAATCTCAGCACGGGCCTCTATGATTTTTATGAGAGGGATAAAAATTCTGCGTACCACGTCCTTCAGAAGGGACGTAAAGCCGGTGGTCTCGAGCCTGTGCGTTGTCAGGTACTCGTTAAAGATCCCTCTAAATAAAACTGGGTATAGGCAAATTTAGGACCCTCATTGTAGATTCATTATAATACTAACCTGTTTCTGCCTTTTTCACCTTGTGTGTGGAGGTTTGGTTTAACAGTGAGAGCACGTGTTGTTCCAGTTTTTACTAGACTATAAGAGTCGGTGAAAATATGTATGATTGTTTGAAAAAGCATGAGAGGAACCATAGAAATGCACGGCTTTCTGTCTAGATTAGATGAAATATACCTACACTTGAAATTGAAAGGATTAGAACACCATCTTAGGAAGCTGGCAAAAAGGGCCCAACAACGTGGCCTATTTGCCTGGTAGTTACTACCACACTCTCCATATTACTATCACTATCCTTCCTTCAAGCATAAAAAATCCTTTAAAAAGTCTCAATTTTAATGGTTCTTTTTTCTCCCCACTCTCTCATCCATTCCCTTCTCCAATGCTTTCTCTTTCCTCATCTTCTTGCAAAAAATAATCCCAATATTTAATATTGACATGGTATTTTTTTGTAAACATATTAAACAATTTGAAAAATTCAAACATTGTATTGGAAAATCAATGACCTTTTTGTCCTTTTGGACTTCCAATAAGATAACCTGATGACACAAGCATTGTGTCCCTTAAATTTCATCTCTGAGCTCCCCCCCCCCAATATTTTCCTCTCTGGCTCAATCCAAAAGAAATGTTGTTTAAAAGACTCAAAGATATTTTTCCCATCAAAGACTGAATTTGAAGCAGATTTTAACTTAAGATAACCGTCCCTTTACTGAAGCTTTTACTCGCTTCCAATTTTTACAGTGCAACCTTAAAGAGCTTACCCTTTATTTCCCCTTCTTTCTCCTTTTAAATTCTTCTTTATTTCTTATTCATTTTATTTTTAACATGCTCGCTGTTTCTTAACTTAAGAGATTTATTTTAAAAAGATTTTGAGTGAAACATCTTTCTTACAGATCAACATAAAAATTATAAGAAAAAATTAAAAAAAAAAATTTTTAATAATAAATACGTTTAAATATGAGTATTAATCTCCATTATAATAGGCAATTTATAATAAAGACACTTGATGGGACGTTAATAAAAATTTCAATATTAATTAATTAAAAAATTAAATGACTACGTTTATATATTTAGTTTTATATACATATTCATGTATATAAAACTTAAAAAGAAAAGATATACATTAGCAATAACTACTGCATTCAGAGAATTTAAAATAAAAAAAAATATAGACATAATTTCAATACAATAAAAATAATTATAGAACTTACAATTAGTGGTTACATGTTAGGATAACTAACAAGGTCGATAAAATTAAAAAGAATACATCTGTAAGCCAATCCTACAAAGAAATTAAAAATGATGAAAAAACTAATGAAAAATAGGAAAAAATATGAAGTTAAAACTAAATTCAAGCATTAAAAACTCAAAATGAATCAAGAAAAAAAATAAGATAGAAGTGTGCACTTCTATCTTACTATTCACCACTACATAATTTTATTTAATTTTTAATTTGAATATTATGTAATTGTATTTGTATAAAGCGCTGAAGATTTTTAGAAATTGCAGCCATAGTTCTGCTTGAGATTGCAACACTTAATTAATAGATTAACCTTATATTAGTTATCTTGTTCAGTTTGTTGTCTTAATATTTTTATTAATTATCTGCGTAGGCTTCCGCGTCAATGTAGATGAAGAATGATCTGAGTTCAGTTTTGAAGAGCATTGAGTTTTAATCCTTGATGTCCTACATCCCTGAAGATGCAACCCAAAGTGGAAGGGAAACGACGGATTCTTCATCTACGTTGACGCGGTCACCACCGGAAGACCTAAATCTTCAATATTTTTATTATCAATCTTGACTTTTTTAACGCAGATCCCTTTAGTGTCTCGCTTCGTTCGCCAATGAATGACGTCACTTCTGTAACAATACGTTTTACAGCCTAGCTACATAATATACTTTTATTCATAGGTAGAACAAATACATATTTTATACATCTGTTTAGTACAATTACAAAAATTATACCATACACCAGTTTTTTAGCACTTCGCGAAATTTTGATCCATCGTTTTAAAATCACAATTATCACATTTAGCGCTCTCATCAAGATATTGTCTGTTCCTGTCTTAAAATAAAATACCTGAAAAATAAATTAAAATCGGGTGCAGTACAGGGTACCTCGGTACTACAGGGTACCGCACAACTCCGGGCTTGCATTCCTCGTCCTCATGATAACGTTATGATTAACGATTGTTATCCAAAGCATAGAGGAGATGGCAGATCACATTTTGGGATCGTGTGAAGCATACGCTAGATTGAGGTTTAGTATATTTGGATCAGCCACTCTTCTAGACGACGACTTAGTGAAACTCCCATGGGCAGGTGTTCTGAAGTTCATTAAGGAATCAGACAGGTTCAAAGAGAATAGAGATTCTATTAGGTAAGAGGTGAGGACGTTCTTGGGGCTGGCAAAAAGCGTCCCAGAGACATAATTCCTAAGATCTAGGATCTTCCCCACCTTTACTAGTACTACTATCCAAAGCATAAGGTGGTATTAATATGGCCTCGCTACGCTTGACATCAGAATAAAGTTCTTATCCAAAGTTTAGGGTTTCATGATATCAGACTCTCTTTACACTTCCTCTTATTTTCATGATTATAGGGATCGCATCGTCACCGCGAATCTCATTCACACGAAAACTTTCAAACCTTACTGGTGAAAGTTTTTCAAACTAGTAAACCAAAGTTTTATTGGTTTTGAACCTTACTGGATTTTCTGTCTGGCGCCTTACTATCAGACAGACAGACACACACACAGATAGTGACAGCGTGATGAAAACATTCAGAAGGTTTCGAAAATGCATGAAACCTATAATTATCAAGAAACTCTGGTTTCGGATTTTCAGGGTGAACGCAATACGTTTCCTAATACCAACGATAGTATAGTGAAGAAAAGAAAAAAAATAGAATTATAAGTTCAGACACAGGTTAAAAAAACGTCCTTATGACACCAGACCTAACCCGATCAAGAGACAAAAGATATTCTATATTAACAATGGTATTTATCATGTTATTGCATTATAAATCTAATCACAACAGCATCAATCCTATATTTCGTTTCGGAGCTAAAACATGCCGACCAAGTATTTGTAGGAAGTATCGCTTAAAATTATTGTAACGTTTAACCTTCTCTTCGATCTTTGTTTAAAACAATCTTGAGCTCTATTGGCTCTTGGTTTTTCTTTTCAGAGAAAACTATACTGCGAAGGAATCGACAAGCAAACGGAACTTCGTTAATTAAGTTAAGTGAATCCAAGTCCACGCGTTGCATCAGTTCGGTTCTATGGGTCTTTCAAAGATTTTCTTTCCGAATTTCATTTGTTGACCTTATTTTCTGAGTAATTGGTAAATTTTCTCTCGTCTTCTAAAAATTACTTCTCATCGTACTTTACTAAAAACCACTTCTTATCAAAAATATATTTATGTTACTTTTAATGTTTAATTTCTTAAAATTAGCGATACTGCTTTGTAAGAATGTCGATTCGGTGTGTTTACTCTTTTAAGGTAACACTCCTGAATTATGATAGAAGAAATACTTAAAAGAAATACGCTAGAAATACATTCATACACACACAACACACACGTGTATAAATATACATACAAATAATTATATATAATTATATATATATATATATATATATTATATATATATATATATATATATATATATATATATATATATATATATATATAATATATATTATATATATATATATATAACAATAAATATAATATATAATTTATATATATATAAATATAATTGTTTGGAGTACAAATGGGATCTCCTTTAGCACCTGCTTTGGCTAGGTTAGCTATGAACTATATTATATCAAACACTGTGGCCCAGTTAGCTTATATAATGTATCTTAAAGCTTATGTAGATGACACGTTTGCTATTATTCCTAAAGATAAGGTAGAAGAGGTGGTAGATAAGTTAAATAGTTTTCACTCTCGCTTACAGTTCACTTTTGAAATAGAAAATGATAGTGGTGACATACCCTTTTTAGATACTAAGGTAGTTAGGAGAGAAAATGGTCGTTGGTTTTGGATTGGTATCAAAGCCTTGTTGTTCGGGTAGGATTCTTGGTTTTGATTCATACCACCCCTTCCACCAGAAAGTAAATTGTGTCACTAATCTTATGACCAAAATTATATCAATCAGTGATAACACCTTTATAAACAAGAATAAACTATTGGTTAGAGATATGTTAATAAGAAACAAGTATCCGGTTGGGTTAATTAATTGTCTATGGGACAAATCTTTGTCTAGGGTTAATGATGTTGATATTGCGCAAGAACAACCAGGGCCAATCGTTAATACTACTGACAACCCAGTTGTTCGTTATAGTAAGTTACCCTATGTCAAAGGTCTAAGTGAGGACCTTGGTAAAATTTTAAGGAGAGAGGTTGGTGTAACTTGCGCTTTTTATTCTAAGAGTAAAATTCGTTCTTTGTTCACGCCTCTTAAAGATGAGATTCCTTTGCCATTAAAGTCCAATTTTATATACCGTGTTAATTGTACTGACTGTGATACTTGTTATATTGGGTTAAGTACTCAATATCATAAAAGCAGGAAGTACCAACATGAATACTCAGTAAGGGATGTATTGCCTGTAAACTATGTGCGTAGAACTGCCTTGGCTATCCATGCTTTCAATTTAAAACATCACTTTGATTTAGATAACATGACTATCCTACGTTCTGATCCTTGTGAGGACAGATTAAAGTGGTTGGAAATGCTGTATATCAAAAAAACAAGTAATACCTGTAATTATCGTACTGATATAAATGGATGTCTAGGCAGTTACAATCATATTATAAAGCCATTATAGTCTTTTCACCTTATTTCATTCTATTTATTTATTTACTTACTTTATTTTATTCTATTCATTTATTACTTATTTCATTATTATTTCATTATTTTTATTAAATTTATTTTATTTTATTTTATTTTTTATTTATTTATTTCGTTTGTTCTTCCTGGGAGACTAAGGAGTGGCAAACCTTGGTGTGGCACCTTGGGAAGGGCGGGATGTTTTTCTAAGAGACCTTGGTAGTGACAGTACCTTGGTGTGGCATCTTAGTTTTAAAGAGGGGGCCTAGGAACAAGGTTTGTGGCGGTCTTGTTGTGGCATCTTAGGTCGGGGGGGGGGGGGTTTATTATTTATTTATTTTATTATCATTCTTAATTCATTATTTTTATTTATTTATTTAATTTTTTTATTTTTATTATATATATATATACATTTTTTTTTTTTTATTATCCTTTTGGGTTTATATATGTTGGCTACATTGATTTGAGGTTATTTTAAGTTTTGCCAATGCCTCCTGTGTCTTGGATATAGAAGGCCTTGTCATAAACTTCTTCTTAGTTTAGTTTCATGTTGTCATTTCTATTTTAACCTTCGTTGACTGTACTTCTTCTGCTTTTATATTGTGACTTTTTTACTTTTTTTAACTTTTATCATGTTTTATTAGTTTGTACCTTCAATGTTTTTAACTTTTACTTTGTTTTTTAATTCATTTTTATGACAAATTATTTTAAATTAATGGACTTAGTTTTTATATTTTTTTAAACTTTTATTTTAAATTTTGCATGGGTCTCCTGGCCCATAGTAGATGAAGACTGTGATTATTTCGTAAGTAAAATGTTTTATTTTATTTATATAAAAATATTTAAATTAAGTTCTCTAATTTCTTGGTTTATTTTTGTTATTGCTCATTCTTATTTAATTTATCTATTTTTTCATTTTACACTATCTAAATAGATTGATGTTATCTTGTGTTGCAAAGGGCCCTGATGAAGAATTTGTAGTTAAATTCGAAACGTTGGCGAGAAATAAATATAGTTTTCATGTAAAGCTGTGTTTTTATTCATAACCTTATCCCGAGATTGGTGGAGACGCGTATATATATATATATATATATATATATATATATATATATATATATATATATATATATATATATATATATATATATATATATATATATATGTTATACACACACACGCATAACCATATATATAAATGATTAGCACTTAGCACTCTCCCCTGCCACCCAGATAGTCTGGGTTCGACCCCGGTCAGGGCCTCTAGGATTTTCATGCGAGGGATGATAATCCTTTCATATGCCGTCCTATGAAAGGGATGCTAAGCCGGTTGTTCCGAGCCTCTATGATGTCAGGTACTCAGAAAATCCCTAACCCTCAATGAACCTGGGGTTAGGCAAAATTTAGGACCCTCAATAGTAGCTTATATTTAATATACATTTGTTTCTGCCATATGGTTCCTAGAGAAGGAAAGCCTGGTCTGGCAGTGGGGCACGTGTTGTTTCTAGTAAAAGAAAACTATCTCTTCGCCAGATAGAGAGAATTCGCTGAAGCTCCTTGGAGTTACTCTGGATTCTCTACTCACCTGGGAGAAGCATACTTCTCAACTGGCAAAAAAGCTATCATCAGTTCTCTTCCTACTCAGGAAATTATCAGAAGTATTGGATGTAAAAACCATGATATCAGTGTACTACGCCTACTTCTTTTCAAGAATGTCTTATTGTGCTGCCTTGTGGGGAACCAGTACCAGTGCTCTAAATATTTTTCTACTCCAAAAAAAGGCCCTGCGTATAATTTTTAACTTACAATATTCTGAAACGTGTAAGCCCTATTTTAAGAAATTCTCTCTTATGACTCTACCATCTTTTGTTATTTATAGCTTGCTTTTATCTATTCACTCGGAAAGTAACCACCATAGAAATATTGATAATCATAACTATAATACTAGATATAACCATATGCTAATAGTACCTCACTGTAGACTTCATAAAACTTTTAATTCGCCTAAAATAGTTGCCATTAAAATGTATAATTGCCTGAAGCCTAAAACTCAAAACTTAGAGTCAACAGCATTCGCTAAGCAAATAAAAACATATTTGATTACGGAAGCTTTTACTCTATAAACGATTTTATAAATAATTGTTCTTTGTAATTAAGTTAAGATTTTGACTCAGAGACACAATTGTAATTTTACTTTTGTAATTTTATGTATATTTGTATTAACTCTTAGAAAATAAATAAATAAATAACAAATAAATAAATAAAAGCAATAGAAACTAAGAGAAAATTCACGGCTCTTCTGCGACTCCACAGAAGAGCCGTGAATTAACTCTAAGTTTCTATACGACGCAAAATACCTGCACTAGGATTCAAGGTGAGTACTATCTGCTACCTCAGGTAGTTAGAGAAAGGGCCTAACGACATGGCCTACTTGCTGGGTGATCTATCACCTCTCCCTCATTACTATCACTAACACTAAGCGTGATCAATTGCACAAAAATTAATTTTTTTATAACCTTCTTTTTATCTAATTTCATAACATGTTATAGGAGAACGTCCTAAAAGGTCTTTCAAACCAATGGAACCTCTTAAATTGATATTCGAACGCCATTTCTTTCTTTTTTGGCCATCTTACTTACAAAATAAAATAGAAGATGATTGTTTACCAATAGTAATATGGGGGAAGTGGTAGTAACTACTAGGTAAGTAGGCCACGTAGTTGGCCCCTTTTTGCCAGCTCCCTAAGATGGTGTTCTACTCCTTTTAATTTCAAGTGTAGGTATATATCATCTAATCTAGACAGAAGAGCCGTGAATTTCTAAGGTTCCTCTCATGCTTTTTCAAGCAATCATACATATTTTCACCGACTCTTATATTCTAGTAAAAACTGGAACAACACGTGCTCTCACTGTTAAACCAAACCTCCACACACAAGGTGAAAAAGGCAAAAACAGGTTAGTATTATAATGAATCTACAATGAGGGTCCTAAATTTTGCCTATACCCAGTTTCATTCAGGGTAAGGGATCTTTAACGAATACCTGACAATGCACAGACTCGAGACCACCGGCTTTACGTCCCTTCTGAAGGACGTGGTACGCAGAATTTATATTCCTCTCATAAAAATCCTAGAGGCCCGTGCTGGGATTGAACCCATGACTAAATTCCATTCATTCTGTGTATTGGCCGCGTACCTTAACCACTGCACCACGGGTGACTCTTTTGTTTACCAATAACAACTTAGTTAATAATTTCTTCATTCACAGAATTATCTAAAACAGTCACATATCTTCGAACAATCTCAAAAGCATATTTTTCCTTAGGAAATTCAGTAAAAAAAATATTAAAACTGATGACAGTTATTATAATTATTAATAATAATAACCTTTAATTTAATTAATTAATGTTTACATATTAGTTCATATATTTTATCCGTTAGCTCACGGACCCCCTAAAATCTTTCTGCGGACCACACTTTGCGTATTCCTGAGATAAAGATGCTCTCAAGTTATTTATACATCTCTATGGATTAAATCACATGGTGTTTACAATTTAGATTTGAAAAGCTTTTTCAATTAATATTTATCTCAAATATAAAGATATGAGAAACCTACTGTTTTTAAGAAATTTAAAAAAAATGGTTTCAATTGCTATTCAATTTAGTTTTTGTATAAAATTTAGTATTAATTTCTTGTGATAGCACTGAGAAAAAACTAAGTAATCAAAACTTAGTTCAAGTTGGTAGTACTTGTGCTACTAAAAACAATTTAAGAGAAAATTTAGTGTCTTTTTTAAGTTATAATGGTAAACCTGTAATGCACAGACCTTAATAAAACTTAAGGTCTTTGCGTCAAGGATAAACACCTTGAACATTTGACTCTTAAGTCGAAATAAACCAACTAATTAGGTAAAATGAGAATTTTTCTTGTTAGTGTAAATATTATGTAACACGTTGAAAATATATATTTTCTTATTTATGTATTTCTAAAATATTTTATAACAAAATATTACTTTTTATTTTTATCCTAATTAGCATCTTATATTACTTTCCTCACCTGCTATTGTGTTTTGTACCACACCTACCATTGTGTTTTTGTACCACACTGCCATTGTGTTTTTGTACCACAACTACCATTGTGTTTTTTGTACCACACTACCATTGTGTTTTTTGTACCACACTACCATTTGTACCACACCTCCATTGTGTTTTTTGTACCACAACTACACCATTGTGTTTTTGTACCACACCTACACATGTGTTTTTTGTACCACACCTACCATTGTGTTTTTTGTACCTCACCTACCATTGTGTTTTTGTACCACACCTACCATTGTGTTTTTGTACCACACCTACCATTGTGTTTTTTGTACCACACCTACCATTGTGTTTTTTGTACCTCACCTACCATTGTGTTTTTTTGTACCACACCTACCATTGTTTTTTTTGTACCACACCTACCATTGTGTTTTTTGTACCACACCTACCATAGTGTTTTTTGTACCACACCTACATTGTGTTTTTAGTACCACACCTACCATGTGTTTTTGTACCACACCTACCATTGTTTTTTTTTGTACCACACCTACCATTGTGTTTTTTACCACACCTACCATGTGTTTTTTGTACCACACCTACCATTGTGTTTTTAGTACCACACCTACCATGTGTTTTTGTACCACACCTACCATAGTGTTTTTTGTACCACACCTACTATTGTGTATTTAGTACAACACCTACCATTGAGTTTTTTGTACCACACCTACCATGGTTTTTGTTTTACCTAACAAGCACCACAAATGTAACAATCACGAGAAGCACAGAAGAAAGTTGAGAAGCAAACTCGACAACCTGGCTAACATAACTTGTGTTTGACGCCTTTTTTAATTATAACCGAGGGGAAGGTAACTTTGTTCCTATTTCTCTATCTCATACATCTTCTATGGGGTCAGAAATATTCTCCATTATGCCTTTATTCTAGGGCTTTATAAAAAATGAATCCGTTATACGACAAAACTCATTATTATAAAGAAGAATCCCAACAGCGAGATATTGCAACTTAATGTTCACTTAATGTCTGTGCTATTGCAGAAACTCCATTCTTCTTTCTAGACAATATCGCTTTTACTTACTATTATTTCATAATAATTAATAACTTCACAATCAATTATTAATTAGATCGGTGGTTTTGAAACAGAGTCGAGGAAAAAGCAAAGCTGGGGGTATTTTTGGTGTGGTATAGAATTCCACACATTCTCTATAATTCCTTTAACTCCCTGAGCTCGAGGAATTTCCTCGCTGGGAATTCTACTTTTAGAGAGAATTCTTGTCCAGTAATTCTCCCAACACATCGACCTTTATGGCTTTACTTATAGAAATTAAACTGTTGAAAAGATAAGGTATTTTTAATGATAAAATTAATTACAAGAAATGGATTTTTTAGGAGAATTACATTTATTTAAAATTGATAATTATATTATAATATATTACGAATTATATCATGTTAACATTGAAAGAATTATATTATATTTTTATAAATTATAGTTAAATATATTAAGCCTTGATCATATAAAGTAATTTCTAGAGTTCTTAACATATTACTATGAAATATTGTTTTTTTAATCTTTACTTTTTCTTCTTGTATTAGTTATTATTTTTATTATAATTTTACTTCCTTTTTTACAGAATGCTCATATTAACAATAAATAAATTAATTATATTGAGTCAGTAGTTGTATTATAATTTCTTTTTTTTACTTTGGTACTATGGTTACATTGGTTGTGTTATATTTATTTGGTAATTTTCATATTGTGAGAACGAGCGAAGCGTGTCCGAACAAGGGAGGATTAGCGTCGCGTATTGATGGTAATGAGAAAAAGTTTCGAGGAACTCTGTGTCCAATTTTTTTATTTTTCCAATATGGCTCTGAAGAGATTTTCTTGGTTCATAAACCTATTATAACCTCGCTTTGTTTGTCTATTTAAACTGAAATCATTGACAAATGAATAAACAAGACTTGTTAATTCTTTTTATTAAAACTACAAACTTAAAATAATACTAATATAGAAGTACCATATGACCGTAATCACAATGTAATTCTACTGATAACACGAAAGCCGGTTGACTGGTGCAACCGGTTAATGCTGCCAACCTGACAACAAAACATTATTTTAAATATATGTCTTTAATATCTTTAATAAAGAAAGATCGTAAAGAACAAATATAATAACTTAAAACACCTGCTGAGTACTTAATAAAATCGATCTAGATTGCAAAAGGAATGGGGAATACGAGAATCTACATTTAGTTTACTAGGACTACTATTAATAATATAATTTTAATTAAAAACGTTAAAATACAATTTAAAATGCTTAAAATATTGTAATGCACCGATATTTATATTAGTATTTTATGAATAATTCATCATTAATTAATAATAGAATATAATAATTCAGCTACCGGAAGTATTGCCAACTTTTTTATAAGAAAATCGTATATTGTTAGGGTGGTAGCATTACTTAAGACCACCAGTGAACCGCCTTTCGTGTTATCAGTAGTGCTCCTTCTATATATAGTGTTATTCCAAGACTACAAATAACTTGAATGATAAACTATTTTTTAATTTACCTGTTTCTTAGTTTAGATTTGTATTTATTTTACAAAAGGATAAGTAAAGAATTTTCTATCATCGCTCAGTTGAAAACTCTAAAGCTTTATATTCTCTGCAGAAAATTGCAATTTATAGGGTTGCCTCTTTCCCGTCGTTACCTATCTATCTTCATTTAGATGATATTTAGTTGCTATTTGCCTCGGCAATAGTTGCTATTTACAGCGGTAAGAGTTAAAATCCTGCTTTGTGGAATAAATAAATCCTAACTACAACCTACAGCAATTGTTTCCTTAATAGTGTGGTTACTTGTGTGAATTTTCCACCGCAAAGAAAACCTCCTCAGAGCAAATAGAGATTTGGTTAGAAATTATACACATTTTTTACTTTAAAATGTTAAACAACGAGGAATTAAATTATTATTTATTGAGACTTAAAATTATTTGAACTCATCAAATCATAGTAGAGAGGGCATAACCCATCTCAATATTTTGGAAGGCTTGAATCATACTGCTAGACATAAATATATTGATAGAGAGGGCATAACCCTCTCAATATATGGAAGGCTTGAATCATACTGCTAGGCATGGATATATATTGATAGAGAGGGCATAACCCATCTCAATATATTGGAAGGCTTGAATCATACTGCTAGGCATGGATATATATTGATAGAGAGGGCATAACCCATCTCAATATATTGGAAGGCTTAAATCATACTTCTAGCATGGATATATTTGGATAGAGAGGGCATAACCCATCTCAATATATTGGAAGGCTTGAATCATACTGCTAGACATAAATATATTGATAGAGAGGGCATAACCCATCTCAATATATTGAAAGGCTTAAATATACTTTCTAGGCATGGATATATATGATAGAGAGGGGCATAACCCACCCATCTCAATATATTGGAAGGCTTGAATCATACTGCTGGCATGGATATATATTGATAGAGAGGGCATAACCCATCTCAATATATTGGAAGGCTTGAATCATACTACTGCTAGCATGGATATAATATTGATAGAGAGGGCATAACCCATCTCATATATTGAAAGGCTTGATCATACGCTGGCTGGATATATATTATGAGAGGCATAACCCATCTCAATATATTGGAAGGCTTAAATCATACTTCTAGGCATGGATATATATTGATATGAGAGGCATAACCCATCTCAATATATTGGAAGGCTTGAATCATACTGCTAGACATGATTATATTGATAGAGAGGGCATAACCATCTCAATATATTGGGAAGGCTTAATCATACTTCTAGGCATGGATATATATTGATAGAGAGGGCATAACCCATCTAAATAATTGGAAGGCTTGAATCATACTGCTAGGCATGGATATATATTGATAGAGAGGGCATAACCCATCTCAATATATTGGAAGGCTTGAATCATAATCATGAAATACATGGACATAAACCCATCTCATATATAAGGCTGAATCATACTGGGCATGGAATATATGATAGAGAGGGCATAACCCATCTCAATATATTGGAAGGCTTAAATCATACTGCTAGGCATGGATAATATATTGATAGAGAGGGCATACCCATCTCAATATATTGGAAGGCTTGAATCATACTGCTAGGCATGGATATATATTGATAAGAGAGGGCATAACCCATCTCAATATATTGGAAGGCTTGAATCATACTGCTAGGCATGGATATATATTGAAGAGAGGGCATAACCCATCTCAATAATTGGAAGGCTTGAATCATACTGCTAGACATAAATATATTGATAGAGAGGGCATAACCCCATCTTAATATATTGGAAGGCTTAAATCATACTTCTAGGATGGATATATATTGATAGAGAGGGCATAACCCATCTCAAATATATTGGAAGGCTTGAATCATACTGCAAGGCATGATATAATTGATAGAGAGGGCATAACCCATCTCAATATATTGGAAGGCTTGAATCAACTGCTAGGCATGGGATATTTATTGATAGAGAGGGCATACCCATCTCAATATATTGGAAGGCTTGAATCATACTGCTAGGCATGGATATATATTGATAGAAGGGCATAACCATCTCAATATATTGGAAGGCTTAAATCATTCTTCTAGGCATAGAGGTACATTTAGTAGAGAGGGTATAGCCCATCTCAATACATTGTTAGGCTTAAACAAATTGTAACCTCATTGTAACTTCCTCCAAAGGTGCGTTAAATTACCTTCTCTATAGTATAGTTATAATAAGTCAACGTTTTCTGCTGATTGTAAAATATTAGTGTTTTTACTTTTCTTTATTTATACCGTAAGTAATTACATAGGAAAATTTTTGGGTTGGGAAAACCCCGAAAACCAGAATTTCACCTGTATCTTCCGTTCCAGATGTTTTATTACCTCCTAAGTGGTTTTTACTAAGTTTATTGTATGTGCATGTCTGTTATTATTTTATCTGCTAGTGCATTTGCGCTAGCGAATCGAAACTTGGTACACAAATCTTTAGGTTTAGTTGTGCTATCGAAAAACAATTATTCATGACGTCATTTATGAGATGGACTTGAGAGAGAGGGTCTCCTCAGAGTAAGTTCCAGACATGGGCTAAAAGGTAATTAGTATTTACATTAACCCTCAACAATGAATTAGCAAAAAATTCGAAAAATCATAAAACGCGGAAAATGTTTCGAATGATTTAAACTGCTAACTTTCATCTCATTTTCAGCACTAGCACATTTTTCTAGGTGTCTCTCGCACAATTATATTGTTTCAACTTTTCATGTTTTGCAAAACTCGGTAGTATCAAATGATATATAAATACGTTTATGCATAAAAAAAATCGTTAATCAAATATTACATTAACCATAAAAACGCCCGATATTTTGTAAACATATTAAACCTGTAATACATATTGGCATGTTCGTGCAGTCTTATTCGTTTATACTTCGCCTTATTATTTATAACAAAAGGTAAAATAGAGAAAAAATATTTTTTTCACTTAAATCTGAGTTATCAACTAATTTATCAACAATTCTTATCAGATAAATTAAACAAACATATATTAACAAACAATGTCTTACACATAGAGTTACACCGACTTACGCAAATATAATAATTTATCACATCCAATTGTTTTTTAGATCTCCTGGAAAGTTTGTTAGTTAAATTTTCTCTCCGTATCATGTGATTATGCTTGAGTCTTGAAATTTATTGCAAATCAATTTTTAGGTCTGGTCGTGATTTCCAAGACCCAGCATTAATTCCGGTGCGGTTGACCGCATGTCGGGCGAATTTCATTTAGAATGCGTGTTTCCGTGCTTAACAACCCATTTCTTGCTTAAGAAATGGGTTCCGGTTCATGCTTTAGAACATAAGCAGTTACTCAATTGTCAAGCACTGCTCGTAACTCATTTTGTCTGTATTTTCCAAAGGAAATGCGCATAATTATCCAGTTGGTTGTACAAAACTATGCCTCTAAAATTAGCTGTACGCACTATTATTTGCCCTAGTTTTAAGCTTAGTTACTTATCAGTAATTTATCTTTAAAGGATTTAGCGCATTTCCTTTGAAAAATACAGAGTTAGACGCCTGACATGCGGACCACTGCGCCAAAATTATTTTGTAGTTATAAACTTATTTTATGCAAAAAAACTATAAAAACTTACGTTCCTACCTGGATTTGAACCCAGGTACCATAATAGACCAAGAGCCCAGAGGTGTTTTTGTTAATTTAAAGTGTAATGGCTGGAACCGGTGTCAACTTTTCATAAATACCCTTCCTGAACAAGGATCTGCATTCTGCCGACTCGTATCGGATGGGTGTCCCAGCAGAACGCACTTTAGGGGTCAAAGGCTCTGTCTGGGACACCCATCCGATACGAGTCAGCAGAATTGCAGATCCTTGTTTAGGCATGTATTTACGAAAAATTAAATCCGTTTCCAGCCATTACACTTTTTATTAACTTCGGTGGTAAATTTGACATGTAAAGTGCGTTCTGCCTGGACACCCATCCGATACGAGTCGGCAGAATTGCAGATCCTTGTTGAGGAAGGTATTTACGAAAAATTGAGACCGGTTCCAGCCATTACACAAAAACACCCTGGGCTCTTGGTCTATAAAGTGCGTTCTGCCTGGGACACCCATCCGATACGAGTCGGCAGAAATTGCAGATCCTTGTTCAGGAAGGTATTTACGAAAAATTTGAGACCGGTTCCAGCCATTACACTTTTTATTAACAAAACAACCCTGGGCTCTTGGTCTATAAGTTTGAGTGCTAGTGTCGACTCCGGACCACTGTCATTCAACGGAACCTTAAGCAAGAAATGGGTTGCTAAGCACTGAAACACATGTCCAAAAAGAAATTTGCCCGACATGTGGACCACCGCTCCAGAATTATTTAAAAAACCTTTATAGGTATACGGTAAGATCATCTAATCAAGTAGAAATTAAGACGAACTTTTATCTTCTTCAAACTCGACCTAAAAAAGTATGATTTTTGTTTGATCATAAGAGTTAATCAGCATTGAGTGGGGTCAGTGCCAGGATGGGTGACCACTTGTAATGGAATGGCTGTACTAAATATCTGAGGACTAGCGAAGCGAGTCCGAAGTTTGTTGTAGTATACATTTGACGAATTTTACACTCCGGGGACGAGCGAAGCGAGTTCAAAGTAGAGTGGACGAGCGTAGCCAATCCGATGTGAGGATAAAAAGTTCCGAGGTACCATGTACCCGGGACATTTACACATTAATTTTGTTTACTTGTACAAAAATTACTATTAAATTTAAATATTTAATACTTAATATGTCTGACAGGTTAAAAAATATGTTTTATAACCAAAGTATCAATTTGAACGGTCGTCCTTTTTATGATTAATGAGAGAGAGTATAAAGGAAAGCTTGGGGAAAGCCTGTTGCTCCAGCATCCCGTACTTGTTTAAACCATCCTACATAATTATTTTTGTATTTTATTCTAAAACGTTCTACATTGGTATTATAACGGTTGCAGATAGTGCTCAGAAGCTTGTTTTTAAACTACCTTGATATCGTTTGTACATTTAAATTGTATTAGAAGGTCTTGTGTAATGTATTCATGAATTTCGATGTAAAAAATGTGATAAACAATTGACATGCTACTTGATAAAAAGTCGTGGCTGAACTCTAAAGTCGATGTGAATTAGCCTGCATTATGATTTTAAATCCTTAAGCAATGATAACTTATTAAACTGGATGAGTGATCTGAAGTTTTACTTTCGATGAAGGATAAATATTTAGGAAAGAACACCATAGATTGTATGGGTGATGAATTATCCAAGAGACATGATGTTTGTGATCTCTGATGATAACTTCATTCATGAAACATTATGTTACATTAACACCCCCATAAAAGTGACATAATACATTGTAACATTAATGACGTCACATATAACCCCAAAAGTCAATGCTTCTTAGGAATAATTTCAATTATCTATCGAGGAGGAGCATGAATGAAATCTATCATAAACAAAGGAAAAGAAGCTCCTTTCCTCTGAATACATCTCTACGTTAAACAAATCTAACGTTTGCTTAAACCATGTTTATTATCGATCAATATTATCATAGTAAACTACGTGAGCTGCCTTGGTTATTTTCATTATGAGTTGAGTCTTTCGGTATTGACCACAGCAATATGTGATGAATTGGCTTCCAATGTGGAAAAGATCTTCAGAAATCTTTAGGATCCTTGTTTTGATCAAATGTTCTACAACCTCATTGTAACCTCATGTTCATGCCTTCCTCGTTTGAACCGAATCGTCAGATTCCTCATTTACATTGACGTGGTCTCCATCGACAAAAAACCTAAATTTTCAATGATCATCTAATTATATAAGGTATATTTATCTAATGATGTATTTCAATGACCTATGTTTAAACTAAAGGTCTAACACATTAGCTGTTATATCTGTCATGAAGTAGATGGCAAAGCCACGTTCAAGTGGGCACTTCTGTTGCGTGCAACTTTGTGCAAATTTAATATCTCATACGTCACATAATATATTTGAATAAGTAATAAGTAATAATAATAAGTAATAAGTAATAGTATTGTTGGGATAATTTAATATTAAAGGATGCTGACTCATATTAATTTTAAAATGAAGTGTTGACTGTGCTAGAAACTTATATATTTGTGGAGAGGGTAAAGTGAGTAGACCAGGGGGGGGGCACAGAGTACAGAGGGAGATGGACTTGAGAGAGGGGGTCTCCTCAGAGTAGTTCCAACATGGGGCTAAAAGGTTAATTAGTATTTAATTAAGAATAATAAGTAGTTCAATCCCCTTCAGGGATTTAGTTAAAAGTACCAATGGTCCAGTAATCAATTTCACTATCAATATAATTATTAAATAACCTAATTAATAATGTATTAAACTAAACCATTGTTTTTCGTGGCTTTAGACCTATTCTTTACATTTAAGTTGGGTTTAAGACATGAAAAATATATGAGGTTCTATGAGCATGCTAAAACCCGATAAAGTAGGCCCTCATACATATAGCCAGCTTTCCTTGCTATTCTTCCACAAACTGTTTTGAATGATTAATAGAGGAGACATTTTTTTATGTTAAGAGATAAAATCTACACCTGTTAAGAAAAGACTAGAACAAAAGCTTGCAGGCATAAATCTCCGTTATAAAATGGAAAACCAATCCATCCTCTGTCATCACACTTCTGACGGCTAGATCGTGTTCGAGTACATAGTGTACCGATGTACGTAATCTGTGTTGGTTTCTATCCGTATTGATGTTCCTTAGATATTGTTAGGATAGCATCCTGCTTTGTGGAATAAATAAATCCTAACTACAACCTACAGCAATTGTTTCCTTAATAGTGTGGTTACTTGTGTGCATTTTCCACCGCAAAGAAAACCTCCTCAGAGCAAATAGAGATTTGGTTAGAAATTATACACATTTTTTCTTCAGAATGTTTAAAAACAGGAAGTTAAATTATAATTTATTGAGCCTTTAAATTAGTTAAACCCATCAAATCATAGAAATATAAATACTAGAGAGGGCATAACCCATCTCAATATATTGGAAGGCTTGAATCATACTGCTAGGCATGGATATATATATTGATAGAGAGGGCATAACCCATCTCAATATATTGGAAGGCTTGAATCATACTGCTAGGCATGGATATATATTGATAGAGAGGGCATAACCCATCTCAATATATTGGAAGGCTTAATGTATACTTCTAGGCATGGATATATATTGATAGAGAGGGCATAACCCACTCAATATATTGGAAGGCTTGAATCATACTGCTAGGCATGGATATATATATTGATAGAGAGGGCATAACCCATCACAATATATTGGAAAGCTTGAATCATACTGCTAGGCATGGATATATATTGATAGAGAGGGCATAACCCATTTCAATATATTGGAAGGCTTGAATCATACTGCTAGGCAAGGATATATATTGATAGAGAGGGCATAACCCATCTCAATATATTGGAAGGCTTGAATCATACTGCTAGGCATGGACATATATTGATAGAGAGGGCATAACCCATCTCAATATATTGAAAGGCTTAAATCATACTTCTAGGCATGGATATATATTGATAGAGAGGGCATAACCCATCTCAATATATTGGAAGGCTTGAATCATACTGCTAGGCATGGATATATATTGATAGAGAGGGCATAACCATCTCAATATATTTGGAAGGCTTGAATCATACAGCTAGCATAGAGGTACATTAGTAGAGAGGGTATAGCCCATCTCAATACATTGTTAGGCTTAAACAAATTGTAACCTCATTGTAACTTCCTCCAAAGGTGTAGTCATGTAATATCTCATACGTCACATAATATATTTGAATAAGTAATAATAATAAGTAATAAGTAATAGTATTGGGATAATTTAATATTAAAGGATGCTGACTCAATATATAATTTAAAATGAAGTGTTGACTGTGCTAGAAACTTATGATTTTGTGGAGAGGGTAAAGTGAGTAGACAGGGGGGGGGGGCACAGAGTACAGAGGGAGATGGACTTGAGAGAGGGGTCTCCTCAGAGTAGTTCCAGACATGGGGCTATAAGGTAATTAGTATTTAATTAAGGATAAATAAGTAGCTCAATCCCCTTCAGGGATTTAGTTAAAAGTACCAATGGTTCAGTAATCAATTTCACTGTCAATATAATTATTAAATAACCTAATTAATAAATGTATTAAACTAAACCATTGTTTTTTCGTGGCTTAAGCCCTATTCTTTACATTTAAGTTGGGTTTAAGACATGAACAATATATGAGGTTCTATGAGCAGGCTAAAACCCGATAAAGTAGGCCCTCATACTTCTAGCCAGCTTTCCTTGCTATTCTTCCACGTCTACCACAAACTGTTTTAAATGATTAATAGAGGAGCATTATTTTATGTTAAGAGATAAAATCTTTACCTGTTAAGAAAAGACTAGAACAAAGGCTTGTAGGCATAACTCTCCGTTATAAAATGGAAAACCAATCCATCCTCTGTCATCACACTTCTGACGGCTAGACTCGTGTTCGGAGCACATAGTGTACCGATGTACGTATCTGTGTTGGTTCTATCCGTATTTTTGTTCCTTAGATATTGTTTGCATCAGATATTTGCATTTAGTGAAGGTAGCTAAAAGTCTTCATTAAGTTCATGCTCAGATTTAAATAAACGAATAAATAGAATTTTTTTAAGCGGGTTAAATATAGCTTTACCCTACAATTTAGAGAGGTGGGGTTTTATGACAAGTGAGTGTGAAACGCGATTTAAGAGACAAAATAAGATAAACCGCCATCTTGCAGAAGTAAAGATTGATGCCGGTACTTCTTCGTCTTCATTTTATTCGCATACGCTTTTATAAAAGTTGTACAAATTATATTTTCCCTAAAAAAGATAAACTTGCCTTATTGGCTTTCCGGCTAACTCCGTGAAAAACACGTAAATCTTGAACAGGTTATAAAACCTCTGAGAAAAACATTTTTTTCTTCATTGCTTACAGCTCAAAATTAATTTAGCAGTATCTCTAAGCAATTGTTGTTGTTGTTAGCAAAATAAAATTGAAGTATTGCATTCTCGGGTGTTAGATACAATCCGGCTCAAAATTAAAAATGGAAAAATTATTTGAAAGTTTTTTTTTTGCAAATTCTAACGCAGATTATTTAGATGGCATTAGTTATATATAGAATTAGGCTTGAAAGTGGTTAAAAAATTAAAAATTTCTTCCAGATGCATTAGTTAACTAAATGAACTTAGATATAAAAAATCGGGTACGGGGTACATCGGATTCACTGCTCTCATCCACCCTACTTCGGACTCGATTCGCTCTTCCTCAGAATACACAATTTGTCAAATTTAAACTGCAACACATCTTCAAACTCGCTTCACTGTGCCTCACATGGTAAATACATCCGTTTCATTCTCAGTGGACATCCATAAAGCACCGACCACGCTCAATGCTGCTTAACTTTTATGATCCATCAATAATCTTGGAATTACTTGTCGTAATAACAAGGTATATTTAAACTCAATTGGTCTATTTTCCGATTTTTAAAAAACGAGCACAAATCATTTGATAAAAAATTGAACTAATACTTGTATTGAGATAAAACTTAGCTCATATATTTGTCTTATATATGGCTACATGCAAGCTACATCTCAAATTTATCACAACATTTATCTGCGTTTTATGATTTTCCGAAATTTTGCTGAGTCATTATTGTGCGTAACACACACACACACAAAGACAAAAAAATCGGGTGCGTTGTACCTCGGAACTTTTACTTATTACATTGGATTCGCTACGCTCATCCTCCCTGCTTCGGACTCGCTTAGTTTGTCCTAAAAATGTACTACAGTCTATCGTTTAGTTTGAAAAACCCCAAGGTTATAAGTATTTTGGGGATTGACCAATCAGAGAAGTCGCTGCCAACCTCTCACTTAAAAAGAGAAAAAAAAAAATCCCTACAACAATAACCGCTGTAAGGAAAAGACCTTCTTCCCGGCAATCGTTCACTTTGTTTGTGGTTCTTCTTTTGATTACATCGTTTTGAAAACTACTTTCAAATTAATCCTATAAAGATATTTAAAATAAAACTACACAAAAGAAATGTAAAAATAAACATCGCCAAGAAAATACGGGTAAAATAACCTGATTTGTTTACATAGATTTTTCCTGCTCCCTTTTTGTAGGGATTTTTTTTTTTTAAGAATCAGTAGTTTCTAAACTTACCTGTCAAGATTTTTAAACTAAACGATAGACTGCAGTCGTTAAATTTATACTGCAACATCTCTCCGGACTCGCTTCGCTTGTCCTTAGATAGTAAATATATCCGTTTCTTTTCAGCAGTCACCCATCCAGGCACTGACTACACTCGATGCTGTTAACTTTTATAATCCATCGAAATTCATAGATATACTTAAAGGTATATACTTGTACCGAATTCAACTCAATTAGAATTTTTGCCTATTTAAATTTAAAAAAATACATAAGTCATTTGATAAAAATTGACCTAATGTTGATAATAAATTTAAACTTGGCATATATATTATTCTTATACAAGGAAACATGCGTGCAAAATCTCAATCTGATCACATATTTTTTTCGTGTTTTATCATTTTTTTAAGTTTTCACTGAGTCGTTATTGGGGGTTAATGTCAATTTTTTTTCGAATAGCACACCTACAGCGGTAAACTTATTTTTGTACAAAGTTTCTACCCTCTAGCATAAATACACTGGAAGCTACGATGATAACAGACAAACACACACACACACATACATACAGACAGACAACTTTGCGAAAACCACTCAGGAGGCCTTTAAAACATCTGAAACGGATAATTCCGGTTTCGAATTTTTTTGCAAACACAAAACGTTTCCTATATACCTAAAGTATAAATGATACAAGTAAAAAGGCTCGCTTCGCTCGCTAGAGTGTGCATGTTATAATTTATCGGTCGGAAGGTACACCCCCTCCCACCAATAAGTAAGGAGCATCAAACTTCCTGCCTACCCCAGGCATCAAATAGTCTTGCAACGCCAATGTCCTCTTACCAGAAGTCTGGTAAGAGAAACTATCCACTGACTGCACTCTGACGGGAGATGGTCCACAAAAGATAAACTAATATCTTGTGCCGTGGATGAAAATACTGTCTTTCTCGTTTATAACATAAACTATTAATTAACATCGTAGAACCATTGCTTTTTGAAAAGCATAAGAATAGAGAAGTTTGAGTAGCAATTTTCAACTCTAGCATAAGCACTGTGAGATAGAATAATAAGAGTCACACATTTGTGCAAACCCCCAGATATACTTACAAACACACCCGTTCAGACATAAAACATGGTAAAAATCATAGGATGCTATAACAGTTTATTAAGCCTAACTCAGTTGATAGTAGGGGTGGGCAAACTACTAAGTCTCTTCAAGACTTTTCTTAACTTACCATAGGCCTATGCCTTCTTTGGAATCAAGTATAGGCTTCGGTTTCAATAAAAATAAGGCGCCAAGTTCTTTTGCCTACTTCATAGGGTGGTGAGAAGAACCAACCCCAGGCTCCATTCAAATAGGTTGATTTAAAACTAATATGACACAATTAAACACACAGTTTTTAAGGTTTTTATTGGTTTCATGATTTGAAACCAATAAAAATGAAAGAAACTGTATTTAAAAGAAAATAAACATACACAAAAAAGTTCGATAGGATTCCTAACCTCCTATAAGGCCTTCATGTTTAATAAAATTGAAATTATAACTAAAAAATAAGTACTTATAATTTAACCTAGAATTAAATCTAAAAGTGTGCCAAAACCCCTAAAATCAGGAGCAACGAGAATTAGAACTTAAGAATTCTACAATTTTACTTAAACAAAGAAAACTCTTGTTGAAAATGAAACATTAATCTAAAATGGAAAAGGCCTTACCTTCAGAGAAGGGTTAACTACGTTCCTCGCCGAATCAGAAGAAATAAATACTAAATTTTCTTTGAACAACCTAACTTATAAAATATAAGACATCGGCCCTCGGACCAATGTCCGGGGGCCGAAGCCACCCGGGGCCTAACCAAAAAGGAGGTCCTTTTTTACTAACCACGTCTCCACTTCGGAGGCGTCATCATGGTTACCAACTGAAACTCAGTTCATTAATACCCATAATAAAACTAATAATAGAAGTAGAACTACCCCTGAATATAAGCGAAACCTTTAAAGTATGGATTTAGCAAAATAAACTTAACATTAAATACTTAAATATTTTAAAATTTTGGAACATAACCATAACTTTTGGAATCACCGAAATTAATACAAAATATAACGTTACAGTGCCCTAAAAAATCTGAAGCTTATAATTCTGATGATATCTCGGAATTTTAATAATTAGTGCGACCGCAATACTTTTTGTATAAAAATAAGGTATAAAAAAGGAAAAGTAAAATTACTTAAATGGTAGTTAGACTAAGTGTTACTATTAGTGGAGCAACTTAAAAACCTTGTAAATGAAGCTGTTGCTAGGTAAGACGATGAAGGTTAGCAAGAAAACCTAAATTAGTTTTTCTTACCTGTCGGGTATGAAATAGGGTTGAAATTAGAATTTTCTCGGCTGGAAAACCTAGGAGTCTTTATAGCTCCTATCTATCTTCAATATAGCTATCTCTATTAATAATATTTATAGAGCCTCTCATTTTACTCTCCTATGTTACTAAAAAACTATGAAAATTAGAGATGGTTTTGTGGTTATATGATCACAAACAACACTAAATCGAGGCAAGAAATTTAAATATCACTCGTTATATTTTTTAACTTTCTTACTTCTTCTTTTATGCAAATCTTTGTATTTTGCTTCCAAATAAAGTCCTATACCAAACCTTTAAGGAACAGGGTCATAGCAATGTTACAAGAATTAGGTTCAAGGTACCTTGAATTATAACTTAAAACTTCGAGCCACCCTCGATTTCGATTGGTCTCATAAGGGTCGCGTAAAGTCTACTACAGTATAAATTAAGATTTTCTGATTTGAGACTCGCTCCTTGAATATTTTGGTTGCAGAAGACTCACGTAGGATAAGTTCATTCATAGTTTTGAATAAATAAACTCAGGGTCTATACATAAAAAGTATTACTATATGCAATTTAGCGAGCAAAGCGAGCTCCTTTTGATATGAAATCTTATATATATGCAATATTATATATATGCGCGATCAAGGGAGCAAAACAAGCCTGTTATTCTTTAATTTTATTTTATGTATTTTACTAACGTGAATTCCTGATGCAACGCATTACTAGTTTATGTATTCTAATTAACACCTTGATGGTTTTCAGACATAAAAAGACCATGATTCCTAGTCAAATAGACCATGATTCCTAGTCAAATGAATCCCCTTTCTCTGTGGGGTTCCGGCACTGACCATCCTGTTTCGATACTAACAAAGCTTAAACATTGACAGTTATCCAAAATAGTAAATGCCGCGATTTTAGTATTTACATTGTCTCCGCTCCCTATTATTAGAGGAAGGGTAGAAATCAAATTCATATTTAAAACACAGAGACTCGAATCCAGCAAAATAAGCTGAGGTGTGGTTCATTAGTGGGGGGGGGGGTTAAAAGGGGGACTAACTGTTTTTTAAATTTATATTTATATTTAATGTTATTATCACATATTTTATAAACAATTCAAAAATGATAAATTTATGTAAACATATCTAACAAATTTCAAGTTGATAAATATGGTTGTTTCAACAGATACATTACTTTAATTTTAATTAAAATTGTGTTTGTTTAGACTTTGGTAGCACGAGGGACTAAGTTCAGGGTGTTCGATGAATACCAAGCGGTAAATCGAAACTTGTGGAAGAAAATTGTAGTGGAAGTGCGCATGCTGCACGAATTTCCTGTGTCATGTTTGCTCCTTGCTTATATCTATTTCTTGTAATTATTCATAGACTGAGCCTGGTAACTTAATTTTTTCTTGATTTTCAAATAAAGTGCCCAAGTCAAAATTTCATGTATGACAAATCTTGTACACATAGAAAGATTCCTTTGTACGCATTAAATAATATTTTGTACACATTGAAAGATTCTTTTGTACACATTGAAAGAATTGAAAGATTCTTTTGTACACATTGAAAGATTCCTTTGTACACATTGAAAGAATCTTTTGTACACATTGAAAGATTCCTTTGTACACATTGAAAGAATCTTTTGTACACATTGAAAGATTCTTTGTACACATTGAACTTGATACTTTGTACACTTGAAAAATCTTTTTGTACACATTGAAAGATTCCTTTGTACACATTGAAAGATTCCTTTGTACACATTGACACACATTCTTTTTGTACACATTGAAAAATTCCTTTGTACACATTGAAAAAGATTCCTTTGTACACATTGAAAGATTTTTTGTACACATTGATAATTCCTTTGTACACATTGAAAGATTCTTTTGTACACATTGTAAGATTCCTTTGTACACATTGAAAGATTCTTTTGTACACATTGTAAGATTCCTTTGTACACATTGAAAGATTCTTTTGTACACATTGTAAGATTCCTTTGTACACATTGAAAGATTCTTTGTACACATTGATAGATTTTGTACACATTGAATTCTTTGTACACATTGATAGATTCCTTTTACATTGAAAGATTCTTTTGTACACATTGATAGATTTTTGTACACATTGAATTCTTTTGTACACATTGAGAGATTCTTTTTACACATTTTTGCTAATTATTAATGCATTTCCAGGAGAAATTAGGTTACAAGTAGTAATTTTAAAGCTTTGACTATGTCTATATATATATATATATATATATATATATATATATATTATATTATATATATATATATATATATATAATATATATATATATATTATGTGTGTGTGTATGTATGTATATATATATTGGTCCACTCTTGAATCTAACTTATATATGATTTTTTCCAAAGCTTTATAAAGGAAATTCGTTAATATGAAAAAAAATATTCCTGTATTCTTGAAAAAAAACTTTTGTTATTGTCCTTTTTTTCTGGTTTAATAGGAAATCTGCGAAAAGAATTGTTTTTATAAAGTTTAGAATTTTAACCTTAAACCCCTGAATCGGGTATTGTGTTTATTTTGTCATTTATAAAATGTATAAAACATCCCATAGAAAATCCTGAACAAGAATTCATCTGTTGTAGACCATCCTTGTGGAAGGAGAGAAAAATAATATCAACCAGACTGATGATGAAAAAATTTAATAAAAAAAAAATTTAAAATAATATTAATAAAAATTTATATAACAAGATTACAATATGGATGCGATGTTTTAGAAAGAAGGGGAGGTTGGGATGCGATGTTTTATCTTGTTTTTATAATTCAAACTAGGATTTTTAGGTTGGAATTTTTTTTATAGAAATATAACAGGTATTTTTTTAAAGAACCATGTTTTTTTTATTATTGTTATTTACTGGCCTTATATTGACGTAAAAATACGAAATTTGGAGCACAAATATAGGTTTGATCGAACTTACAATGGCTATTCAATATGAAAATTGCATATTTTTACGATTGGAAAAAAAATATTATTGGGGTTGGGGTTGAGTAGTGTTGATATAGTGTGTGGGTTTTGATGTGCTAAATCAATTAAAATTCGTTTCAAGTCAAACGAAGCGCACAATATCAAAAATTATGACTCAAAGACCAAGGACTTATGTTTGAACTTTTAAAGTGACTCAGCCATAATGCACATGCCAAAAATTGTTTAAAAATGAATTTTCTACTTTATTTTGTACTTTGTAAGTTTTTAGTAATATTTTTGTATTTTGTTTCTTAGTCTTTCCTGAAGATATATATTGTTCCTGTATAAAAAACATTGTAGAATTAAAGTCGTTCTTTTTCTAATAGTAAATGCATTTTAAAAATATTATTAGTTAAAGAAAATAACTAGCAGTTGACAGGGCCGTCAACTGCGGCCCTGTAGACGGCCTAAACTTGAATGTGGGATTATACCAAGAGAGGGGATGTTTCTCATTCTTTAAATATTTCCGCTGAAAAGTACTTCGCAAGGGGGGCAAAATCTATTCCGAGGTGCGCGGGACCTCTTCTGGACCCATACTGTTGACAGGCTCGACTTGCAGGCGTAAGCATATCTTAGATATTAACTTTTCTTCTTTTCCAAATAACCTTCATTTTGTAAATATACAATAATTTATACATTCTTATTATATAAAGTAAAGTGGCAATATTCTCCAATATTCTCTTATTGTAACATATTTCTTGACAACTTATTAACTATATTTAATTAACAAACATTTTTTTTATAAATCAACAAAGCATCTTTGCACGAGACTGAAAAGGGACTCAAATATTTTATTTAAGACACTAATTTATTTATTTATTTTTAAAATCCCTATTCATTGATGCAATAAGGGAATAAATAATAATAATAATAATATCCGTTTTATTGGATTAAATTGTTACGTATTAGTGTTGCAGCTTATTACATTTATTATTTTCTTTACAATTCATCCAATCCTTAGTCATTCATTAATGCAATAAGGCAATAAAGCATGCTATTATTGGTTTAGCAAAAAGTTGTTTCCGGAAGCAAAGAAGAAGGGACAAAGCTGAGAGATGTATAAATTTGATTCTTGAAACAAAGCCGAGGGAGTTATGGCAATAAACTCTTGAAGCAAAGCCGAGCAAGGCTTTGCGAGGGAAAAATAGCATGTTACTTTCTAATTTCATATAAGATTTTAACTCCTGACAGATGTTGAGTCTCTCTATAAATTTTGGGGACCACCCCAAAAATCAACAACTTTGTTTATTATTCCAAACGACTTTTTTTGATCCAAAACGGATTTTGAGCCAGCCTTTAAGATTTTCCACCCAAAGAATAATAAGAAACAATCTTTTTTTGGGACTTTGTTTTTTTTTTTTAACTTTATTGATTATTGTCTACAATAAATGTATTTGACATAGTGCTCATACTGGTTAAAGTGACTTGGCAGTCTTGATAGGAAAAATCACCCAGTGGTGATACTCCTTGGCGTGGTTGGGTAAATGTTGAAATTTTACTTATAATATAATAATTTGGCTTAAACTAAATTAATGGAATAGAAATTAGTATACTTTTGAATAGTTGAATTTTCTGAAATGTTTTGCGTTTTTTGAATTTAAAATAATATTGATTATAACAGAAGGTCACGCGGCCACTGTCGTCGAAGGCGCCGTGGAGGATTAGAAGGAATGGTTTGGGACTGAAAGTACTTCTTTACATCTTAAAAAAGTTATTTATCTTCACATCATATACCGTGTGGTAATAAATTTATAATTTTTTTACTAATTGAAATGTCTATACGTTTAAAACCTTGCTAATGAATTTAATAAATATGTTAATACATATTTATTTATTTACATATACGGACACAAGTGTCCAATAACAAATATTATACATATAAAGGCATCTCAAATGGCGAACAAAATGCAATAAAATAATAACATAAAAACAAAAATAAAATTTAAAATAGAAAAAACATAACATTTAGAAAAAAAAAAAAAAAAAAAATAACAAAGATAATTATAACCAATAATGTTCTTGGGAACAATTTGACAATTTTAACTATAATTTTTAAGACAATTTTAAGAAAGAACTAAGGAATTTCCTTTTAATAATATAATTATAATAATAAAGTTACATTGGTAATAGAATTGAAAATAAAAACTTACTGTGCTGAAATATGATATTGTAGAACACTAATAGATTCTTTAAATGATTTAGTATTGTAATAGACAAATTTTGAAGGAAGTATAAAATTATGTTATCATGGAAAATATAATAAAAGATGAGACTTATAAAGAAAAAATTTTCATGGTTTAAAGTTTAACAAAAGAAAGGAAAATATATATAAAATGTGATAATACCATAAATCATAAGTAAAAAGTATAAATAATCAAAAACACTGTTAATCTTTGTAATAAAATAAAGTTAAAACTAAGAGATCTTATAAGAACAAAAAAATAAATATATAAGAATTAAGATTTTTTAGTAAAAAATGTATAACAAAAAACATTAAAAATCATTTAAAAAATATATATTAAAAACATTCTACTTTAAGAAGTAGCAAGAAAAAGAAATAAATAAATTAAAACTGTTTACCTAAAATAATGAATTGTTTTCAAAATAAAAATCTCTTATACTCAAGGTTTGGGCCAAATTATACTGGAAATAATACTTTTAAATTGATGTTCGCTTAAATCTAAATGTATTTTAGGGTTTCTCTTCACATAAAAATTAAACATTCTCTGCATTCTTATTAAAGGAGAGTTCTGTTGGTAGTTGCTAGACTGGTGTCCAGTTTCAAATGCTCTTACATATCGAGTTATTTTAATAGGTATGTTGATATTTAATTTCGGAAGTAAATCAGGAGTGTTAAATTTAGAATTGACAACTTTATATAAAAATATCATATCCAAATAATCTCTTCTTGATCTCAATGTATTTAAATTAAGGTCAATCAAATTATCAGCATAATGGTCTTTATCTTGAACTAATTTTCTATAACATAACAACCTAACAAATTTTCTTTGGATTTTTTCTAATAAGTCAGAACTATTTGAGTAAAACGGATTAATTAAAGCTGAACAATATTCTATTTTAGATCTGACCAGGGAAATGAACAATATTTTCATTGCTTTAAGACTATGGAATTGTTTTGTGTTTCTTATAATAAATCCTAGACATCTCATACAATTATTATAGAGTTTTTCATAGTAAGATTTAAAAGTTAATTGTGAATTAAACAGGATACCAAGATCTGTTACCTGGGATAACCTAGGTATTTTTACTCTCTCTATTTCATACTCAAATTCACTGTTAACATGGCTATGTGAAAAGGTAATAATGCTACACTTTCTAATGTTTAAATTAAGGCCATTTGATTTCAGCCAATCCACTAAAGCGTTAATATTTTCTTGTAGTATAAGAACATCTAGAAGACATTTTATAACCTTAAATAGTTTTTGATCATCAGCATAGAGTAGAAATGATACATTTTTGAAAATGTGTATGATATCGTTAAGAAACAATATAAATAGCAAAGGTCCTAAATGAGAACCTTGCGATACTCCAGATGAGCAGACAAAACTATAAGACTGTGTGCTGTTGATCTTTACACTCATTTTTCTATCTGTTAGGTAACTAATTAACCACCTCAAAAGAGGACCTGAAAATCCCAAAGCAATGAGTTTTTTAATTAATAATGGAATATTGAGCTTATCAAATGCTTTAGTCATGTCTGTATTGACTGAATCTACTTGATAATTTTGACTGAGAGCTTCAATAATAAAAGAATGATATGAGATTAGGTTAGTCTGAGTTGATTACCAGGACAGAAACCATGTTGTTCGGGTATAATTATGTTGTAACAATAAGGGGAAATTTTGGAAACAATTATAAATTCAAGCATTTAGGGATAATAGATATCACAGCAATGGGCCTATAATTAGATATATTGGATTTATCCCCACTTTTGAAAATTGGAGTTATGAAACTAAACTTCCATACTTGGGGGAATACACCCTCACAAACAGATCTTGTGAACAAACAAAGAAGAGGTTCAACTATTGAATTTATACACTCCTTTAATAGGACAGCTGGTATTTTATCAGGACCTGGGGACTTATTGATATCTAAATCTTTAATAGCTTTAACTATATCATTATAAGTGATAGAACATTGTTCTAATTTAATAATATTGGTAGTCTCTGGTTCAAAAGTTAAGTGAACATTTTGGTCATATACACTACTAAAAAAGTTAGCAAATAAATTAGAGATATCTAGAGGATTTCTCGCAGCTTTATCATTATAATACATTTCTGCAGGAAGACTGTTATCACATTTCAAAAGTTTAGTATATTGCCAGAAATGTTTTGGATTTTCAGTAACTTGCTGTTCAACTGATTTAATGTATTTACTATATAATTTTCTACTCATTCTTTTACATTGTGCTCTTAAATGTTTGAAGTTAACAGAAAAGTCAATATTCCCTGTAATAACATAAAGATCATGCATATATCTTTTATCAAACACTAGTTTTTTTAGTTCACTATTGTACCATTTAGGAAATAATGTATTACTGTATTTTATATAAGTAGGGACATAGTTAGCTATAGCTCGATTAAGTTGATTGTAAAAGTAATCGACTGCATCATCTAAGTTCATTGATTCAATTTGTGACCAATCAGTGTTTGATAAAAAATTATTAATGGCTTCATAATTGGCATTTTTAAAATTATGATGAATTTGATTGTTACTGTCTTGGAGAATAGCAGAACTACTGAAGTCAATAAGGTATTCAATGGGTGGTGGTGCTGATCAATGTTAGAAAGAGATTCATCACTGCGAGAAGATGTGTTAGTACCATTAGCTGTGGTGATGCATAAGTCAAGCATTCTTCCATGTGTGTTTTTAACATTGTTGATTTGAATCATGTCATATAGATTACAAAGATCCAATAAATATTGCTGTTCATTTATAATAGGAATCCCAGGAACAATAGGCCATGTTGCATATGGTATGTTAAAATCTCCAAGACATATTAGATCACACTTAGGATTTTGTTCTTTCACAAGGCATATGCTATTAAAGTATGATTCGTAAGTTTGTAAATTAGATGCAGGTGGGATGTACACAAGAGAAACAACGAGGGTAACATCTTTTAAAAGAAGTTTGATAAAAACTATTTCTAGAGTTGGGTCAGGAGTTACTAATTTTTTGGAGATAACAGATTTTATAACACACAGCATAACTCCGCCACCAGATGATTTCTTACTATTATTTGAGTTTCTATCACACCTGAAAACGTTGTAGTTAGAGAGTCCCAGTTCTGAATCTTGTACATCCGATGTTAAATTTGTTTCAGTTAAAGCTAAGATTTCGTGAGTTAGTGTAGGGCTTGTTATTCTTAAATTGTCAAGTTTAGTTCTTAATCCGTTAGTGTTTTGATATAGTATTTTTAGTTTAACCGACCAATTTACTTGGCCGGTCTGAACCAGTTTTTTGCATTATGCTCTATAGTAAGAACATTACCTACATATTTCAATCGAAGATCTTTTTCACCGTTTTTAATCCTGTTCTCTAATTCAGCCTTCATTAACCTGTAGTGCTTTCTTTGTAGAAAAGTATAGTCAGGTGATACATACAGATACATATTCCATTTTAAGGAATAAATGCATCAAATTTGAAATTAGAATATTAATGAAGGCAATTATGTTGAATGTATAGTGTATTCCATTAACCTTTCCCTAATCCCTAATGTTTTTCGGATTTTACATTAAATCCATTTTAATCGGATTAAAGTCTTTTCTATTTTGGTGAAATAATTTAACACGTAGATTTGTCAAGTGAATACAAGTTTAAAGTGCAAATCAGATCATATGGAAATTTAGGGATACTACGACAACTAGCTCTACCTAGTGTGTATGTTGGGTACTATATAAACGTATCTCTATCTAGTGGTGAGAGCATTAAACTAAAACTCTGATTCCACATTATTTAACTAAAACTTCAGTATCTTGATTTAATTCTCATGTTGTCTACTTAAGGTGTCTTTGTTAGTGTATTTAACATTTTCGTTAATATAGTTTTAGTGAATAGAATATAACGCTATTTATGCTGTACTCTTTGTTTTTGTTTTTACTTTTCCTTATATATACTGTAGATATATAGAAAAAGTAGTGTGTTTGCAAATAAATTCCGAAACCGGGATGAAACCGGAAATATCCGTTTCAGGTGTTTTTAAGGTCTCCTGAGTGGTTTTTGCAATGTTGTCTGTATGTTGTCATCGTAGCTCCAGTGAATTTATGCTTGAGAGTTGAAATTTTGTGCAAAAAGCAGTCTACCACTGTAGGATTTTTTTATGACGTCATTAACCCGCAGTAATGACTCAGTAAAAATTTCGAAAAATCAAGAACGCGGAAAAATGATGCGTCCGGATTGAAATTTGGCACGTGTGTAGCCACGTACATGACTAAAATATGTGCTAAGCTTCATCTCATTATTATCATTAGTTCAATTTTTATTGAATGACTTGAGTACGTTTTTTAAAAAGTTGGAAAATGGTTCAATTGAGTTTAAATTTGGTACAAGTGAATATCTTTACTTCGAAAATAAGTACACTTGTTTCGCATCAATACGACAAGTATATCCATGATTTTTGTTAAATCAAAAAATTAAACAGCATTGAACGTGGTCAGTTCTGTATGGGTGACCGCTGAGAATGATACGGATGCATTTACTATCTGAAGACAAGCGAAGCGAGTTCGAAGGCATGTTGCAGTATAAATTTGGTGAACTGTACTTCTGAGGACGAACGGAGCGAGTCCAAACCAGGGAGGATGAGCGAAGGGTAGTAGTAGTAATGAGCACTACTAAAGCTATTAGTAGTGGCTTGTTGTAGTTTAGGGTGTGTTTGCCAGTGTTACCGGTTAGATCTAAATTGGTAAGAGTCATGGCGGCTATTTTACAACTACCAGAGTGATCAGAGTTAAGTTAGCGAACTCTTTTTGATCTCTTCTATACATCAGTGATAGATAACGTTAAGTTTCCGTATAATCTTTTAACAATAACGTGCTTGCCTTTATTTACGCTTTGGTATATTCGTCATTATTTTTAAAATCAAGTTTATGTCTAGTGTTTATTTTTATTAATCCTTCTCGAGCAATATGTCTACAACTTTACGCTTTATTCTGTAGCATTAATGCTGAATTCGACAAATTAACTGAAAATATCTAACAACAAAGTATTGTAACGTTAAAATAAATACGATTATTTTAAGTCGGCGAAAAAGAGGCCAAAACAAACAAAAAGTGGTAAAACTGACAAATATTTTGGCTGACCCACCTTTATTTCTGTCACTTTGATCAGAAAAGCCACATTAATAATTGAGACACGCCCATCGAGTAACTCCGCCTACTGACCGGGAACAGCATGCTGGAAACGGTCCTTTAGTCAGATCTATCTGATTGGTCAGCACTCGCGAACGATGACACCCTTTGGACAAAATAGGATCCACCTGACCTATATAGAAAAAACGGTTGAGTCAGAACACTGTCATCCGCTGCTCTAGAAGGCTGTGGTTCTCACAAAGTTACTAGGTTTGTACTGTTAAGCTTGAGGTAGTACTAAAACCAGTAGCAATCATACATCCATTCTGTAGTAATTAGCAGGAACTGACGTCTGCTGGATCGTTAGGAGGCTTTCATTCAAGGAAAGAAACTAGGACTTTCGGCGAGATACCGGAACACAATGGCAGAGTCAGTCCAGACTAGACTAGCTGATAGGATGTCTTAAGGATAGTCGCTATGATCATCGCTCAATGAGCATATCGCTCAATCGCGCATTTGGCTAAAGCTGATAAAGCCAAATGCCTAGATGCGGCTCTGTAAAAAATAACACTGCCCACACAAACGCGTAACTCCAGCTGACACTGTTCCTGACACTTGACCGTCGATACTCCCATGATAAACAGTTGTAAGATGATTCAATTCAATGAAAACAAACAAAATGCAGTCGGAGGTTATAACCTGACTCTTTTATGGATTGCGCGTGGTGTTATTGCAGGACTCGGTAAGGTGGCTTACATTAAAAATTTTACGTTTATTCCCGCACACCACCTGACTTTATAACCCAACATGAAAGTAAAAATATGGTTTCATTCATAAAAATCATCCAAGTTAATCACCTTAATAACTCTATCAGCGTGCGCCGGTACATTATTTCTACATCACGTTTGTCAAAACTGATAATAAAATGATCGTTTCAACAGACGATACTCTTTTCATGTGATATCACTGAGTTTTGCAAAAAAATGAACAGTTTCGTCAAATGATTGTGACATTAGTTGGGACGGTATAATTGTGCAAGAGACACCTAGAAATGTAACAAGCATGATTGAGGTGTGATAGCACTGATCGTCAATTCGTCACCGCTAAATGCTTCACTTAATGTTCTTTGCCATTAAAGTGAAGGACAGAGGGAATTCATGTGCTGTCAGAGTCTTGATAAGTAAGACGTAAGACGTCCAACTCAGTGAGACCAGTCAAACTCAGTGAGACATGTCAAACTCAGTGAGACATGTCATTTTGTCGAACCATCAATAATGATGAATATCGAATGATACAGCGCCCAGATGTAGCATAAAACTATGATTCTTATGTTCCTTGGTGAGACACCAACACACACATTATAATAGTGGACGAGACGTCCACTATTATAATGTGTCAGACGATATCGACTTCGGTGGTGTCATATTATACACAAAGTAAATATGCAAATTTCCTTCTGTTTTATATGAAAATAAACATCTGCGTAGCGGAAAGGGGCTTTAGGGCAATTTTTTAATCTTTTTTAAGGTAACAATGATTTACGTTTGGTTTATAAGTTAAAAGCAGATTTAATACTTGGGGTGAGATTTATGTGAATAAAGTCCAGTAGACTGTTTATGAACTATTTATAAATCTGACTTGTCATCAATATGAACAGAGTAGGTTATCTAACTAGTGTAGAGATAGCCTAGGCTTGGAATTATACTTTAAAACTATTTGTAGGAAGCCTTAAATTTAACTATTCCTACAAATAATAAAGTATCGATAATTCAGATGCGATTATCGATACTTTGCTATTCGTTCTTGTAAATCTATTTTTACGGTTTTTTTTTTTTTTTTTTTTTATTTTATTTTTTTTTTATTTATTTTTTATTTTTATTTTATATATAATTTATTTTTATATAAAATATATATATATATATATATTATTATTATTTATTATTTATTTATTTATTTAGTTTATTTTACTCTAAGGTGGCCAAGTGTCGTAATTGCATAAATAGGATATTTTTTGTTGTTTCAGCACCTATACACTGGACAATTAAACGAAAGTATTGATACTGGATGAATGCATTTATGTGTTTCAGTAAAAATAGTTGAATATTTTTAAGCTTTTAAAATAGGATTGGTCTGCCTCCGTGGCCGTAATCGTAAACAGGCACTCGATTTCAGCAACGGAGGTCCGGGGTTCGCAGCCCGGGCTGAGCTCTAATATTATACAGGGTGGAACAATTCACTTAAACCAACATTAAACCATTAAAATCATGGTGAACACATGGTCCTAGACTAACGAAAATGGTCTCTACCCCTAGTAAGTCGACCACTCTGAGTTCAAATTCACCAAAATTTTTTTGGTAATTATTACCCAATGTGGTAATTTAATTAGCACTTTTCGTTTTTATTGGTAAGTTTAAAAAGTCAAATTGGACTATACCATGATATAGACTAATTTAGAAACAACATTATATCCTGAGAAATTTGATACCAATATCACAAAATTCCGGTAATTTTTCACCGAGCTATCGATCGACATACAAGACATAAATTATTACCGGCATTTTTGGAACAACAAAATGCGCCAACCTAAAAAAAATAGTTAAAGCATGGTCCTAGACTAACGAAAATGGTCTCTACCCCTAGTAAGTCGACCCCCTGAGTTCAAATTCACCAAAATGTTTTTGGTAATTATTACCCAAATGTGGTAATTTAATTAGCACTTTTCGTTTTTTATTGGTAAGTTTAAAAAGTCAAATTGGACCATACCATGATATAGACTAATTTAGAAACAACATTATATCCTGAGAAATTTTGATACCAATATCACAAAATTCCGGTAATTTTCACCGAGCTATCGATCGACATACAAGACATAAATTATTACGGCATTTTGGAACAACAAAATGCGCCAACCTAAAAAATAGTTAAAGCATGATACTAGACTAACGAAAATGGTCTCTACCCCTAGTAAGTTGACCACCCTGAGTTCAAATTCACCAAAAATAATTTTGTAATTATTACCCAAATGTGGTAATTTAATTAGCACTTTTCGTTTTTTATGGTAAGTTTAAAAAGTCAAATTGGACCATACCATGGTATAGACTAATTTAGAAACTACATTATATCCTGAGAAATTTGATACCAATATCACAAAATTCCGGTAATTTTTACCGAGCTATCGATCGACATACAAGACATAAATTATTACCAGCATTTTTGGAACAACAAAATGCGCCAACCTAAAAAATAGTTAAAGCATGGTCCTAGACTAACGAAAATGGTCTCTACCCCTAGTAAGTCGACCACCCTGAGTTCAAATTCACCAAAAATGTTTTGGTAATTATTACCCAAATGTGGTAATTTAATTAGCACTTTTCGTTTTTATTGGTAATTTTAAAAAGTCTAATTGGACTATACCATGATATAGACTAATTTAGAAACTACATTATATCCTTAGAAATTTGATACCAATATCACAAAATTCCGGTAATTTTTCACCAAGCTATCGATCGACATACAAGCAAATAACCCTATCATTGTGATAGTACCATCACAATGTTACCGATAGCTTGGTAAAAAATTACCGGAATTATGTAATATTGGTGTCAAATTTCTCAGGATATAATGTAGTTTCTAAATTAGTCTATATTATGGTATGGTTCAATTTGACTTTTTAAACTTACCAATAAAAAACGAAAAGTGCTAATTAAATTACCACATTTGGGTAATAATTACCAAAAACATTTTGGTGAATTTGAACTCAGGGTGGTCGACTTACTAGGGGTAGAGACCATTTTCGTTAGTCTAGGATCATGCTTTAACTATTAGCGAGTTTTCATTATGAAAATGACGCTTATGAGGTTGTTCGGATGGCGGAAGTTGAGGGTGGGAGTGAGCGGAATCGGTTCCTATTGGCTTCCTGATAACAAAAATATATGTCCCAAAAAAGTTTATATATATATATATATATATATAATATATATATATATATATATATATATATGTATATATATATATAGTATGTAAGAGTTTCTACCCTTTCGTATGGCGAACGATAACTCTTGAAGGCGTTCTCAAATTGAAACGAAACTTTGCAAATCGCGAGATGTTGTGGAGGTTACGAGGCCTATTGTTTATAAACACATTATGACGTCATCAACCAAAGTTATGACGTCATGAAAAAAATTTTTTTTTGAAACTTGAAATGGCTTTAAAACAAGGTATTTCGTGTTTAGGTAGACGGTTAGCTGAATCGATTAAGACCAATTTCAGCTCAATCGAACCATCACAAATGCGCAAATGGTATACATATAATATATAACCTTGTTATATGTATACGTCTAGGTCAAAGACTCGTACGATATATCTTGGGTTCAGTAGTGTTAGAGGTGGGGATATAGTATAAAGAGGGGCCTCTACCTTTGCTCCATCCTGGTAACGTCCAGAGAGACAGGACAAAAATGGCTTCCACTGATCCACGCCTGGCCAAGCAGGCCTGTAAAGAGGAAGAACCTCGAGGTAGTCTTTATATGGTCGGAGTCATTCTAAAACGATTGCGACCGGTTTCAGCTCAATCGGACAATCCTAAGTGACGAAAACGGTATTTTATTTTAGAAAATCATGAATATATTTTTTCAAACTAAAGATTATACTCAAATAAACAATTTGTTTACAAAACAAATTTGACATTTTCTTTAAATTGCATAAACAATCATAAATTTATGTAAGAGTTAATACCCTTTTGTACGGTGGACGATAACTAAAACTGATGAAAGATGAAACTATAATCTTTTCTTACCCTTTATAAAAGGTTACTTCATCAGTTGCAACGTGTGGATTTTTTTCTTTATTCTTTATACCTCTATAAAAAACTTATTAGTTATGTATTTAAATATACTTATTATTGTTTTATATAGCTTGTTAACTGTAATATCATTGCTTACTATTATTAATAGAGGATTAATAAAATCAAATTTGCAAGAAAGCCTCTCAGGCCCGCGAAGCGGGCCTGTGAAACGAGGCTGTGAAAATTCGCTAAAACGTGGCAAAATGCCATGTAAAAATGAAAATGAAACCATACATAATACAAAACAAACAACAATGTGGCCGCGAAGCGGCCACTGGGAGGCCCCCGGGCCGCGAAGCGGCCCGGCGGGCCGACGCCGTGGAGCGGACGAGGCGCGAAGCGCCGAGACCGCGTAGCGGCTACGGGCCGAAGGCCCGTATTTTTTTAGGTTGGCGCATTTTGTTGTTCCAAAAATGCCGGTAATAATTTATGTCTTGTATGTCGATCGATAGCTCGGTGAAAAATTACCGGAATTTGTGATATTGGTATCAAATTTCTCAGAATATAATGTAGTTTCTAAATTAGTCTATATCATGGTATGGTCCAATTTGACTTTTTAAAGTTACTAATAAAAAACGAAAAGTGCCAATTAAATTACCACATTTGGGTAATAATTACCAAAAACATTTTGGTGAATTTGAACTCAGGGGGTCGACTTACTAGGGGTAGAGACATTTTCGTTAGTCTAGGATCATGCTTTAACTATTTTTTAGGTTGTCGCATTTTGTTGTTCCAAAAATGCCGGTAATAATTTATGTCTTGTATGTCGATCGATAGCTCGGTGAAAAATTACCGGAATTTTGTGATATTGGTATCAAATTTCTCAGGATATAATGTTGTTTCTAAATTAGTCTATATCATGGTATGGTCCAATTTGAATTTTTAAACTTACCAATAAAAAACGAAAAGTGCTAATTAAATTACCACATTTGGGTAATAATTACCAAATTATTTTTGGTTAATTTGAACTCAGGGTGGTCAACTTACTAGGGGTAGAGACCATTTTCGTTAGTCTAGGACCATGCTTTAACTATTTTTTTAGGTTGGCGCATTTTGTTGTTCCAAAAATGCCGGTAATAATTTATGTCTTGTATGTCGATCGATAGCTCGGTGAAAAATTACCGGAATTTTGTGATATTGGTATCAAATTTCTCAGGATATAATGTTGTTCTAAATTAGTCTATATCATGGTATGGTCCAATTGAATTTTTAAACTTACCAATAAAAAACGAAAAGTGCTAATTAAATTACCACATTTGGGTAATAATTACCAAAAAAAATTTGGTGAATTTGAACTCAGGGTGGTCGACTTACTAGGGGTAGAGACCATTTTCGTTAGTCTAGGACCATGTGTTCACCATGATTTTAATGGTTTAATGTTGGTTTAAGTGAATTGTTCCACCCTGTATAAATAGTATTTGTATTAAAAAGATTTCACCAACTTTAATTAATTCTTAGAGTATAGTAGATGCAACTCACCCGAGGTGGTTCACAGGGTGAATATCCTGATGGGCCTAAAGGCCCTAAAACGGCCTTTATATTTTTTAAAATACGCCCTAAAACGGGGCCTTTATATTTAATATTTAAACGGGCCCTTTATATTTTAAAATTTTAAATTTTAAAAATTATTTTTAAAATTAAATTTTAAAAATTTAATATTAAAACGGGCCCTTTATATTTTTTAAAATAGGCCTTAAAACGGGCATTTTATTTTTTAAAACAATATTGGGATTTCCTTAAGGGTTTACTGACGCTACGTTTTTTCGGATTCCCAAATTAGCTCCGTCCCCATTTGACTTCGGGACTTGTATACTTTTTTCAGCACCTGCAAGTGCTAAAATTTGTTTTAGATGAAGCTAAAGTTTTCGATGACATGCACACAAACCCAATGTTTGCTCCTCTTAAAAGATCAACTCTTAAGAGATTCATTCTGTGTTTAAATATTACGTAAAACCAAGTTTTATTTTGATTTTTTTTTGCGAAATAAAAATGAGGCTATGTAAAGCCGCAAGGCCAATAGGTTAACACAAGTTAATAAACTTGATGACCCAATATCAATAAACATCATAGAAAATATCGAAGAGTTTTCTTTTCCTGACAGTGTCTTCTTAAGGGATGACAATTACATTGGTGAAAATCAGAGAAATACCCTCAGGTAGAGACAAACAGTCATTCAGGTCTATACAACTATAGTCATATAATATCCTAAAGGACGCATACTGAAAAGCATAAATGCTGGCAGAAACTGCCATACCCAGCTTCAAAATAACTCTTTTAAAGTGTTCAACTATATTATTAACTGAAGATAAATAATCTTATTCCTCTATTTTTACAATAGGGAATAAAGTAGTTATATTCTACCTTCAAAAATAAAGTCATCATAATCCTCCCTACCTAAAAAAATGTTTGCTTTGTAAGAATAATGGTGGCTAGGAGCTAGGAGGGGCATGAAATTCGAGTCTAGTCTAGGTGTGCCTTCCTTTTGCCCCAATCAATAAGGGCTGAGTGGAAGGGGCGTTCAGTGTAATCCCCTGCACTGTGACGTCAGCACCCTACGACATGAACCCTGGTTAGGGTTTTCTACCTCATCAGTCTAGCCTTCTCATCGTCATCCTCAAGGTCGTCACGATGACTTAGCGTTTCCATTAACTTTAATTGACTTATTTAATGATATCCTATGTAAAGTCAATGTTATTTTATGAGAGTTTTAAAGTTTAAGTTCATAATTACAATAAATAATAGTATATTTTCATTCTATAGTAAAAGATAAATGTAAATGTTGATACACTTTCAAATTTATCGAATTTTCAAAACAAAATGAGCCAATGAGATTATTGGGTTATAAAGAGAAGTAGAGGGAAGAAAGATGGTTTTTCTAAAAGATGGTTTTCTCAAAGATGGAGTAAAAAGGAAAAATATGGGTTACGGGGTATCTCGGAAATTTTCCTTTTCCAAATCGAATTCATTTCACTTTTCCTCACCTTTCCGGATCCTCTGATATGCAAATCTTCTAATTTACACTACAATGCGAATTCTGACTCGGTTGGCCCGTCCTTAGACAATAAATCCAATTATTTCCCGCAGTCAACCAACTAGGTACAAACCAGGATCGATCCTGCATATTGTTAGGGAACCAACAAAAACCCTAAATATATTTAGGCCGTATTAAATTTAACTTAGTATATTTTTTTACATAAAAAGATAAAATTTTATTAAATTTCACCTTAATTGATTTTATTCAATTTTTAACATTTTAGAGGAACATACACATGCACACTGGATAAAAATTAATCTAGGTAATTCGGTTAGTAAGATAAAAATAAAGTAAATTTGTTCTTCTTATACATGACTCCATGCCTGCCAAAATTCAAATGAATCCTAACTTTTCCCGTGTTTTATTATTTTTTGTAATTTTAGATAACGGTAGATGAAGTCATAATTAGTTTCCAGATAAAATTAATTAGACTTGAGAATGTTTTTAACCAAGTGTCATTTCCCTAGCATCAACACACTAATATCTATGATAATAACAGAAACAAACAAATATAAATGTGTATTTTAATATATATTTGGTGGTCAGAATAATAAAATAACGTTTTATTTATTTAAATATTTATTTAACAGTAAGCATAATCGGCATTCAATCAACTTGAAAATCAAAATAAGATGATTTTTATATTTTGACAAAAGAACGAAGCGAGTCCAAAGTAATGTGCTTAGCAAAGCGGATCCGATACGATAGGATCCGTAGGTACTCCTTATACCCAATCGGGTTTTTGTGGCCCTTTGTTAGCCTATTTTAATCAGAAAAATTACACTATGAGGTTTTCGGGCAACTTAAGTGGCCTCCTGATTAAAAATCAAAAAAGATTGCAGTACTTCACGTCGCTCTTTGTTCTTCTGATAATGGACTCCAAAGCATGTCAGGGTATTTTTTTGTTAACGGAGGGGAAACGCGACGGCCTTTAGAAGAAACCAGTATCCTTCGGAATCAAATCAGCTAACACCCCTAAAAAGAGATGGCTCCTGATCATCCGAAGGTTCGTCTACCAAGGATTTCCCGGTGGGAAACGGCGAAAAAGCCAGCCTAGGGTACATGTCAGGGTTGATATCAGGTTTGAGCAAAAAAATAGTTCTACCTGTCAAAGACGATAACATAAACGCAAAAAAAAAATTCAAGATACATGACTTCTGGTTCAGACAATTTTCTTTGAAAAATCGCTTATGAGATGGCTCGAGTGGTAGGGAATACGGCGCATTTAAATAAATAAAACGCTACTTTTTATATTTTTCACCAAATTTATAATACCATAAACATTTGTTTCTGTTATTATTATAGATGTCAGCGTGTTTATGCTGGGGAGATGACGCTTGGTTAAATAGCGCTAAATCTAAATAGCACCTGGGAGTGTGTCCGAAATCTGTTTTAAAGGTTATATATATATATATATATATATATATATATATATATATATATATATATATATATATATATATATATATATATATATATATAAAAAATAAGAAAATAGAAAAACAAATCATAAGATTATAAACAACAATTAAAATAACTTACAGATGGTTAAAAAATATAGAAGGAAAGGATGTACTCGAGCTTTCGCCGTGCGGCTTCGTCAGGAGTGTAGCACGTACTGGAGGTTGAAAAGGGTTAATGTGCGTTCCTAAGTAGTGAGACTGCAGCGCGGTGTGTGGTAAAACTATACACTACCGAACGCTTTCGTTACTATCAAACGATACAGACGCGTGCTACACGTAATAAGGAGGGTACGGGAAAAATAAAAATATTAATAATTAAAATACATGCTGTTGCCATACATGCTAGGTATCATAACAGTGATTTTATTCTTGTTTTACTGTCCGCCCACTTCGTCTCCTCCCTACCGGTACCTCGATTGTGACAGATAATTCGATATACATATTGGTAAGCTCGCTTACCAATATGTAACGAAATCTCGTCTTCCTCCTGGTATCAATCAGAGATAGTACTTCCCCCCCCCCTTTTTTTAGGAGTATTTTGTATTTCGATATTTTATTGTATTTTATTTTATTTTTTCTCTTATTAGTTTTTTTTTTTATTTACTCTGTTATTTTTTTCCTTTTATTAAAATCTTTATTTACATTTATATACTTTTTAGTTTTAATTATTAATATTTTTATATTTTCCCGTACCCTCTTATTACGTGTAGCACGCGTCTGTATCGTTTGATAGTAACGAAAGCGTTCGGTAGTGTATAGTTTTACCACCACACCGCGCTGCAGTCTTACTACTTTTGGAACGCACATTAACCCTTTTCAACCTCCAGTACGTGCTACACTCCTGACGAAGCCGCACGGCGAAAGCTCGAGTACATCCTTTCCTTCTATATTTTTAACCATCTGTAAGTTATTTTAATTGTATATATAATATATATAATATATATATATATATATATATATAATATATATATATATAATATATATATATATATATATATATATATATATATATATATATATATATATATAATATATAATAACGGATTATTCACTATCTGAGGGTGAGCAAAGCGAGTCCAAGATGTGTTGCAGTACAATTTTGCAGTAATGTAACGACTGTATATTCTGTGAAAGAGTGAAGCGAGTCTGGATCTGAAAGGATTAGCGTAGCGAATCTAATGTGATGAGGAAGAGTTTCAAGGAACCCTCGTACCCGAATTATGTATATTTTCTTATCAAATTGTAATAAAAAAGTTTAGTGACACTTTAAAAGCGTTCAAGAGTCTAGTCCCTCTCCCATGTATTGCTAACTAGACATAAGACAACCTCGTTATAGTTTTAAGAGTTATAAGAAGAAATATTGGCTCTTTCCCAAGCCTATAACTTGGTAACAATATGTGTTACCCAAGGCCCATAACTTGGTAACAATATGTGTTACCCAAGCTCATAACTCGGTAACAATTCGTGATGTTGGTAAATCAAACCGTTAAAAAAAACATTTCATCTCTTGTGATATTGCTTTGGTCTCTCACACCTAACTTACAATTATTATATTTATAATTAAATAACTTCAAATTTAAAAAAAAAAACTTATTTCTATTACTGAGAAATAGAACTAAAAAGTTTAGGCGTTGTTTGAAATAATATTAATTTATAGGTACTAAATATTTACATACATAAATATATGATTTGTTTCTTATAAATAATCCAAGCGAAGGTAAGTTTAGTTTGGGCAGAATTTCGAGTTATAGCTTTTTCCAGTAAAATGAAAGAAGTGACGCAATTTCCTAAAGCCCCGAGGAAATATTTACTTCTTAACTTTTCCTTTAAAAATATATTGTTTTTCTCATTTGATGATTTTAAGAAGATGTTTTTAAGAAAATTGTCACATTGGTTTAGAGGGCCGTAATCAAGGAGCATAATATATACTACTTGGCCGTAATGTCTAAATCATTAATGTTGTGCTGCATAGGGCCAGGTCATGCATAACTTATAGTCCAAGAGCCAGGCCTAAAAATGGGACTTATTTTGTACTACTTCAAACAAATTTCTCTGAAAATATACCTTAAATTATAAAGCATAGTCTGCCTATCCTAAGTGGAGCCCTTCATATAAATACGCTCGCTCAGAATATTAGAAAATCGCACAAATTCCAGTTTTCTAGTCCTACGTGATTCCCTGTAGGTGATGTGCAAAACAAGAAGAGAACATTTTTTAAAGCTGATAAAATTTCCTACAAAACGAGTGTTTTTTCGTCAAAATCAGATATCTAAAACTAAAGTTATGACATTTCTTAAATGACCAAAAAATGCACAAAACGTCGATATTTTCTCTTAGAAATTCGCTGACTGCATAATTTAACCATTTTTTAGTGTTAAAAGAGCCATAACTTAGAATGTTGCGTTCCGATTTTTATGATGAAACATTCGCTTTCAAGGACATTTTATCATCTTTAAAACATGTTCTATTCGTGTTTTGCACACGACCCACAGGGAACCACTTATTGCAAGAAAGCTGAAAATAGTGCGATTTTATAAAATTTTGACCATGCGCAATCATATGAAGGGCTCCGCTCTGGATTGGCAGACTATGTTTTTTTCTTAATAATTTAAGGTATATTTTCCGAAAAATTTGGGTTAAAGTAGTACAAATTAAGACATATTTTTAGGCCTGGCTCTTGGACTAAATGGTTTTTCTGTCACAAATAATTTTTATTCCTCGTGTTGTAGTAATGGATATCAGAATAATTCTCCATCTTATTAAATTCCAAAATATGTACAACCCGATCTTAACACTTTATCATGATTTGTGATTTTTGAAATGTTTGCGGGGTCATTATTGAGGATTAATGACGACACACATATTTAATATACAATAAGTGTCGGGACATGAAAAAGGTCAATTTTTGTACCAAGTTTTATTTCGGTCCGAGAAAGCATTCAAATGTTATGAAGTCCCATAGAAACGTGTAGGAACAAAAATCTCGTAAATACCTATATTCATAATATATATATATATATATATATATATATATATATATATATATATATATATATATATATATATATAGATGTGTATATCTTGAAAAGAATCCACCCCACCCATCCTGCTCTTCATGAACCCAACCTCATTTGCTCATTTGACTAAATTCACTAAAATGGCTGCAAATTAAATAGATTGAAAGATTGAAGCCAGAAAGGTAAAGAATAATGGATTGATTCCATTAGGCTTTTCGGTTCCAGAAATATATTTTTGAATAAAATTATTCGTATACTGCTGTCATTAACTGTTTGTGATTAGTAAGCAGTCAGGGCAGACAATGGATTGAATAATCACAAATAAAATTATGTTGAGATATGGTTGGTGTCCTGATTTCTTCCTGTTATCCTAGTTCCCAGTTTTTTTCTACTTCATATTTATTAGCTTGGTCCGCTCTAAAAATTTCATAAAAGCTCGGGAAATAGAAAAGACAAGTTATAAATAATGTATGTCGTGATGGTTATTTTTATTGCTTCTTTCAAAACATGACAAAAAAAATGTGTACCAAAACTTGTATAAAATTATAATCATGTTAGAGAGAATTATTTAAGGTCGTTAATTCTTAATGATGCTGAACATTATCAGCATAAACGTAACAACGTACCAACATCTTCATACCAATGTGCAATGGAAAATGTGGAAAATGTACCAATATGGAATGTGTGTATTTGTGGGTACTTACCACAATTTAATTTGGGGGAGTTCTAATAACAATAATAAGGGCTTAGCTATGCTAGACTTAAATACATCAGCAGAACTTAACATCCTTAATCGAGGATCTGTGCCTACTTTTTTCACCACCCGTAGACAAGAACTAATTGATATTTCTCTCTGCACAATCATTAATTGAGAGAGTGCATGATTGGCATGTAGATCTTGAAGAGTCACTGTCAGATCATCGGCATATAATGCATAAGCTCGATGCCGCTCTTTCTATAACTGTCTCCTTTATGAATCCTAGACCTACCGATTGGGAACTATACAGCAAATTACTCAGAACTAAGTTTGAAGCTCTAGGAGAATGCCCATCAGACCTAGATGGTGCCATTTTCTATTCACTGAACCTGACTTGCGCACTGGTATCTGCTTTTGAAGAAAACTGTCTCTACCGGACCCGAAAAACTAATGCGTCAGTTTTGTGGTGGACGACTTGTTTTGATAATTTAAGAAAAAATTAAATAAACTCTCAATAGAGCTAAAAAAAGGGAAATTGCCATCTTTTTGGGAACTCAACAAATAAATCCGAAGGAAATATTACGGATAATTAGGCTAACACAATTTATAGGTACAATGGACCCACATCAGAGGTCTAAGTGCCTTGAAAATATTTCCACCGGAAAATTAAAAAAAAAAATATCTGTAGGAAAACAAGTCTGCCATCGAAAAAGCAAAGCGTGATTCGTGGAAAGAGCATTGTAATGACATTGACGGGATTGGCATTGTTGCGAAATTCCACAAGGTTCTAGCAAAAAACCCATCTGTTTACAACGGACCACTATAAGTAAATGGGAATTCATATACTCTTACTGAGGAAGAAGCTCTCATAAATTTACTACAATCTTATATGGCAGGATGTTTGTAGGACGTAGAATAGGATCCTCCTCCATTATACTCTGTCTCACCTGGGAAGACCTCCCTCAAAGTCTCTGACAAGGTGGTAACTGAACATAAACTGAAATGGGCAATAAATAGTTTTTCTCCCTTCATATCATCAGGGGTAGGTCGTATCATGCCTATGGTTGTATGTTATGCTATTATGCCTAAGGTTATGCTATTATTTCTTCTGCTCTATCTTCACTGTATAAAACGTTTTTGTCACACCAGTTTGTTCCACCAGATTGGAGAGAAGTTAGAGTAGTTTCTATTACTAAACAGGGAAGACCTGATTTTTCACTTTCAAAATTCGTGGTAAACTTACGGTAATCAAAACTAAGTAAGCAACAGTATGCCTATCAGTCATGTAAATTTTGGGAAGCTCCTCTACACCATTTAGTCGAGAAAATTGGAAAGTCCTTAACAAGAAACAACTAGCATTAGAAATATTTTTGGACATTGAAGGTGCCTTCAACTGTGTTTCTATTGAGTCCATAGTATCTGCTGCTTTAGAACATGGAGTCAACTCAACACTTGTAGGGTGGATTAAATCTATGCTTGCCCATAATATAATCAGCGCAGAACATAAAGGGGCTTCAGTTAAGGCTACTGTAACTGCAGGTCGTTCACAAGGAGGTATGCTATCTTCTCTATTATGGTGTTAAGTTGTAAATAATCTGATAGTGATTTTGCAGAATGAAGGCTTTTGTGTCCAGGCTTACGCCGACGATGTAGCAGTGCTTATAAGGGGAAAATTTGTAAAAGCTGTGTTTAAACTAGGCCAGAGAGTCTTAAATATTGTAGAAAAATGGTGCAGAACAAACAACTTATCTGTAAATCCAACCAAGACGGTCGTTGTCCCCTTTACTAGGAAAAATGATTTGAGTGAATCCATAGAGCTATCACTTAAAGATGAAACTATCAATCTTTCATCATCTGTGAAATACTAAGATGTTATTCTAGATAAAAGACTAACTTGGAGTGAGCATGTGGATGCAACACACTTGACAAAGCAATGGCAGTCTTTTGGGTTTGCAGTAGAGCAATTGGTCCTAAATGGGGATTGAAACCAAAAGTTCTGTTGTGGATCTATACCAGCATGGTTAGACCAGCAACTTAATGCAGCTATTTAATACTAAGCGGGCAAACCTTTAGAGAATATTTGGAATAAAAACTTGCTTCGAAGCATTACTAAACGAATGAAATCACGTTTCTCAAGCCTTTCTCGCTAATAAAAAAAAGGTTCTTTTTTTTTTCTTTGCTTTCATTCCTAATCAGGTTAGCCAATTTTTTCGTCATGAAAAATATAATGCTTTGTTTTGTGTACAAAAACCTTGTTTTTTCTTTGGTAATTTTATTTTATTAAAATTCTAAATACATATTTTTAAAACTTGAAATCGTTTATTCGTGTTTGAGCAGTTAAAATTTTACTTTCTTTAATTCTTCTAAAAGGATTAAAGCATTGTTTAAGCTGAATTGTGATTCACAGTTTTTAATTGCGGACATTATTTGTAACTTTAGATATTTAATAGGCAATTTCTTTTTTCTAATCTTTCTCGGGAGAATTTAATTTGTAATCTTTTTTCTGTTTTCTCTTAAAACACAAGTCGTTTATAATTTTTTCAAATATAATTTTACTCAACAGAGCGGCCTAACCAGACCTCGGGCCTCGAAGTGGCCCCACGAGCACGAGCTGACGTTTTGTTTGTGATTTTACTAAAACACGTTTTAATAAACAAACATTATGGCTTATGTCTAATTGAATTATGTCTGTATTTTTACAAATATTCTTTTTTACTTTTTTACATCACCTATCATGTTTATTTTTTAAAGAAATAATGTAACAGGTATTTTATTTTTAAATTCTAGCCTTATTTGTTGCAACAATAAGCCTATCAATATTTATACTCATACTAAAATTATAATAAGCAAAATGTTTTACAAACATTTTATATTCTCATGCACTGCTTAACTGCTTATCAAGAACCTAGGCTATATATATATTGTATATTTATTTTTTGGACTTGCATAGTACAAAAGAGTACATCTGCTTCCGTAGCCGCAGTCGTACATTACTTGACTTTGGCACCAGAGGTCCGGGGTTCACAGCCCAGGCTATGCTTTCAGTTTTTATGAATAGAATTTGATGTAAAATGATTTCACCAACTTTAGCTCTACTTTGAGCATAGTAGATGTGACCCACCCGAGGTAGTTCCCGCAGGGCGAATACCCTGAAGGGCCGAAAGACCCTAAAACGGGCATTATTATTAATATTATATTGTACAAGAGAGAGAGGCAAAACCCTTAATCCAATGTTTAAAAAGTAATAATAAAAGAATTTGGGTTGCATTCTTTTTTTATTACTTTTTTTTATTTTTTCCCTTTAATAAGATTATAGAACCTAATTAGTCGATCTATACTTTTTTCAGTTTTTTTTATAACGTGACAGATCTTATTGTCTGTTATCTGTTTCTTCAGCTCTTTTTCTTTCACTTCTGCCTTATGATTATTTTACTTTTGTTAAAAATATACAAAACTTTTAATTTAAACAACATAAAATTTATGTTTTATTTAATTTCTTGTTTAAGAATTAATTTAAGTGTTTCATTTTTTCTTGTCCTACAAGGACCCCCCTCTCCTTTGTAAAGACTTTATGTCTATGACCAATAAATATTTTATTATTATTATTATATTTTCCAGAAATACAAATAATAATCAAATATCATGTCATTTAGCCGTTTAATGAAGAACTCACTGACGCTGTATTGTGTCAACTCTAAATGTTTTTCATAACTCGGTAGTATCAAATGATACGGGTCATTTATATTTGTTTTTACAGTTCATTGTGACACTTTATGTATTTCTCCACACTTAACCTTATTTTTCTTGTTACTCCCATTTATTTTTCCAGTTCTGAAACATTTCTTATAATATAGAAAGAACCTTTCGCTTTCCCAAGGCCTGACAGGGAGGGGAGTCTTATTCCCCAGATCCTTTGTATCGCAGAACTCTTACGATAAGAAAACTCTTGTATTTCCCAAACATTTATATGGTTAATGTGGCGTAAATTTCTTATTTATACATTCTCTCCAAATTACACACCTTGCTGTAACTTAGTATGTTTTTATAGCGTTCTCACCCTTCCATGCTTTTTATTTAATAGCTCTCTCAGAAATTTAATGTCATATTTTTTACCTCTGTATATTAAGCATTTTTAAACATTAATCTACTTGTTTATAATTTCTACTGTCTTGAGATGCTTTTAAAATATTCTTCAATGAATTAGGTAAATATAATTTGGTGATTAAAATATTTATTCTTTTTATAACCCATAAAATTAAATTTCAAATTATTTCAGTTTAATCTATCATCACTGTTCACTGTAACATTAATATTTTTATAACGTGTACTTAACAAAAAAAAACATAAGATTTATAAAAATAAAATTAACAACTTTTTATATTGCTGTATTTTAATTTTGCAATATTACAGTAATAAATACAGAGCAAAGGAGTTATGATAAAAGTTATTAGTTTTGATAAAAAAATGGTATAATTAGTCTATGTTCAACCACAAAGTTTAACACCGATGATTTAAGGGCATTTTGCTGCTGGTCTTAAGCATTAAAATCTACAATAATTACTGAGCATTGTAGAAGTTTATATAAGTAATTGCTTTTACATTACACTTCTTATATTTAAACCTTTTTTAATCAATGGTGTCAAACACTAGTGAGAAAACAATTTTATTGGTCCTCGGAACAAATTCAAGTAGAAGACCAATAGAATCACTAGCATCACTAGGCAGCAGATCAATAGAATTTTTTGTCTTAAAAGGCAGTGGACCAATAGAATCGTCTGCCTTACGAGGTGGCGGACAAATAGAATCGTTTGCCTTACTAGGCGACGGATCAATAGAATTTTTGTCTTACAATGCGTGGACGATCGTTTACCTTACTAGGGTGGATCAATAGAATTTTTGTCTTACAATGCGTGGCCAATAGAATCGTTTACCTTACTAGGCGACGGATCATAGAATTTTTTGTCTTACAATGCGGTGGACCAATAGAATCGTTTACCTTACTAGGCGACGGATCAATAGAATTTTTGTCTTACAATGCGGTGGACCAATAGAATCGTTTACCTTACTAGGCGACGGATCAATAGAATTTTTGTCTTACAATGCGGTGGACCAATAGAATCGTTTACCTTACTAGGCGACGGATCAATAGAATTTTTTCTTACAATGCGGTGGACCAATAGATCGTTACCTTACTAGCGACGGATCAATAGAATTTTGTCTTACAATGCGGTGACCAATAGAATCGTTTACCTTACTAGGCGACGGATCAATAGAATTTTTGTCTTACAATGCGGTGGACCAATAGAATCGTTTGCCATACTAGGCACGGATCAATAGAATTTTTGTCTTACAAATGCGGTGGACCAATAGAATCGTTTTACCTTACTAGGCGACGATCATAGAATTTTTGTCTTAATAGAATTTTGTGTCTACTACAATGCGTGGACCATAGATCTTTTACTTACTAGGCGACGGATCAATAAATTTTGTCTTACAATGCGGTGGACCATAGAACGTTTACCTTACTAGCGACGGATCAATAGAATTTTTCCTTACAATGGCGGTGGACCAATAGAATCGTTTACCTTACTAGGCGACGATCATAGAATTTTTGTCTCAAGGCGGTGGACCAATAGAATTGTCTGCCTTACAAGGCAGCGGGCAAATAGAATCGCTTACCTTACTAGGCGACGGATCAATCGATTGTTTTGTCTTACAAGGCGGTGGACAATAGATCGTCTGCCTTACGATTAATATTCGTTGCTACACTAGGCCAGCGATAAATAGATTTTTTCCCAGCAGGGATAATCTTTTGCCTCACTTAGCGGGGATCTATATCTCACAAGGCGACCGGCTAATAACATCACTTACCTCATATGGAAACGTACCAATAGAATTGTTTACTTTACATGGCTTTAGTGCAATTGATAATACCTTCTCTTCATATTATAACTGTAACATATTAAAATGTTTAAAAACATTTGGTTACGACTATCAATTGTTGACTTTAACAATGCTATTGTTCATATAGCGTATCAAATCTGTGTATCAAATGCGGTTAAAAAACTTAGTTAAATACGTTGTACCTATAATACGACACACGGCTAAAATCAATTGACAGCGTGGGATAATAATGCAAGGGAGCCAATGAGGTTAGTCATAAATGTTAAAACACCACATCAATTTTAAATCTGGCCAACCAAATTGATTCCTCAACTCTATGTTCCACGCTGTCAACTGATTTTTTACCTGTGTACCGTATTATAATAAAGAAACGAAACATAATAGCAGAAATTTATTACAGGTTTAATTGATTTGTCTTCCAAGCAGTTCAGCCATCATCTCTTACCTTCTATATCTCAAATGATTAGAATATAATTTCTTTCCACTTACGTAAATACGGTTTGAATATTTATACAGCTTTTACTTCAAATTTCCCAGCAATAACTCGTATTTTATCTAAAGTAAAGTCATGTAAACTCAAATAAAGAAATAAGTCTATAATGCCCTTCTGCCTTTAAGAAAACTATTACAACAAACGTATTTATGTTATATAATATTCAATGCTGATTAATAATTAATAAAATTAATTCTACTGAGGTATAATTTAAATTTCATTTTATAACATATATTTAATATTTAATGCTAATTACTGTAATTCAATTTAAAAGAGTATAGAAAATATTTAACGAGCATATAAACTTAACATTTTAAACGGTAAAATATGGTACACAATTTATGTACGAATACATGGTGGATTGGATACACAATTTTGCATTATAGTAAATACATTATTTTATAAGTAAGATGGATGTTTAGAGAAAATACCAAAGAGAAAAACCGTTTCAAATTCTATTTCTTTTGCATCCTTAAGGGTCCTTCTTTTTACATCTTAAATATTTACCAACCCTTTTACTTTAAGGATAAGTTTATTCCATTTTATATTGAAGAGAAAGAAGAAAAATTTATATTTTCTAGAAGTATAAAAAATGGAAAAGTTCTTGAAATAAGTTTTGTTCTATTTTCTTTAAGCCTGCTTTGTTAGTCGAACTTAGTTTTTGAAATAATAAGTAGTATCGCGCGTAATAAAATAATAATCTGTGAAAACTTAGTGTAGTACTTTAATATTTTGCTGGTTAATTGCTTAAAATCACATCCTTTTGATTAAAATGCTGAAAGAAAAAGAATTAAACATTAATTTCATAAAATTGCGCAATATTTAACGTATTACGTTCAAAATTAAATCAATATTGATTAGAGCTGCACTGCATAGTCTTCTTACAAGGATCTTGAATAAATGGAAGGACGCACTAAGTCGATTTGTCATTCAAAAAAGTGATCCCATCGAAAACCAAAAAACAAATAGAGAGAATTCAACACGAAACACACGTCAAAAAACCAACTGCACATGCCTTGGTACAAACTGCGCATGCTTACAATTCCTATAACAGCGTAGTTCTTAAATTTTAGAGCCTCTCAATGGTTTTCAATTGTTTATTGCTTGAAAAGGTTATAACAAAACACGCTTAAATAATCACTCACTGAAGTGGCAAAGTATAGTCCAAAACTTAAAATTAAATAAGCACAAATGACTTAACAAGCACCACAATGTAACAATCACGAGAAGCACAGAAGAAAGTTGAGAAGCAAACTCGACAACCTTGCTACATAACCTGCGTTTGGCGCCTTTTTATCATTATAACCAAGGGGAAGATAAGTTTGCTCCTATTTCTCTATCTCATACAACTTCCATGGAGTCAGAAATGTTCCTTAATGCGTCATCCCCTTTATTTAAGAACCTTGTCTTCTTATGAGACAAGGATAATAATAACATCGCTACATTTACTAAATGTAAACAGAAAATAAACATTCATTCAACAGGCATATATTTCTGAAAAAAAACTTTTTAATTGAGAAAAAATGTTCAAGTTATTTTTATTAAATGAGTTCCGAGCAAGGTAAGGATTTGAGTGAAAGCTCTGAACGTTTTCCTTTTCAACAAATTTTCATTTTAATAAAGAGTTTCGTAACTTAGACTAATGAGGCCCTCGTTTTTCTAGTCGTCTCCTTTTTTGTGAATTGGAAAATCTTTTAAGTCCTTTTTCCCTCTAACTGTGAGGAAATTAAGGTTGAGCTTGAGACTTGAATTTACGTAGAGAGGAAGAAGAAATTGATGAGAGGATTGTTTTAATTAAATTTAGTGTCGAAATTTTAAAATAGTTTCTTAAAATATTTGATTGCTTTGAGATAAAATTTTAAATTAATAAAACTATTAATAAAACTAAACATTCCAAATTAAAGAAAATTATTTTATTAATATGGTTGGCTGGATAGTATAACCTTCCAAATTAATGAAATTATTTCATTAATGTGGTTGGCTGGATAGTAAGAAATACCAAATTAATGAAAATATTTCATCAATGTGGTTGGCTGGATAGTATAACATTCCAAACTAATAAAAATATTTCATTAATGTGGTTGGCAGGATAGTTTAACATTCCAGATTAATAAAAATATTTCATTAATGTGGTTGGCAGGATAGTTTAACATTCCAGATTAATAAAAATATTTCATTAATGTGGTTGGCAGGATAGTTTAACATTCCAGATTAATAAAAATATTTCATCAATGTGGTTGGCAGGATATTATGATATTCCAAATTACTGAAGCTATTTCATGAAAATGGTTGGTTGGATAGTACGACATCAAAAACGGTTTTATGCAACCTTTTTTTTCAATATGTCTGACTGAAAACTTTAGGGGGGTTCTCTTTTAATGATCTGTCATCTTGTTGAAACCCATAATCTAAGATAATGTTTAGCATTTAATTACTTCTTTGCCAGAAATTGCCTCTCGCAATTATGTTAGTACTAGTTGATGTATAGGGGGTACTTCTAGAAATACTTCTATGGTCCAAGTAAAACTGTATTGCTGTGAAAAATGACTGTCAAATCTGTACCATATGGGTTCTTACACAACTCCTACAATTCAAGTCATGTTTCGCGAACTCGAAAATGTCTAATATTATATCCCAGTTATGCGCAGTTAACCAAATCTCTTCAAATACAAAAATTACCTTTCAGAATTTGCTTAATGTGCACATCAAGCTGCTGTGCTAGATAATGCAACCAACAGGCCATGAATTTAAGTTTGCACCATATCATGCAAGTGCAAACAACGCGTCACTTGTACTGCCTCTGGCAATGACTGACACTGACATATTTTTACAGCCTGTAATCCTAGTGTGGTTGGAAAGAGTCATTTGTTTTAGTCCATCTTTTTTCCATTGACATGCCTCTTAACATATTAACAAAAATTGACGGTAGGGAAACGGCTCTTTTGCGAAATGTGGTTTCGAAAAAAACGAATTTTGAGTTTGTTTTGTTCTTTTTTTTTCGTTACCAATTTTATTTAAACCTTTTTTGGTTATTGCTATACATATATTTTAAGATGTAATTTTTAATCAGACTTAATTACAATTAATTTAATTTATCTATATGCTTCCTCTTCATTTTATTTCCACTCTTTCAAAATACAGTCCTTTATACTCCATTTTAATTAGTTTAATTCTTTTTATTAGTTTTAGTTATTTTAAAAAGACCTGAAGGTAAATAGACTTGACTATATTGAAGCAAATGTAGTACAAAACAAGCATCTTTATCGTAGCCCTATAAAATAAAGTAAGTTTATAAGCCATTTCATCTCGACATCAAAGAGGTTTATTATCTACTAAAAATCATACAAACGCGCTCTTATAAAACCTAAAATAGTATCTTTAAACTCCCTGGAGGACCTTGTATAATACATTGAAGAGTTCTAGGGCTGCATTTTCTCTCTATTTTTAGTATTATTTATATTAAAGGTAGGTTTTTCACTGAACTGAAAAAGCTTTACTATTTTCATATGTAAATTCTCTGCCCTATTTCTTTTTCCTACCCTTCACCTGATTCACTATAAAAGATATTGGCTCGAATAGAAAATCTACTGGGTGTTTTTTCGCGTTAAGCTTTTTTCCTGGATTTTACTACTTTTCCGCACATTTTTATTGACTTTCTTAACAAAAAGAAGGTTGTTTGACTCCATTAAGCTTTTAAATAGACGTCCCATCTGTATCAATTGATGATAATCCGTACTTTCTTTGTACTTTACTGGAGCCAAAATAATTTATATTAGTAGGTGGATATCCTGGGACTTAGCTGGAATTTAGTATGTTTATAAAAAATAATTTATGGATTTACTTGCAACTTTACAAATTATAAAAGCCTTTTGATAAGCTGACTGGATTTAGTGGAAAATGTTTGCCCATAATCTGATTTTCTCATCCAATTCATAGTTCATCTACTTTATTTTTCCATGTTTTTAGCGAATTTCCTTTGAAAATTTGCCTAATGGGATAGGCGTCATGGCGGAATTCGAACCTCGGACCACGACACAAATCCGTTTCAGAGGTCCCTTATGACGAAAAAATACTTTTTTGAAACTTTATATATATATATATATATATATATATATATATATATATATATTATATATATATATTATATAATATATATATATATATATATATATATATATATATATATATATATATATATATATATATATATATTATATATATATATGTATTTCTAGACACTTTCTTGTAAACACTCTATCTTTCGAACGAATTAATATTTTTTAACCAAACTTGGTACAAAAATCAACCTTTGGGAGGACACGAACCCTATTGAAAACCAGGTTTTTGTGACGTCATTAACCCGGTTTGCTGAGTCAGCGAAATTTTCAAAAAATCGGCAAAATTCAGGGTTAATATTTTTTGCCGCAAAAAGGTCAATATTATGTTTTTGAGACGCTGAATCGAATGAAACCAGTCCAAAGTCGATACGACCACTTTAAGTTACCAAAAAGTCGAAAAAACCACAAAAATTATAGAAAACCAAAATTACGGTCGTTGAAAATTTAATTTCGAGTAGGGGTCGTTTTCAATTTTTTTTGGGCCTCTGAGATGAATGTCAGTGGTCCGGAGTCAATACAACCACTCAAACTCAGGGTACCTGGGTTCACATCCTGGAAGGGTCGATCATTTTTTATCGTTTTTTTATCTAATATAAGTTTACAACTAGGAAATAATTCTGGCGCGGTGGTCCGCATGTCGGGAATTTCCTTTGATGCGTGTTTCCGTGCTTTTTATATTATATAAGTTTACAACTACTAAATAAATAATTCCGGCGCGGTGGTCCGCTGTCAGGCGAATTTCATTTAGAATACGTGTTTCCGTGCTAAACAACCATTTTCTTGCTTATGCAAGAACCATGCCCATTGCGTGGTTCTAGAACCTAAGCAGTTACTCAATTGTCAAGCACTGCTCGTAACTCATTTTGTCTGTATTTTCCAAAGGAAATGCGCTAAAACCTTTAAAGATAACTGACTAAGCTTAAAGATAAGTAACTAAGCTTTAAACTAGTGCAAATAATAGAGCGTACTTCTAATTTTAGAGGCATAGTTTTATGCAACCAACTGGATAGTTATGCGCATTTCCTTTGGAAAATACAGACAAAATGAGTTACGAGCAGTGCTTGACAATTGAGTAACTGCTTAGGTTCTAAAGCATGAACCGGAACCACGCAATGGGCATGGTTCTTGCATAAGCAAGAAAATGGTTGTTTAGCACGGAAACACGTATTCTAAATGAAATTCGCCTGACAGCGGACCACCGCGCCGGAATTATTTATTTAGTAGTTGTAAACTTATATAATATAAAAAGCACGGAAACACGCATCAAAGGAAATTCGCCCGACATGCGGACCACCGCGCCAGGTTTTTTTACTGCTCTGTGGATTCTCATGAGTTCAAACTATATATTCTGTCTATTCTACAAGAATATCGATATCTGCTCTGTTTCTGATAGCAGAGCAGCTTTAGATATTGTCTAAAAGGCTGTTTCAAAACCTTAATAGAGATATTGGGCGACACATGTTTAACATATTTTGCATTTAAGGCTTAAAATTTTGATCTATCTTCCCCGAAGTGTGCTAGCTTGAAAGGAACGAAGAAAAGAGTCTCTACACAAAACTATAAATCTATTCAAAGCGCTTTCAACCTACATGAGGCCATCATCAGTGCCAGAGATGATTAAAAGAAAACAACTAAAAGAAAGACATTATATACGAAAAAATTAAATAAAATTAGTAATATTCTATGTAATATGTTTCAGTGTACTATGTCTATCACGGCTCACCGACATCGTTGAGTCGAGAAAAAGAATTTTTGCGTATATAATGTCTTTCTTTTAGCTGTTTTCTTTTAATTATCTCTGGCACTGATGATGGCCTCATGCAGGTTGAAAGCGATTTGAATAAATTTATGGTTTTGTGAAGAGAATCTTTTCTTCATTCCTTTCATTATGAATAACTCTACTGGTGCTCATTCGAAATCATATGCTAGCTTGGTCATGTCTATCTTTAAAATAACTATCATTGATCAAGAAGTTGTAATGTATCCCTTTTAACCAATTTTTAATGTTAAAAGTCCAAGAACGGGACAACGAAGAATTGAGTGGTACATTTTAGGGCAAGTTGGCCATTAAAAGGATTCGTGTTTCCTTTTAAGACGTGATTATGGCCTGCTTTGCTGAAACGTCGCCACAATAATTTTTCTTTTAATATCCTGTTCTTGGAGAATATTAAAAATAACATTCCCTTATAATGAAATTAACTCTTTCAGACTGCATTGAAGGCCAAAATCGATATTCTAGCACTCTATTATTACCTGATTAAATGGATCAGGTGATAAAGTAATGGGTCATCTAATTAATAAAGTAATTAGATGAAACGTAAACTTATCTGCCATCAGAAGAATTCTGTAAAAGTTTAAATAGAATTACTAGAAGTATGGCTATAATACAAAGTATGGCTATACAAAGTATGGCTATACAAAGTATGACAAGATAATTTCAAACTGAATGTGAGTAAAAAGCGGGAAATTAGGCCACGCCCACTCAATTGAAAGGTAGGTCCGCCGCCGCGCTAGCGTCGACCGGAATTAAAATTTTCTTACCACTGAGTCGACAATCTCACTGTTTAAGCATCTGTAGTCTCTGCCTCAGGGTTTCATTTGTCTAAAAATATATTTCTAATAATTGAAAATTTCATAATTCCTTACTAGATCGCACAAATCCCTCATCCAAAAGCTATCCTTAAGATAGTCTCGGTGGTATAATGGTTAGTACGTGCGCCTGATGCCACCCAGACAGTCCGGGTTCGATCCTGGTCGGGACCTCTAGGATTTTTATGCGAGGGATGGAAATCCTTTCACGTGCCTTCCTCCAAAAAGGACATTAAGCCGGTGATTTCGAGCCTGTGCGATGTCAGGTACTCGTAAAAGATTCCTAACCCTAAATGAACCTGGGGTTAGGCAAACTTTAGGAACCTCAATAGTAGTTTATATGAAATATATGTTTCTGCCTTATGGTTTCGAGAGCAGGAAAGTCTGGTCTGGTAGTGGGGCACGTGTTGTTTCTAGTTGAATCTATAGAAACTTAGAGTAAAATCACGGCTCTTCTGTAGATTAGACGTAAAATGCCTGCGCACTAGCAACACTAGGTAACACACAGGATAAGGTAGAACACTATCTTCTATCTAAGGGAGTTAGCGAAAAGGGGCCAACAACGCGGCCTACTTGCTTGGTGTTTTATTACCTCTCCTTAATTACTATCACTAAGCTATCTTCAAGAATTATTCTGAATAAGCGGCGTAGTTTCCTTGGCCCTTAGTGGACTAGAGATCTTTTAGAAGATTAAATAATTATATTAACAGTAGTTCACCGCCTGTACCTGGATTGTACGCCGTATCGCCGTTTGTCTGGATTGTCGGATATGGTTCATAGGTCACTACAGTCTTCCTGTATGACTAGACTTATTGACTTTCCTATCCACTCCCTAAACCTTGGTGGACACTCCCTAAACCCTTTGCAAGTCAGACCAAGCCTGGATTAGTTTTTTGGTCATGACTTTTTAGATCAAGATTAAATTCAGCTACATAACTTGTTACACCATCTGTTATAGTTGTGTTAAACATACAAATCAAATAAAAATAAAATATGTTACCTAATGTCTTATTTCTTATCAGAGTAATTTTGATTTATTTGTTCAAATATTGAGGGTGAATAGTTTCTAACATGTCAGCTTGAGTTAAATAATATTTTCCGTTTTCCCCATGCCTTTGTCGTTTGTAAAAGGAAAGTCAGTAAATGTGGGAAATGTAACTTGTCCTAACCTACTCTGTGGTTTCCATTAATCCCGAAAAACGCCGTTTATTTCCCTTGTAGACTTTTCTCCAAACGTCTAAACGTCCCACTGTCCCCTGCTCCAAAAACCTTTGGATTAACTGTCATTTATCAAGACTTTCCAAGATCGTTTTTCTCTTCAATGAAAAATTCAATTCCTTTCTGGTCCAAGTTTTAAACGAATTATCTGACTTTTTGTTCTCAAAATTTTTGAAAAATTCGTTTAAATTCATTTTTTGTACAAACTTTATCCGTTTTTATTATCATGGTCGATAAGACTTAGGCCTAAGAATTTAAAGTAATCGATTTTTAACTGCCATAAAGTTGTATTATCCATGGAACTAACAAAAAACATAATTAATATAAAACATTCAAACCCTTCTAATAAAACAAAATAGTAATAAACTTTTTAAAAAAATACCATTTTTAAATTATAATACTTCACATAATAAATAAATTAAATAAATGGTCATGCCTACAATAATAAAAGCAAGTATGACACTAAATATTCCGATGCAAATGAGATCTAAGTAAGATACTAAAAAATAAAATAATATAAAGCTAAAATAAAATTATTGACCTAACTATTCAAACAAGATAATTTTATGAGGTAGTGGTCAGATAGGTATAAAACACAAAATTTGAGCTTTCGACCGTAAATAAGGTTTTCTTCAAAAGTAGTTTTATTCCAAACTGTAATAATGTTATATAATAAAATAATATTAAATAAAATAAAATAAAAAAAAAATGTTTAAACATATGATCCAAGTCGATGATTAATGTTAGAGTGGGTTATATTTTGTAAAAACAGGATGATTACAAATTTATTTTGTAATTTTGGTTATACAAAATTAATTATACATGGCATACTTAAAACCCGTAACTTAGTGACCAAAATTATAAATTATTCTATATCAGATTCCTGATACCTGAAAAAAATAAATGAGGGAATTTAAAGATGATAATCCTTGAATTGATCAGAAGTTTCGTATCCGATAAGATTTTCTGTTTCTCTTGCTTAATAGCAAAATTTGTGCTAACATTGATCTGATAACAGAATTAGTGAAAATTCCTTGAGAATTAGAGTGCTTTTTGTTTGTTTTGTTTTAATAATCATGTTTCTATATAACGCACACAAGTCATTTGATAAAAATTAAACAAATGTTGATAACGAGATGAACCTTGGCACATATGTTAACGTTATACATGGTCAAATGCTTGCCAAATTTCAATCCGTCCCCATTTTTTTCGGCGTTTTCATATTTTCCGAAAAGCACAACTACCCCTATAGAGTGATTTTTGTACAAAGTTTTAAATCTCTAGCATAAATACACTGGGAGCTACGATGATAACAGAAACTCACACACAGATACATACAGACAGACAAATTTGTGAAAACCACTTAGCATGTCTCTAAAAACGCAGGAAACGGATAATTCCGGTGTCATCCCGGTTTCGTCTTTTTTAGCAAACACAATACTTTTCCTATGTATATACGGTATAAATGAGGAAAAGTAAAAATTATTGAGACAAATATATCGTGAAAGAAACTCTAATTTAACCTAAAAAATAGATAGTTTCATTTGATTTACAAAATAACATGTCTATAGTGAAGTACAATCCCTACTCAAATTAGATGAAAACTTAAGTAAAGTCCCTTATTGACTGTCTCATACATAAATTATTCTCTTCTTAGTGAAGTTAACACTTTAGCTTTGCAAACTTGCCAGACTTAATCAAAACAATATTTAAGTATTAATTATAAAGTATATGAAGTATACAGTAAATACAACAAGAAGTGGAGAAGTTTAGATATTAAGATTTCTGAAAGGGAAAGTTTAAATTTAAACATAATTTTAAAATAGAATTTGGGATGAGATTTGTTGTAAGTTTTGACTCTCTGGTGAATGAACGCTCTAAAAGAGCTATGTAATACAGTAACTCATTATTATTATTTCTTTCTATTTTTGATTTGTCCACCAACTGAATATGTGGGACATTTACTTTACTGTTTTTGTTAACCTTCTGTGTTTTGCCTATATACGACCCTGTCTCTATGGTAACTCATATATAGACACATATACCGCGTCCGTATTGTTCCGTCGATAAGTCAGTTCGTCGATAGATCGTTACATCGACAAATCGTTCCATCGACAATTCGTTTGTCGACGGTACAGACCGGGTAGATAAGTCGACAAATTATCCCGACGAAAAATCGTCCCTTAAACAAATTATTTGTCGACGAAACGAATCCATACCACAAATACCTGCACCCACATAAATCCAGAAATAACTATTTTGTTCTAAAAGTCATTATGGACAACAATTATTGTGTGATCCCGCTCTCTGAAAATAAATTTACTTTTAGTATTATTATAAATATCATGACAAAGTGAGATCTTGTAACTATAGTACAAATGAATTCTTAAATCTTGATACGCTTTGACATTATTACTTGAGAGTCCTAACACTTAAATGTTTGAAGTAACCTGACCACCAAAATTATAAGAATTGCTATGCCTAATCATATGATACTAAAAACCCGCATAACTTATATGTATTAACGTTTTAGCATAATATGAACTTTTTACCCCTCCACATGATCCAGTTTCACATCTAGGTATTAATTATTAACATAATGCATACTCTACAGGTACATCCCCCCTATCAGGTACATCTCCCCTCTATCAGGTTGTTATTATTATTAGGTAAGGTTTTGCTTTCCATGGAGTTAGCTTGCTTGTTTGATGGTTTTATTGGTTGCTTTTTATTTAATCCGGTTGGAAAATGTTGTATTATATTCTTATATTAACAAATAACAACACCAAAATCTCTCTACAAAACCTTTATTAAAACCAGAGCATTTCACATCTCTAAGTGTAGTCACATCTCTAAGTGCAAATATCAAGTCGAGTCCCTAGACGAGAATGGAGTTAATTCTCTTAAATGTGGTACTTGCGGGAGTACTTACGTAGGTCAGACAGATAGGGCGTTCCGTGCCAGGATTTCTGAGCACGAAGCCTTACAATCTAGCAATTTTTATCGCCATTTAATTGAGGAAAACCATAAAGAACGTCCGCATGAAGTAGCCTTCTTACATTACATTTCGAAAGGTGGTCCTATGTCAGCTCTCGAAAATTTGGAGATACTTCGTAATGTCGAAGAGAATAGTGATAATGCGCTTAACAGGATAGGTGAAAGAGGGGGTACATCTGTTGTTGTTAGGACATTGGTTTGCCAGTCCTCTATGAGACTCACTAGGATAAAAATAGTCAGACTAGGATTCTCCGTCTTCAACTCTCCGGTAATTTTATATTTTTAATGTGTACCTAATGTGATATTTTTATGTATTTTAACTTTGTACTTTTAATTTTTTTGACTCCCCTAAAATTTTTATCTTTAAGTTATTATTACGTAGTTTTTTTTTTATATTTTTGCTATTTTATAATATGTATTTTTTTTCATTTCTTTAATATTTGTTGGCTAGGCACTGATACCCTCTGTAAGAATGAAACACCCTAATATATATATATTCAAGATGATTTCAAGAAGTGCTCTTCAGTAGCTAATCATCGTGCATCGTCCCGTGTTTCTGTTTCTATGTGTTTAAGTATATTTTTCTCTTATGAATAGAGTTATATATATATATATATATATATATATATATATATATAAATACTAATATATACGAGTGTGTTTTTAAGAAGTGAGTTCTCCTCTTTTTCTTGCTTCCATTCTCATTAAGTTCATACATTCCATATCATAATAAAAGATATAAAATAATTAAATAGCATTCCCCTAAACACAGTGTTTTTCTCAAAAGATTAAATGAATTTAACCTAATCAAGTGGAAAACCCCGATAACCCAATATTGAGATGGAAAAATCCAATAAAATATTTAAGGAAAGGAAACTTGAATTCGACGAGGAACCCATTTTCCTTTATCTATATTTTGACCTACAAAGAAAAGGTTTTAAAATATGATAAACGAGTTGAAAAGGACTGGTGGGTACTTTTTTTTAATATAATACATAATTAATTATGTTTTTTAATATCATAGCTTTAATTAAATTAATTTATTATAATTATGTTTATTTTACAAGAATAAAATGTACTATTATGTAACTTAACTTCAGCCATTAACTGCTTCCAATCAACTATCCACATCAGGCAGGACAATATACGTTACCGTTCAAACTTGTAATCCGTTATTTCATAAAGTAAGTAAAAGCGCAACTTAAAATAAAGAGGTTGTATTGACCACAAGTTAAAGAAGCAATTAAAATCTGCTACCGTTGATACTTGCTGTTGGATATGAATATCCCTGGACCGGTTTCGGCTTAACGCCAATATCAGCATGGGAGTCAACACTATAGCCTCAATGACCACGAGGAGCCCATAGAAAGTGAGTAGGAGAGGGTTTGTAAAGGGGATGTGTACCGAGTCAAGGCCGTACCCTGAATAGTCAGGTATGTGCGAGAGAGTCATCTGACATTATGATGCTTTGTTTATTTTATAATTAGTTTAATTATATTACATTAAAAATTCAAATAATTTATTTATTTTGATTTATAAGGTTTAGTTCAGTTTATATAATGTCAACTAAAATTATTTATGTGTGTTATTTGTTACTCTTGTATTGTTCATTATATTATATTAAATTAATATCTATATATAATATACGATATTATGTATATTCAATGTATAATATACCATATATATTATTCAGGGTGGACCAAAAGTCTTTCTCTCTTAAATTTTGAACGGTTTGACATAAATGAATAAAATTCTATTATTATCCACTTTAGATTATGGAAAAAGTAGGAGACATGCGTTTTTTATTGTTACAGACATTTTCGTAGTTTTTTTTTTGTCATCGACAGTAAAAGTGTTTTTACTGTGGCTGGTGAAGTTCCTGAAATCTCCACTAGGCAGGCGCTACTAGTTAACTTCATGGTTATAATATTACCTCCCTTCTTACACCTTTTGTTTATTAAACTAATAAACGAAGGTTTATTAATTCGTTAGCAAACTTCGTTTGTTAACCAAGTTTTGTTATTGATAGTTAATATAGTCGTCAGGGTAAAGTCCTTCTTCGAAGTCTTTTAACATAATATATGAAAACTTCTTTTTGATGATGTAGTTAACTCCAAGTTCCCCATACAACACCGGATTTTGCGAAAAACTATAACCACCAGGAACCACCTGAGGTGGTTCCTGCGGGGTGAATACCCTGATGGGCCCAAAGGCCCTAAAACGGGCATTTTATTTTATTTTAAAGCACCGCTTTCCTTATTGGAAATAATTGATGAATATTACACTCGAAATACTGCTTCTTTAAAAGGAGGCATAAAAATTGAAAACACTTTGATATTTTCTTGTATAGGGTTCTAGCACTTATGAAGTCTACTCATATATTTTATGTGTAATTTTCCTACACAAAAGAATACATAGATGAAGAAAGATGGTCCAGTGCTTTATTATTTAGGACAAGAAAAGGTTAGTTTCGTAGTTAGTTAACAGGAGCGCTAGTGTAACATAAAGTTTTACCATGCCGAATAGAAGAATGCGCCACTGTCGTTTTCCTTTTTAGCAAACTACTTCTTGCAAAAAACTGATTATTCCAAATATTTTCTTTATATTGTAATGTCCTATTTCATGACGCAATTTAACGACGCTCGTGTCGTTAAATGATAATAAAGAATGAGATGATTTTACTGTACTAACTTAGAAAGGTGAGAAAGGTGTTATGGTAAAAATAATTAGTTTTAGAGCTACTAAGTTCACCCCTCCCCCCTTCTGACTCTCTTGAACACCTTCCAACATTATAAACATACGTTTCGCGAAACTTATATATATATATATATATATATATATATATATATTATATATATAATATATATATATATATATAATATATATATATATATATATATATATATATATATATATTATATATATATATATATATAATATATATATATATTACATATATTATATATATATATATTATATATATATATATATATATATATATGGTTGTGTGGTGTGTGTGTGTGGTGTGTGTGTTTATATTCGTTGGCCTATACTTATTAGGGTTATTTACATTAATTTTTATTACGCCTTAAATGGTTTGGTTTGTCTTAAACCTGCATTGCACTACTGTATTGACTTATTTAGTATCATCATTCAATAGCCAAAACGTTCACTCAATGTCTGACGTTTATCTTTTATTAACTCTTTGATTAATAATAAAAATAATAATAGTGGCATAATAATAAGTACAAATATAATAATAGAAATAAACTAAAACATATGATTAGTTATAAAAATGTGTAAAAAAAGAAGAGTGCTTGACTTGGTCCGTACCTTCCTTGATCCAGTCGAAACACTGAGAAAAAAACCCCGGATAACAATAATCATTATTATTATTCTTTTTTATTCTAAGTAAGAACTAAAACTGAAACATAATAATAATAATGCCCGTTTAGAGCCTTTCGCCCTATTAGGGATAACCTCTGCGGGAACAACCTTAAAGATTAGTGACATCCATAATGATATATACTACAGGGGACATCGCCTATCTCAATACATTGAAAGGCCTGAAACATCTTTTTGGGGCTCTGTGTAACCTCATTGAAACCTCCTTCAAGTAGAGGTTAAGGTTAAAATAAATCAATTTAACCAATTTAAAGTTTTCCAATAAATAAATCGCACATGGTTAGTGTTTTAATTTGTATTTATAACCTTCTCCTTTAGTTACTGTAATTTTGTACTGATTATTTAATTGTATTTTTAGCGAAGGTGGTCAGGTTACTTTTTTGATGTTTCAAAATTCAAACAATTGGGGCCTTCTAGTAATACTACCTTTATGGTGACAACCATTACGCTCAAAGTGTAATCTATAGATGGCGATAATTTATTTGAACTATAATCTTACTTAAATTGAGAGCGTAACCTGGGTGCGAACACTGTACTTCCGTGGTATGACAGATCAGTACAATTTTAAAAACTTTAAAGCACTTATTCATTCGTATTCGACCTTTTGCTTCAAGAAATCAATTAAAAATACTATATTACGGACTGGTCGACTTAATCATTCGATACGGTATTTTGTCCTGGGGATCTGTGACAGAGAAACACAAAAAGTCTGTTTGTCATTCAACAGAAATCATTTATAATGATTATTTTAAACAAAAATTATTAGAACACTCCAGGACCATTTTTTTAAAAGTTATAAAAATTTAATGTAAGACCAAATGATACAGGCTGCGTACTTAAACTCAAGTACACAAAACATGAGTAGTAAAGAGTATTACTACATGGTATTATACGAGAAATATGGCATACAATTGCTGACAGTTTACAAAATACTGCCGCACTAGCGCTGCTCAAAGGCACAGGTACTACCAAGGGATTGTGTGGTTCAACTACCTTCCTCAAGAAACTAAATTATTGGAAAAACTAAATAATTTTAAAAAGCATATAAAGGAATACTCATTAAAAAAAACCCTGTAAATAAAGAATTTATAACTATTAAATAATAGCATTTAAATTAAATTGGTTGTAAATGATAATATTAATAAATAGAATTTAATTAAAACTATATTGTATAATATAAATTTAAATATATTATAAATCAAATAATATTAAAATATAAAATAATGATAAGATAATAGTTTAGGTAAACATTTATAATATAAAAACTGTATATAAAGTCAACACACTGATCAGCTCAGGCCTAGGGCCTATCATAAAACAACGATAATCTTAAATAATTTACTTTTGTAATTTTAATTAATTTATTCAAAGATAATTAAAAAAATAAAAAATAACTGACGCCTTAACAAGCTCGACCACGAAGGTGGATCCCTCCCTTAACTTCAGTAACTCTTTAACTAAGTCTTTTATTTTATTAGGTAATTTGAACCAAACATATTTTGTAAGTGGGATTTGTATTCGTATCATTAAATTATCCTTGATTATCAATAGTTCAGTTCAAAATAAATTAATGTTGTAAGGTTAAACTTACCAGATAGAAAAAGAACTAAGGTGAGCGTTAATGGAGTTCATCGTAATAGAAGAGGAAGAAGTCTCTCCAACACGACCACCCCAGTACACGAGCATCAGCTTATATAGGGGTGAAACTGCCATTTCTCGATTTAATGTACTTATACTTTGTATAATTTACTTCTATTGTACTTTAGTAATTTTTTTGTATTGTTAGAATTAAATAAATAAATAATTCTCTCCACAAAAATATATTTCTTTATAGCAAAGCCCTTTCAACCTAACAAGAGGCCATCATCAGTGCTAGCCGTTAAATAAAGAAGAGGGTGATAGATGAGTCTTCAGTCTATCTTTGATCAAATATCAAAGATAGACTCATCTATCTTGATATCTGATCTATGCGACTCATCTATCACCTCTTCTTATTTAACGCTAGCTCTGATGATGGCCTCTTGTTAGGTTAAAAGTGCTTTGCTATAAAGAAATATATTTTTGTGGAGAGACTTCTTCCTCTTTATTACCAGAAAGACGTGAAAAATGTAAAGAAGCTTTGAATTTGAAAGAAAAAGAACACCATAATTTTAATTTTATTAAAAACTTAATGTTTTAAAGGAATGAGACAATTTAGCTCATTTCTTAATCTATTTAGTCTAAATATTTTAACTTTAAATTTTCTAGCTATTTTAATTTGAAAATTTAGATATTTAATTTTTAATCGGTCTACTTTCATTTCTAAAGTGGGGTTTTTGTTAACCTGACTTCTTAAAACAAAAGTTGATCATTAGTGTTGGTGTTTTGCAAAGTGACACAATACCAGCACGTGTTGGTAATTTATCACGAGTATCTGCACTAGATTCGGTCTAGCAAGACACTTTCCTCGAGTTTTCTATTCAAGTCTCCCTAAACAATGTCGTCAAGAGCAGATCCCTCTTCAAGAGTAAAAATATTTTTAAAGTGTCTAATAACTCTTTTTGTACTCTGAAATTTCTAGAGCTACTTTTGAAACAACCACTTCTACATGGTGAAACTATTTCTGTATGATATTAATGAGAGAAAAAATATGAAACTTTAGATAATATATGTATTTGCCTTGTCGTTTTCTAAGTATAAGAATACTTGGTATTGATATTCAATAGATACATTTAAATATAAGTTCTATACTATTTATTTTATTAATATATTTTTTCAAAATAACATTTATTTATAATATATTGATAAATTATTAATAATAATAAAAATACTTATATAAATAGAAAGATAGAATAAGAAATCCATCCAATGGCGAAGATGTTTATTTACAATAAAGCAGAGCGCTTCCGACCTAATAAGAGGTCATCATCAGTGCCTATTAAACAATGAGACAAAGAAAACAGATAAATTACAGAAATGGAGAGATAAAAAAAAATAAATAAACTACTGTAAGGCAGAGATTTAAAAGGTAGAAGTCTCCTACCAGTCTGGCCTAAGTACTCAGCTTGGCACTTATCACAGTGGAGTTCATACACTCCACTACACGATTCTAAAGGGATCGGGTCCTTAACATTACTAAGATGGGTTTTAGAAGTCTTAAGATTGCTGAAGCTAACATTTAAGTTACTACTATTTAAAACACTACCTAAACGCAGCGATAAAATTGCAATTTAAGGAATGGATCACCATTGCTTGATATTTTCAGGTTCTATCGCGTCCTGAGCATAATTACTATTCATAGCTCTAAGCACAAGTCTGGACTCTTTCCTCCTTATTATTTTATTAACTATTTCCTCTGTATATCCTGTGTAGTATTCTCTCATAAAAACATACTTGTATTAAATAAAATATTACATAATCTAAATAAAAAGGTAAAAAATATGAGTTAAATACATGAATGTATTCAATTTAAAAACCAAATTTGATTTATTTTATATAGCTTTTAGAACTTAAATTCATAACTAAATTCAAATAATTTACCACTAAATAAAATAATAATAATAATAATGCCCGTTTTAGGGCCTTTCGGCCCTTCAGGGTATTTGCCCTGCGGGAACAACCTCGGGTGGGTCACATCTACTATGCTCAAAGTAAAGCTAAAGTTGGCGAAATCTTTTTACAACAAAGTCTATTCATAAAAAAACTGAGAGCATAGCCCTGGGTGTGAACCCCGGACCTCCGGTGCGAAGTCCAGTACTATACGACCACGGCTTCGGAGGCAGATTACCGCTAAGTATTTAAATTTAACTCATCTTAAAATTATTCAATTTCCTTAAAAGAAAAACAAACAATCTGAAACAATGTTGCACAATCTCAAGATCTTTAGTCGAGTGTAAGAAAATATTTAAGCAAGAAAATTTAATTTAACGGGGTTTTCTCTAGATTTTCCTTGTTATTAAGACATGACCCCCCCCCCCCCTACTTCTCTTGTTTCAATTTCTAACCCTTCTTTCCTCTCTTGTTCTAGTTAAGCTAATGAGCTAATTTTCATACTGGTTTTTCTTCTTTTTTAAAAAATTTTTCATGAAAGAATTCAGAAACAAGATACGACGCATAAACACTTCATATTAAAGTGATTAAGGTGGAAATATTACCTCATTTAAGTCTTTCCTCTCTCAGAATTTATTTTGGAAAAGATTTGTGATTGAATTGATGGTGAGATTTGGACCCAGAGATGTGTCCGATCTGCTTGAGAGGGCCTTGACCACAGAAAAAAGTAAGGGAAAAAAGAACTTTATGAATGAACTATATAAAAAAATCCTTTCCAGGAATGAACGTAGTAAATGGAACTTGGTACAAAATCGATAATATTGAGAATAGAATAATAAAAAAATAGAATAAAAATAATTTTATGATGATAAATAAAAGAGTCCCTCCACTTGATTACTGGATTAAAGAAAAAATCTGGCTTTCAACCCCAAAATGGTCATCATCAGTGGCTTAAGCTAAGCTAATCATTAACTCTTACAGATCTTTTAAGCGAGGCTTTGTACCATTTATAGTAGTATCTTAATACAGGCCCGTAACCAAGGAAGGCCTGGGTGGTGTTTTGCCCTCTCTGGCGTAGTAGATTTTAGGGCAAGTCCCTTAAAGGTGTGTGAAACATCGCTCTTCTCTAAGATTGGTCCCCCTTTCACAAGTTCAGGCTGTATATAGGCCGGTCTACATATTACTTTCTTATTAATTTACTATTAATAAAATAATTAATAATCTATCTACTTGATTAATCTACTTAATTAATAATCTACGTAATTAATTTACTTTTAAGATGAGTGCAGACGAGCGTGTATCTGAAATTTTGGTCTGTATTGCGAAAAAGTGACGCTTCAAAGTTCAAAAGTTCTGTAATAACGTTAAAATATTATTTAAAATTACTTTTTTAATCGAAGGTAATTAATAACAAAATATATTTTCAATCTGAGAAATCCTGTATAAAATGGTTGTAACAATTGAAGCAATAATAATAATATAACTTTGCAACAATAAAAGAAATCGCCTTAGATTTCCTGAAGGTATTCGAGGCTTTAGAAGAATAGACCAGAAAACAATCAATATGAGACAGGATTAGATACAATTCTAAAGAATTGAGGGATGCTATTCTAAAGGATTGGGTTAGGTAAGGGAAAGAAAAGGTATTGTAGAGAATAGATGGAGGGAAACATATATTGTATCTACTGTCCAAAGGACAGTGCTGCTTTGGAGACAAAACTTAACCTATATACCTGGGTTGTACATCTAATTTATTAGGTAACTAACTGACCTGTCCAGTTAAGTTCTTGCAGTATTTTGTTCTTATCAGCTATTTTTCTTTTTCTAAAGTTTCCTTTTAAAGTTTAGAGAAAAGATTTATTTCGTTTATTATGTTAACCATTACTGGTTTAATGGTATCAACGAATTACATTGCCAGCTTACTATTCCCTGTTTTATATGAGAGGATATGATTGGATAACTGTTTAAGGATAACAATTCACCTAACATGTCTAAATATTAATAAAATCTTTGCTCAACAAATAGCGTAATAGAGTAACAAGACATTTATCTTGCTATCTCTACTAATCTATTCTAGGTATAATTTCCATTACCCTACCAACTGGCGACGTAATTAATTACCAGTAACACCTAACAAAGTAACTCTTAACTCAACAAATGAATATGAACTCTTAGTAACAACAACTTATATGAACTCTTAACTCAACAAAATTAATATGAACTCTTATGTAACAACAACTTATATGAACTCTTAACTCAACAAAATTAATATGAACTCTTATGTAACAACAACTTATATGAACCTTAACTCAACAAAATGAATATGAACTCTTATGTAACAACAACTTATATGAACTCTTAACTCAACAAAATTAATATGAACTCTTTATAACAACAACTATATGAACTCTTAACCTCAACAAAATAAATATGAACTCTTATGAAACAACAACTTATATGAACTCTTAACTCAACAAAATAAATATGAACTCTTATATAAAAACAACTTATCTGAACTTTTAACTCAACAAAATGAATATGAACTCTTATATAACAACAACTTATATGAACACTCAACAAAGTAAGAGTTCACATAAATCTTTATCCTATACTTAAACTCTATCAACTAGTACATCTTATATATATAGCGTATTTTTGAATTCAGTTTTAATTTTTTTTGTGGTCTCCCTCATATAAATCACATCATATGACGTCCGTTCTGAAAAAAACTAGATTTATGATTTTTAACTATATCCACTTTCTAATACAAATTGTCCTCCCTAAATACATACAACTTATTCTTATCTATTGAAAAAATACCATTATTCCTAGCGATCTGTTTTAATTTCCTTTTTAATACTTGCCTTAAAAGCAAAAAAACTTTATCGGTTAAAATATAACTGAATAAGGGGTAAATATGGGTCATGACCGTGGGTATTACCAGATGTTGTAAATGTACTTTATAGGGCGCAGGGCGCCTTAATGCTTAAAAGGGCGCTCTAAGTTCAACGCCCTTTAACTCCCTAGCTTTCTTTCTATTTTTATTTTATTTCGTAAAAAATTTAACTTTTATGTCTCTCAATAACATCATTTTAACAACATGATGTCTTAAAAAGTTTAACAATTGGTTTTACTGTAAATTTTGTGGTTTTAAACTTTTTATTTGAATGTATTTTTCATTTTGAAGTTTACATTTGTAAAATTTGATGAAAGTGATGAAATTAAATTTTAAACTATTCCGTCACGTGGAGTTGGCCTGCGTTCTACAAGTTGATTTCATTAAAACCATTTTATTCTTGTCAACAATTTTTCATGGTAAATTATGTAAAAAAATGTAAAATCCTCCAAAAAATGATCTCTGATACATCGAAAACCTGATTATTATGAACCCTTATCATACTAATAATGATTTTGTTGGCTGACTTTGTTATCCTTTACTTATATTGCAATTTATATGGGTTATGTTTATGTTAACTTAATTTTTATGTTGATTTAATGTAATACATTCATGTCTTAGTTTTTTAACTTGTTAATAATTTGTTTATTAATGAACTATTTAACTTGTTCCTAGTTTTTGTACTCGTATAATGTATGTTTATGTTTTGTTGTAATTAATTAATTATACTATTTTAGATTTAAGCTTTTTTGTAATTAATTAATTATAATATTTTAGATTTAAGCTTTTTTGTGACTTTATTTTTTTGCTTACTTGTACTCTTCTGTTCCTGACTTCAAATAATAGCAGATTATTTTATTAGGCGGTAAAGTAGCATTTTATAGATGCGGAAATTTGTTTTTTGACGAGTGATAGCTAAACTAATACTTTCCAAAGTAGTAAATCACTTTACGGTGATATACTATTTCTTGAGAGAGCATTAAAAAGAAAAAAATAAATGTAAGTTTATTTCTCACAATTTTTTCCTTAATTTTGATACAAATCAACAGTACAATTGTATAGAATTTGTGAACTTAGTATGCACTGGATTGTCGATCTTTTCATTGTTTATTCTTCTTTATCTTCTTACATTTTAGGTTAAACCTAATATGTCCGGCAATAATTTCTGTCCGATAATTATTCTTAGTGACTTGGCAATCAAATCGCGCTTAACTGACTTTTTGTGTCAGTAAAGTACATTCTTTACTGCCGCTCAAAAAAATAAAAAATAGTTATTATTTTTTTATTAAAACAAAGGTTAGAATTACAGTCAGATTAAATAAAAAAAAATCGGCTGCGATTTTTTTATAGTCAGATTAAATAAAAACTTTAGACTTGCTTTGCTCGTCTTTGTCGTTGAATGTTTTCTGTACTTAAAGATGAAGTGGTACTTCGATCTTGCAATGCTTAACTTCAGAAAAAAATACTGATCAAAAAGCTTAAAGTGTACGGATTTTGGACTCGCTTCGAATGCCGACTTAAAGACGTGCGAAGCGGACAAAGAATTTAATATTAATATAAGATTCTGTTCTGAGGCCATAAATCAAGTATTCTGAGGCAATCAAAATGTCAACCACGTCTATGACTAGCAAATTTGTTGAGAAAATGTTATTTTGAATGCAATAGCGGACAGGTCTGTTTATTATAATTTTAAGGCGGAATAAACAGAATGAGCCTGCGAATAAAACTGAAACAAACAAAAATTGCTCTGCTTCCATATTCCATATAGATAACAATTAAAACATTTAGATAAATCCTTTACTACAATCATTAAATTTTTATATTAAAAGTATAAAATTTCATATCTGATTCAATTTTCAGTGGGGGGGGGGTTAAAGGAAATTAATTTCTTGATCTGTTGCCAGACAAAGTGTTTGCTAATGTTGGCTACACTGGGTAATATTCCCAAGTGAACAGTCTTGGGAATGCCGCATTATGTTAAACTCACCAAGTCTCTCTAACCTTTTTCTTTAATAACTAAATAAATATGAATTATATATATTTGTTAGACTTTTATATGACTGTTATGACAAAATGCAGTCGGCTATATTTTCTAATCTGCTGTACTATTGACTTCCTTCTCCTTATCTTCTTTATTCTTCCTTATTTTGTTGGGGGATTATTAACGTAGAATAAATAGGACAAATTATTTCAAGTGTGGATTTCAAACAAAATATAGATTATTTTTCATCAAATTTCTCGGCAACAGCATCTGATGATCCATCAAACCCGGATCAGTGTTAAATTCCGTTAACTGTTAAACTATATTGAGTTTGAATTTATTAAATTTAATCTTCTCGGCTGAACTGCAAGACATTGAGTCTGAGTTTCAACAGAAATCTTACTCTTTAGCGGTGTTTTGCATCAGACAGAAAGCATGATGTCTTAAACCTCTCCCTTCCTAATTTTTGAACCGTTTTAAGAAGTTTAAAAAAAATGACATATACATCGACTAACCATAATGTTTGCAATAAAAAGTCGGATATCTCAAACCTTAGTACTATTTATAAAAATTTGTTACATCCTTTTAAAACTAATTAGTGCAATTGTATTTCAAATAATTGAACGAACGTAAGTGTGTTCTTACATTTTAGAAGATTGTACATAGATTCCTCTATGTAGCGAGCGAAGGAATATTTATTAATTCCTCTATTAATAAATATTTTTATTTGATGTATTCTTCTGACGTGAGTTCTTGATGCAACGCATTACCAGTATTTTATTAGCAGACAATTATATTTTTAGTATAATATAAAAACATGTATATAATTGTAAAATAAAGTGCAATCATAAACAATAATAATTAGCGAATAGAAAGAAGATTTATTACATTTAAGAGAGTCTTGCTCCATTTAGGGAGTTGTAATTTGTAGATCTTTGTTTAAAAATTAATATAACTCAACAACGTTGTTACCTTTTTGTTTTTACGGAATTTTTGTTCCTAGAGGAACAACTATAAATGAAAGAAAAAACATTTAAAAAGCAAACTCGTAATTATTTAGGTCATAGAAATTTCACAGTGATGTTCCGAAAGGCGACATTGTGTGCCATTGCGTATAATTTAGACTTTTGAACCAGTTTTCATTCTACTATTTCAGCCAGTTTTGGCTTTCCTCATAGTTAAACATTATTAACCTCATCCCTGGAAAACCTCACAGCATTTTTTTTCTATGGCTTATCTATGTCCAAACTTCTAAAAGCAAAGCGACGATTTTTAGGTTGGCAACACTAACTTTACCTTGAAAATAAAGGGCCTAGTCGTTTTTAGCTTAAAATTCAAATTATTTTAAGTTTACTTATTTTACGTGTGTGTTTACGTAATTTGAACTAAAAAGAATTGGCGCACTCAATAACTTAAGATGGTTAACTTTACAAAGAATATGCAGAAAACGGCCAATCAATTTTTTGTTTAAAAAGTAGTTACTATTTTAGAGAATATTTTTACTTTTCCTCATTTATACCGTAGGTATATAGGAAAAGTATTGTGTTTGCAAAAAAATCCGAAACCGGGATGAAACCGAAGTTATCGGATTCAGGCCTATTAAGGCGTCCTGAGTGGTTTTCGCAAAGTTGTCTGTCTGTAAGTGTGTGTGTGTGTGTCTGTTATTATCGTAGCGTCCAGTGTATGCTAGAGAGTTGAAATTTTGTACAAAAATCAGTCTACCAATTTTAGCCTATTAATTTCTATTAAATAACGTGTGTACGTTTTGGAAAATATCCAATATTGGGAAATGATCCAATTGAGTTAAAATTTGGTACAAGAATATATTATTACCTAATAAATAAGTACACTAAGTTTCGTTTCAATACGACAAGTATATCTATGATTTTTGTTGCATCATACAAATTAAGTAGCATTGAGCGTGGTCAGTGCTGTATGGGGGACCATTGTGATTGATTCGGATGCATTTACTACATCAAGATGAGCGAAGCGAGTCCGAAAGCATGATGCGGTATAAATTTGGCGAACTGTATTTCTGAGGACGAGCGAAGCGAGTCCGAAGCAAGGAGGATAAGCGTAGCGAATCCGATGTAATGAGGAAAAGTTCCGAGGTACCCCGCATCCGATTTTTTAACCCATGACTACAGTAGAATGGGAATACAATACAAAATTTTACTGTTCTTATGATTGACTGAAAATTGTACCACCTAAATTCAATGGTGATTTGTATGGCTCAGGAATGCTTCAAAATTTATAGCGGGTTTAAATAAATGAAAAATTTAAGGAAATATTTTTCCAATCAAAATTACTCTACGAGTGATTTGGTTATTATTACTCAACCCCACAATTGGTTAAATTACTGTACATTTAGCTTACGGTAATAGTCCATTGCCACATTACCACACAGAGTATCGAATTATCGCGTGAATACGGTACCTATCACAACTATGATTTGGAGTTTTCGGAATAGATATAGAGTAGAGGTTTGAGATAGATAAACTTGCTTGATGTAACTGCTTTCATGGCAAATACCATTAACTAACTACATTATATATTAATCAGCTTGGATGATTTTAAAATTCTTAATTAAAGAAGATCTTTTTTCAAGGAGTGATTCGTTTGAATCGGGAACAGACACGGAATCGATAAAATTTACGATTCGAAATAAAATTTGACATTTGTTTAAACATTTTTTTCTATTTTGAAATAGATTAAATATTTATTTTAAAACTTTTTTCAGTCGACTAAGTTATTTTATACCGATCAAATATTTTAACGAAGTTTTGATTAGTATATTTTTAAATAATCTTCTGAAAGTGACCAACTACGCGAAATCAATTAACAGAATTGCTTCTTTATCTTTATAATTACATTCCTTTCTGTTAATGAAAATACTCAATTAAATAATTTCAAAATTATTAATTTAAAAAAGACATTTCTTTATAGTAATTCTTCAATTAAATAAAATTAAAGATCCTTTGTGTTTTAATTGGATTTTTAATTTTTATTCAAAAACTGATAAATTCAAATGACGGTTTGTAGTAAGCTTTTTTTTTGTAAAATTAATTAAAAAAAATACAAAGTAATTATAACAATTGAAATATTTAAGTAAAATTGAGTTTTTGTAGTTCAGGGATGTGGCGTTTTGTATAAATATATTTGTAATAAAAATAATCTTAACATTTTTGAATTTACTTGGTCATGCAGTTGATGTGAGCGAGGCCCGCGTGAGTAAGTTCTTTATTTTATTTACGTACCAGGTCAATGAGGGAGTTTTCACGACAATGAACATTTTTATATTGAATTTCAAATAGCTTTTATAATAAGCAAGAGGCGTTCAGCCTCTTAGCCGCTACGCGTTGTCGGGGGCCGCTGCACAGCCTCCGCGCCGCCCTATACACTATAAGGATTTAATATATATATATTTACTTCATCGAGTTTATATGAGTTCGTTTTTTCACCACCTGTTGTAACATCTCCGCTCTTCTATTATCTTTAATCTTTATTAATGCCATGTTTATTTTTTTTAATATTGTCAGATATTCCTCTAGTAAATGTAAGCCCTATTCTAGTATGGAAAATTATTAACATGCGCAATTTAGTGAGCGAAGCGAGCCTTTTTATATACATAATAATATTACAAGCAATCAAGCGAGCGAAGTGACCCCTTTTTAAGCATATTATATACTAAATATATGCAATCAAGTAAGCGAAGCGAGCCCTTATTACTATTCATCCTTATAAATATGCACAATTAAGGGAGTGACGCGAGCCTTTCCTACTATGTATTATTATAAATATACGTAATCTAGAGAGCGAAGCGAGCCCTTTTTAAATTAAATCATTATAAATATACACAACCTAGCGAGCCTTTCTTACTATGTATTATTGTATATGTCCTTTCTTACTAAGTATGAGTTGTTGTCCTCTTCCAACAACAACTCTATTGTCAACATCCGATTAGTTCTACATTTATCTACTGTTATCACCCTACTTCTGCCTTATTCAACTATAGCTGTACTATATCTCCTGTGATCTTCACATACTTGCCATCTCAAATCTTTAAACTTCCTAACTGTACACACTGGCGAGAGGAGCATTTGTGGCCACGCTAAAGGATCCTTTTTAACTCTCTGTTAAGTCAAGGCCCGGTCGCAAGTCCGTGGGTTTTGATCGTTTCCAGCTTGAGACATAGCTTTAACTAGTAACCATAGCCATTCCCTTTCCAATTTCAAGAAGTGCTCTTCGGTAGCTGATCGTCGTGCATTGTTCCGTTTATATTTCTATGTGTTATGTATATTTTCTCTTTATGAATAGAGTTTTATATAAATAAATAAATATATAACATATTAATATATATATATATATATATATATATAATTATATATATATGGGGAACCCCCACCCCCTTTAAAAAAACTCGCCCTCCCACCCCCCTCCAGGGCCCAACCTCATAAGATCATTTTTATTTGAAAAATCGATAAAATATACAAAAATAATATGTTCTATATATATAAACACTTTATTTACAAAAATAAATATGTGGAGCTGGCCTTATACAAAGGGATGCTACATAATTAGCGTACATATCTAGCGTAATCTAAAGACAAATATTAAAATTAATAAAAAAAAAATTTGATACAGGTAGGTTTAAGTCATAGTATATACATAACGCTAAGAAAAATAGGTTAGTCAAAAATAAGAATAATAATACAATAAGAATTAAATGAAAAAAAAAAAAATAATATTCCTTTTTGGCTAAAAGTCGAAATTTTCCTTCGGGGAAAGGATTCTAAATTTTTTTGAAGAGACTTCGGTTTCAGCTTAATAATGCAAGTGCTTAATAAGCTTAATAAGTGCATAATAATTTTATAATTTAAAAAAAAATAATATTAAATCCGCGGTTTTTTCAGGAGGGAAGGATATTATACAAACAAACCTGTAAATATTTGCTCAGCAACATAGCAATGAATTGGATATCTTTGAGGTTAGTTTTAGAGCTTGCATGTATAGCATGTACTATAGTATCAGTTAACAGTCAAGGAGCTACTACAACTACTACTCCTGCTACTACTACTACCGTAGCTACTACAACTACAGCAGCTACTACTACTATATCTGTAGCTACTTGCACCAGACAAGGGTTTTCTGTAAGTTTGTTCAAGTTTTAATAATTAATGCTCTGCTACTCCTATAGCAACTACATACTTATCTTATATTACTACTTCCTACTTTACTACTACATACATATACTTTACTCCTACTTTATTACTACTTCATACTTATATACCTTCAATTACTACTACATACTCTTATATTACTACTTCCTAGACTATACTACTCTACTACTACTCCTACGTCTATTATTACTACATAATCTTATATTACTAATTCCTACTTCTATTACTACTACATACTCTTCTATACCCCAGACTCTCTTGTGGGGTTCCACAAGGAAGATCCTTTCACCACTTCTTTACGCCTTTTCACCTCAGACCTTCCTGAACATCCATCTTCATCAGTTCAATCCTTTGCAGATGACAAAAATATCCAATCAGTCCACACAGATCCAGTTCAGGCTTCAAATAATATACAAGACCATCTTGATTCCTTAGAAACATGGTTTCAAAGGAGAATAAAAGTGGAGATTAAAGTGAATGCTCAAAAAAGCAATCACTTAACATTCATCCTATTTGTCCACCCCTATAAGACATTTGTCCACTCCTATTTCTCAATCAGTCTCCAATTCCTATATCTACCACTGCACGTTACCTGGGTTTACACTTCGACAGCAAATTAACATGGGCGCATCACTCAAAACAAAAAAGTTTGGAAGGGAACCGTCGTGTCAGAATCCTCCAACTTGATAAAAGGTCGAACCTTACATTAGATAACAAACTACTCGTTTACAAAAGCATAATAAAACCATCATGGTCATACGGTGTTGAAGTATGGGGTTCCACAAAACCTTCCAATCTTAAACGAATTCAAGTCCTTCAGTCCAAGGTCCTCCGCAAAATAGTTCAAGCTCCCTGGTTCGTATCCAACATAACCGTCCACAATGACCTCAAAATTCCGTTCGTCAGACATTGTTTCCTCTCGATACAATTCCTTTCATTCCAAATTAGATTCCCATCCTAATCATCTTGTCCAAACCCTACATTTAAAAACCATTACTTCCAATTCCCCACGATGCCTTCGAAGACAGTGGCCGCGTAACCTTCTGTTACAGAAGTAATATACTCAATATTAATTTTAATGCAAAAACACAAAAATTTAACTATTCATAATTCATCTAATTTCTATTCCACTAATTTAGTTCAAGCCAAATTTTTATATTATGAGTAAAATATCAACATTTAGCTAACCACGCCAAGGAGTATCACCACTGGGTGATTCCTCCTATCAAGACTGCCAAGTCACTTTAACCAGTATGAGCACTATGTCAAATACATTTATTGTAGACAATAATCAATAAAGTTAAAAAAATTTCTATTAGTCCCACCTTCCTTGACCGTTGTGATTATAATGATATCTTAATAGTAAACCTAATTACTTTTTTAGTGCGTAGCCGACGCCGAGTGCTGCAGTTCAAGATGTAGGTTCTCTTACGCATTCCAAGCCAGGGTTTGCGTTGGAACCAGATTCATTGTTCCCGGATATTATTACTACGGTTACTACCCTTACTATTATTACTACTATTATCCTTACTACTATTACTACGGATATGGAAGGTATTACGGATATGGTGGCGGCGATGCGTTCTATAGAGGAAGAAGAGTTGTCAATACGGGAAGGAAAGCCGTCAACACTGGAAGAAGAACAGTCAACACCGGAAGGAGAACAGTCAATACCGGAAGAAGAACAGTCAATACCGGAAGAAGAGTCCCTAGTACCGGCAGACGCGGTTAAAATTACAGTATAATAAATATAATTAATTAATCTTTTCGCAAATGTTTGTTTTTAAAACCCTTCCTATAAAATTTGCTTTTAAATTTTAAAAGTAATTTTTGTTGATTAACAAAGGTCATTGTACTCCAGCACCCCTAAGAAGAAAACTGTTTTATTTATTATCTGTTGTGTCAAATGTCGGGTTTCGCCTCTTACTAAACAACAGGATTCTAGCCCAGAGTCACGCTGAAAATAGTCGTTACGGGAATCGGCCTCTTGGAAAGGTGAAGAAGACATAAGTATGGGATCAAACTCATGTACAAACGGGAAAATTATGACACATGGTGCATCCAGACACAAGCCCTCCTAAGAGTGGGCCTGTGGAAACATGTGTCGGGTGAAATACCTAGACCCTTAACGGAAGACGAGAGAGATAAATGGGAATTGAACTATTGTTTAGGTATTCAATTGAATGTACAAAAATACAGTATCACAGCAAAGTAAACTAAATATATTAATGAAATCTTAAAATGGTTTGACTTTGAGTCTTGTAAACCTGCAAGATCTCCTATTATACAAGGACTTAAATTAGAAAAGGCTCGATATATAGATAAGTTATTGCCTTATCAAAGCCTAATTGAGTCGTTGATGTATTTAGCTATGGTAACACGCCCAGACATGAGCCTATGCCATGAGCTACCTAAGTCAATTTAACTCGTGCTACAACAAGGAGCATTAGACGACGGCCATGAGAGTCCTTAGGTATATTAGTGGCACAAAATCCTTATCTCTGACATTCAGAAAATCTGGCCATTTACTGACTGGAATGACAGATACGGACTTGTTCCCTGCGAAGAAGACAGGAGGTCCTTCACTGTTTCTTTATGGTGGAGGTCCAGAAAGCAGCGGACTGTGGTGCTGTCTACAGCAGAAGAGGAATACATGGCTCTCACAGAAGGTGCAAAGGAGGCCATCCACCTGAGTCAGCAACTGAGTGGCATGGGAATACGTCAGGAATGCGTCACGCTATACAGCGACAACCAGGCAACACAAAACCTCGTCATAAGCGTTTAGTCAGAGCACTCGCTAGAAGCATATCAGCACCAAAGAGCACTTCATCAGAGACGCCATCAGAAACGGCCGCATCGAGTTAATGTGTAGACCGAGTGAGAACTTGAGGCCGACCAACTAACTATAGCATTCAAAGCGGTAGCGCTAGAGGAGTTCATCATATAATGATAAATAAAAGAGTCTCTCCACTTAATTACTTATTAAAAAACAAAGCCGGCTTTCAACCCCAAAAAGGTCATCATCAGTGCCTAACAAACAAATAAATATAACATAATAATAAAACAACAAGTAAATAAAAAAGTAAAAATATACAAAACGCACTACTATACAAAAAGAAGTCAAACAAATATAAACTTAAACATACATCAAAAAAGTTTAAAAAAAGGTTAAATAATCTTCTTGTTCCTTTCCTTCATCTCACCGGTATGTTTATTTTAAGACTGCTTTTTTAACCTTTTTTTAAACTTTTTTGATGTATGTTTAAGTTTTATATTTGTTTGACTTCTTTTGTATAGTAGTGCGTTTTGTATATTTTTACTTTTTTAATTACTTGTTGTTTTATTATTATGTTATATTTATTTGTTTGTTAGGCACTGATGATGACCTTTTGGGGTTGAAAGCCGGCTTTGTTTTTTAATAAAGTAATTAAGTGGAGAGACTCTTTATTTATCATTAACTATAGCAAACCAAAACGAAAATTGTTTTATTTATTGTCAATTATAGTCCATTGTGTCGTGTTTCGCCTCTAACTAAACAACAATTTAAAAAATTAATTCTATGAGTACCAGAACCGGTGAAAAAACAAAATGTTTTATTAATGGATTTACTTTCTCTCAAATCAAGCCCACAATAATTTTAGAATGCTAAGAAGTCAAGTACCTTGAATATTTAATTATTTAATTTTAAATATCACTATTGGGAACCTTTAATGATTAACAGTAACCAATACTGACCCTGGCAGCTTTCCAATCCTCGAGTAATGTTTCTAATGCTATACTTCCCATGAAGAATTCCTTTTTTCTGTGTAGTAAGAACTGAAGAACTCAACATCTTTTTGTAACACAGCTGGAAATATGGCATCCGGCCCTGCAGCCTTGAATGGTCCGAATCAAGGGCCCATTTGGTTACCTCGTTGCTTATAAAATGGTTAGCAAAATTCCAGTTGGGTTTCGGGATTGTCATTTCCTCTGAGTTATTCTCAGAGAAAATTTGTAAAAGGATAGTTAACAGGATTTGTTAACTTGTTTGTCTTAAGGAAGTTAAGAGTATCCTCTACCCTATCAATGTGTAGGTAATCAATCAATACCCTATCAAAGTGAGATATCCTAAAGAAATCAAAGATTATAGGCCTATCAACATTTTGTGCTCACTAGGTAAAATATTGGACAAGATAGTTTTCCAGCAATTTAATGAATTTCTAAAGAATAATGATATCATGGATACATATCAGTCGGGTTATAGGCAGTTTCATAGTACGCAAACTTGTTTGATTCAAATCCTGGATGACGTAAGGAAAGCAATGGACAATAAGATGGTCACAGTTCTTTTATCTATTGATTTGTCACGTGCTTTTGATAATATTAACAGGCGCATTTTACTTGCAATACTTAAATATATCAATGTATCAAAAGACACACGTCGGTGGTTCTGGAGTTATTTTTAAGAATGTAATTAAAACAAAATTATTACAGTTATACTCAAATTGTTAGTAGCTATACTTCGTTATTTGAGTTTTTCCTAATGTTAACTATATTTTTACTTAAATTTGTTATTCTATCTTAAGTCTATTTTACTTATTACAATTATGCATAAGTTTTTACATTCTTTTTTAAAATAATATTGTAAAATTTAAAAATTAATTGTAAATAGTGATTTTTTTGTTAATCTATTGTAGTGGCGCTCTTTGATATTATCAACTTTCTATGCTAAGTCTAAAATAAGAAAACTCATCCTTTCTTTGTTTTTTCTTTTTAAATCAACTTTTTGTATTATTCTTTTTAATTCTCTTTTAAAATTAATTTCTTTGAATTTATTACCTTGTTACAAATTTCTTTTTTTTTTTTCATTTTAATCTGTTGGCAACAGAAATAATTGATGTATTAATGTAATTATTGTAAATTTGTGTCTGGTTAAGTGGAAGAGAGGACCTTAAGGTCCTAACTTTGCCAGATTAAATAAAGCAATTTATCTATCTATCTATCTATCTATCAATCCAACTTTCATCCATCCTTTTGATAGTTCCTACTTCTTTATCCTTTCCTTCCATGTTCCTTCAATATTTTTGCTAATCTGGAGGACTCGGGGAGTGACGTAACACTACCTCAATAGATCCTTTTTTCCTTTTCCTAATTTTAATTTATATCTTACTTTCACCTTAGAATTCTCTTCTCGCTTGTACGTATTTGTCCCATTCTGTTTCTGTTAGTTTTAACTTAATTACCCCGAGAATTAATTTGTTGTAAACCTCATCATTATATTCTAATCTTTTTGCAAGATTTGAAAAAGCTGAATCGTGGTTATTTTATAACAAAAATGAAGAGATTTATCTTAATAGGAGATATATATTTAAAAAAGATTAAGTAAATAATTTAGATAGAGACGAATTATCCGTAATACTAACCGAACAGTATTACATATATGCATTGAAGGTATTAGCCTATATACACATTATCAAGGCGTGTAGTTTCATTCATACATTTCTACTTTTTCTCATTTATACCGTAGGTATATAGGAGAAGTATTGTGTTTGCAAACAAATCCGAAACCGGGATGTTACCGGAATCATCAGTTTCAGGTATTTTAAGACCTCCTGAGTGGTTTTCACGAAGTTGTCAGTCTGTGTGTATGTCTGTCATCATCGTAGGTTCTAGTGTATTTTTATGCTAGAAAGTTGAAACTTTGTTCAAAAATCAGTCTATAAGTGTAGCTGTGCTATCCGGAAAATATTTATAATATCAAAAAAAATTTTAAAAATCGGAAAATTATCCAATAAATAAGTACTTCAAGTTTCGTTTCAATACAAGTGCATCCATGAAATAAGTACATCTTGAAACTTTGTACAAGAATCAGTCTATTGGTGCAGTTATGCTGGACAGGAAATAGACTTCAACTTATGGAAATACACACTCCATAAGTAGTCATATACAACCACAATAAGAAATCAAATACACACTCCATAGGTAGACACATCCACACTCTATAAACAGACATATACACACTCTATAAGTAGTCATATACATACTTTATAAGTAGTCATATACACATTCATAAGTAGTCATATACACACTTCATTAGTAGTCATATACACATTCATAAGCAGGCGCGGATACAAGGGGGTTGACGAAGGGGGCGTCCCCCCCCCCTTCCAAGATCCAAAAAATGGAGGAAAAATTAAAGAAAAAGAAAGTAGCTTAGGAACCGCCGTTTAATTTTTTTTAAATTTAGAAAAAAAAATCAATCAAGCTCGCTTCGCTCGCATGATTTGTTATTCATTGATTTTAAAAAAATCTGCTATTTTGTACACTTAGGACTGAAAATATTTCAGTTTATTACAGAAAATAATTCACTCCTTCACTCCGCAATAGGGCAACTCAGAAAAGAAATGTTATATACTCATTCCTGTTACAAGGTACGCCAAAATTTAGCTCGATGGTAGATGGCCCCCTTATTTATTTTTTATTTATTTATTAACATACTTGAGGTTACTCTATTACAAAGTTTCTCAATTGTCCAAATGAGAAACTTAGCTTAGTCCTTAGCTGGAGTTTAGGGAACACCTGTCATTAATTATTTTGACATGATGCCATTTAAGTAATTTAACATTAGTGTTTAGGGGTTGATCGACTCTGCGAGGAGTTTCACATCTTGCTATTCATGTCGGAAATAAGTTGACACGTAGCCGCTACGCGGCCTCGACCCCCTCAGGAATGCTTCAGGCCGAGGGCCTCCTCGAGGCCGCTTCGTGGCCACGTTATTTGTATTTTGTTTGTTTACACGTTATTGTTAATGGTTGTTTGCCATGTATTTAGCGAATTATCGCCGCCATGCTATGGCCTCTTCAAGTCCACACAATCGTTGTTTTAGTATTAACTTTTACATGACACTTTGCCATGTATCTAGCGAAGTTTCATCGCTCGATATGAACCCTTTGGGGCCATATAGACGTTTATATGCATACAATGAGATGTATATAGTGTTGAAAAATTATCTTTCACCCACTGTATACAAAATGAAAACTTTAATTTTAATAGCGGATGACGTCATAATTAAGTTATTTTCCAATAACGCTACTTAGAATGAATACTGAGAATACTTAGAATGTAGCGTAATTTGTTTTTAAAAAAAACACGTAAATTGTTTTCCAAACAATAGGCCTCATAACCTTCTTAACATCTCGCCATACGCCAAGTTTCTTTGTATACAGGTAGATCTTTTACACACACACACACACACACACAAGAGAAAAAGTTCCGAGGTACCCCATACCCGATTTTTTTAAATTATTCATTTAAAAAGTAAAAAACTGTAAGTGATAATTAAAATTTAACTGTAAGTAATAATTTAATTACTTTTGTAATAACATTTGACATTAGGGAATGCAAATTACACTTTGACACAAATTGTAATGAAGTTATATCATAACTTAGATAAGAATTAACAATTACATAAAATATATATGAATTTAATTTATCAAACCAATCTTTGTTTGTTCATGAAATTGACTTCAACAAATTGTATGTATTGGTAATGAAAAAATATTGTTATCAGCAAATATCAAATCAAAAATTTTATGTTATTTATATTAATTAATTTATTCCGTGATTATTATTTGTTATTACTTGCTTTATTCATCGTTGTATATTTCTTTATGCTTGTTCAACTCAGAGAGAGTAAGTATTAAGCGGTATTTTTTCTATGATCTTAGGTTTTCTTTTACCGAAATTCTTATCACAATGTTTATTAATTTGATTAAAATCAGGTTAAACTTAAACGGGCAGCATTGTGCCGGAGGAAAACATGAGAAGATGATATTATAAGAATAAATATCTCAGTCATGATATTATAGGACTAGATATCTCAGCCATGATATCATAGGACTAGATATCTCAGTCATGATATTATAGGACTTGATATCTTAGTCATGATATTATAAAACTAGATATCTTAGTCATGATATTATAAGACTAGATATCTTAGTCATGATATTATAAGACTAGATATCTTAGTCATGATATTATAAGACTAGATATCTCAGTCATGATATTATAGGACTAGATATCTTAGTCATGATATTATGAGACTTCCTTACATCTTTATATTCTTCTCTTCAGCACTGTTGATAACCATTTTGGTTAAATGCCCATTTTTCCTTTTCCTCATTTATACCGTAGGTGTATAGGAAAAGTATTGTGTTTGCAAAAAAATCCATAACTGGGATGACACCGGAATTATCCGTTTTAGATATTTTTTAAACCTCCTAAATATTTATCTCAAAATCTGTATGTGTGTGTATGCGTTTGTTTGTGTGTCTGTTATCATAGTAGCTCCCACTGTATTCACACTGTATAGTACAATATATGCTAGGAGTTGAAACTTTGTACGAAAATCACTCTATAGGTGTAGTTGAAAATTGAAGAGCACTAAGTTTTATTTTGATACGTTTGTTTACATATGGCTTTTGTTGGATTTCAAAATTTTTAATATTATTGAGCGAGGTCAGTACTTGAATGGGTGACCGCTGGCATTAAAACGGATATTTTCTCTATCTAAGGACGTAAACGAGAATGGAGGATTAAGTTATTTTCATATCCTGAGGACGAGCAAAGCGTTTCATACAATTTTCGAGAGAAAAATAAGTTGATAATTTCATTTCATTTCATTGAAAATTTTGATGCTTATAACTCGAAAACTTCTTAAAGGATCTAAACCAATGTTGAAACTGTAAAATATATCAAATCATACTTCGAAAACTCAAATCATATATCAGAAGGAGTCATAAATAATGGCAGATCTTGATCAGTACAAAAATAACAGTAGAGGATTAGTGTACATTTTTTTGAGCGGCTGGGAATCTAATTGATAGATCTTGACTAAACTTTAAACTTTGAATGCTCATAGGTCTGAATAGGTCATAGGTCTCTTCATGCTCATAGGTCTCCTTTTAAGTCTTATCGGGACCCGTTCGAAAATAATATGGGTTTGGTGCAACACTAAATTTTAAAAACTTACAGATTGCAATCTAATCAATGGATCTTGACTAAACTCTACACTTAAACGATTTATAGGTCATATTGACCGCATTATATGTATCGACGAAATTCCTTTACAAACAACAATAGAGGAATAGTGTAAAAACAAAGTTTTAGGATCTAATTGATGCATCTTATCTAAACTCTAAATATATACTACTCATGGGTCAGAATGAACATAAATAATAATAAAGCGCCTAAAATAATAGGCGTTTATTAAAATGTTTTATTCATGGCCTATTTTGTTGAGAATATTATTGTATTCTCATTAAAAGTCAAGATACACGATTTAAAAATTCAATTTCTGATCGTCAATTTATGGAAACAAGGAACTTACCAAGCAGTCATAAAGCACGGCTTGAGAAACACCAGAGAGACAAAAACATCTTAAACAAAAATTTCTTGCTGTTACATCAGCTGTTCATCAGCTGTTAACCACTTTTGTGTTTTGTATTCCTCAGAGGAATAATAAATAATTTGTTGGTTGATTACAAGGACGTTGAATAAAGGGGATGACGCACTAAGTCGAATTGCCATACAACAAAGTGACCCCATTGAAAATCAAAACATAGAGAAGAATTCAACACGAAACACACGTCAAAAACTAACTGCACATGCTTGGTACGAACTGCGCATGCTTATGATCCTTATAACAGCGCAGGTCTTAAAATTTAGAGACAAACTTAACTCTCAATGGGTTTCCCATTGTTTTGCTTGCGAAGGTTATAAACAAATAGAAAAAAGTTCATACTTTTTAACTGTTTTTTGTTAATATTGCTTAAAATTAACAACATGAAAGAAAATTAAGAACATTACAACCAAAAATGAATCTTAAAAACTAGCAAAACATTACACAAGGCTAAAAAAAAGACAAAATATTAAATAAATAACCTAAGGGAAGGTAAGTTTGTTCCTATTCTCTATCTCATACAACTTCCATGGGGTCAGAAATGTTCCTTAATGCGTCATCCCCTTTATTCAACATCCTTGGTTGATTACAACCTGCACATCACAGATTATTTATTAATCTAAAGTCCAAGTCTACAATTCTTTTTACTATGTATTGTATTGAACTCTTATTCTGTTAAAATAAAGAATTTATAAAAAAAAAAAAATTGCCAAGCGAAGCTCAGGTATCACTGCTAGCAATTATTAAAATTTTACATTAATACATTTTAATTCGTATAAAATGTTTATGTTTAATGTACCTACATACATACATACATACATTTCATATACATGTACCTATGTTTCAGATAAGCTTTGTCATTTGCCTGCTCTGTACACAGAATGTTGAAACCTGGAATGTTTGCTAGACTGATGGTAGCTTTACTTTGGATTAATTGCAGTATGATTATAGTTGAATGTCAAACTGATTCTTCTGTTACAACTCCAAGTGTATCTGTTACAACGACGACTAAATCATCGACTACTTTAGCTAGCATTCCCGTCTGTAAAGCATTTGGAGATACTGTAAGATTTATTACTTTTCCTTATTTATATAATATATATATATTATATATATATATATATATAATATATATTATATAATAATATATATTAGGTATTTAGGAAAAGTTATGTGTTAGCAATTAAAATCCAAAACATAAATTCCTCCCAAATTTTTCATTTTAGGTACTTATAAGACCTCCTAAGTAAATTCAACCATGATGTGTATGTGTGTATGCGTAGGAATATATCTATATGAATGTGTTTGGGTGATGTTAAGAATTAAACTAATTTATTTCTGCGTACAGCGATATAAATATATATAAACAGGTATATAGGCATATAAACAAGCGTACAGCCATATAAACAGGCGTATAGGCATATAAACAGGCGATTAACATATTCTGGGTGTATGATCAAGTCCGAAGTGCTAAATATGAGAGTGGCTAAATGAAAATAGTGAGAAAAAAGTTGTACTATACTCTCTATCTAACATATTTTATTTTACTCTGTGGGAGTTGGTCCTAAGGGTAAATAATTAATATTCCCTGAAATAATTTAAGCTAAATAAATTCATAAATAAATAATGTACCCTTCAGACCAAATTTTCCGATAAATCTTCCAGACTAATTTAGCATAGGGTACTTATTCGGTTTTTTAATTAATTTTTTAAGGGGAGATTGTTACAGCCATACAAAAATCCGAACAAATCTTCCAGACTAATTCAGCATAGGGTACTTATTCATTTTTTATAATTATTTTTAAGGGGAGATTGTTACAGCCATACAAAAATCCGAACAAATCTTCCAGACTAATTCAGCATAGGTAATTCATTTTTTTTAATTATTTTAAGGGGAGATTGTTACAGCCATACAAAAATCCGAAACAAATCTTCCAGACTAATTCAGCATAGGGTACTTATTTTTTTTATAGTTATTCTTGTTACAGCCATACAAAAATCCGAACAAATCTTCCAGACTAATCAGCATAGGGTACTTATTCATTTTTTTATAATATTTTTAAGGGGAGATTTTACAGGGACTAATTCAGCAACTTATTGGGGAGATTGTTACAGCCATACAAAAATCTTCCAGACTAATTCAGCATAGGGTACTTATTCTTTTTTATAGTTATTTTTAAGGGAGATTGTTACAGCCATACAAAATCCGAACAAATCTTCCAGACTAATTCAGCATAGGGTACTTATTCATTTTTTTATAATTATTTTTTAAGGGGAGATTGTTACAGCCATACAAAAATCCGAACAAATCTTCCAGACTAATTCAGCATAGGGTACTTATTCATTTTTTTTATAATTATTTTTAAGGGGAGATTGTTACAGCCATACAAAAATCCGAACAAATCTTCCAGACTAATTCAGCATAGGGTACTTATTCATTTTTTTTAATTATTTTTAAGGGGAGATTGTTTACAGCCATACAAAAATCCGAACAAATCTTCCAGACTAATTCAGCATAGGGTACTTATTCATTTTTTATATAGTTATTTAAGGGAGATTGTTACAGCCATACAAAAATCGAACAAATCTTCCAGACTAATTCAGCATAGGTACTTATTCGTTTTTTTTACAATTATTTTTAAGGGGAGATTGTTACAGCCATACAAAAATCCGAACAAATTTCCAGACTAATTCAGCATAGGGTACTTATTCATTTTTTTATAATTATTTTTAAGGGGAGATTGTTACAGCCATACAAAAATCCGAACAATCTTCCAGACTAATTCAGCATAGGGTACTTATTCATTTTTTTATAGTTATTTTTAAGGGGAGATTGTTACAGCCATACAAAAATCCGAACAAATCTTCCAGACTAATTCAGCATAGGGTACTTATTCATTTTTTTATAATTATTTTTAAGGGGAGATTGTTACAGCCATACAAAAATCCGAACAAATCTTCCAGACTAATTCAGCATAGGGTACTTATTCATTTTTTTATAGTTATTTTAAGGGGAGATTGTTACAGCCATACAAAAATCCGAACAAATCTTCCAGACTAATTCAGCATAGGGTACTTATTTTCATTTTTTTATAATTATTTTTAAGGGGAGATTGTTACAGCCATACAAAAATCCGAACAAATCTTCCAGACTAATTCAGCATAGGGTACTTATTCATTTTTTATAATTATTTTTAAGGGAGATTGTTACAGCCATACAAAAATCCGAACAAATCTTCCAGACTAATTCAGCATAGGGTACTTATTCATTTTTTTATAATTATTTTTAAGGGGAGATTGTTACAGCCATACAAAATCCGAACAAATCTTCCAGACTAATTCAGCATAGGGTACTTATTCATTTTTTTATATTATTTTTAAGGGGAGATTACAGCCATACAAAAATCCGAACAAATCTTCCAGACTAATTCAGCATAGGGTACTTATTCATTTTTTATAATTATTTTAAGGGAGATTGTTACAGCCATACAAAAATCCGAACAAATCTTCAGACTAATTCAGCATAGGGTACTTTTCAGTTTTTTTTACAATTATTTTATGGGGAGATTGTTATAGCCATACAAAAATCCGAACAAATCTTCCAGACTAATTCAGCATAGGTACTTATTCAGTTTTTTTTACAATTATTTTTAAGGGGAGATTGTTACAGCCATACAAAAATTGATGTAACAATCTTTCAGGCAATTAATGTAAGCACCTTATACTTAATTACCTATTCTTAAAATAAGGAGAAAAAATCATATAATTTTCACATGAAAATTCCCTCATTGCGTTTAATACCAACAATCTTTTTAGTAATTTTTGGGGACAATGGAACCTCCAATTTCTATTGAATTCCATTCCATCTAATAATGTCCTAGGAAACTGGTGCCTGGTCATGATACTGGGTACAGTTACATGTATATATCCTGAATTTAACTATTCATTTATTCTATCTGGACTTCTATATAACCAACCACAGTTTTCATGTCCAATCTTTATTATTTTTTTCTGTCAGGCTCTTTCAATAAGAGACACAGGCGCTTAGCTTTTTTTATTACACCCCTTATATCATTACCACACATACAATTTTCCTATTAATATTTTTATGTATAAATATATATCTTCCCTATTCTATCTTTTACCATTTCAGTGCACCCTTCTAATCCTCCCACACTAAACCCAAGTTCCAAACTAACATAATTTTTATTATTATTATTAGACACAATGCAAAAAGAAGATAGTTATATTTTTCAATCAATAATTTTTCATTCTTCTTGTTTAGAAGTCAAAAATAGGTACCTTTTTTTAATTATTTGTTCCACTTTTTTTTCTCATTATTAATAATGTTTTATTATTTTTGAGGAGATGTATCCTCAGTTTCATTTTAATTTCATTAAAAGCAGATATTGTAAGTTATTTTTTTATAATTTTCTACACAATTTCTAATGTCCTATAAGGACACCCCCTTTGTAAAGACTGTATGTCTATGACAAATAAATATATTATTATTATTGTTATTATAACTATTTGTTTATTTTATGATTTAATAGTACAAAGAGATATTATATATGCAGTTCAAAACTTTAATTAAACATTTTTACATAATAATGTCTAATGTAAATGTTAAACTGCAAGTATAATATCTTTTTATACTATTATATTTTAAAATAAATCAGCAGTTAAATGCAGGATGTATACATGTAAGTAATTGTATCAAGTACCATGGACCAGGTACCAATTCCCTAGGACACTACAATCTATTAATGGACATTTCATAAAAAATTGAAGTTCACATTCTGCCAACCATAGAGCTTTCAATCAATACAAAATAAGAAAAAAAAATTCATATTTGTTTTTGATCGAATGTTTTTTTAATGAAATTTGAAATTATATGCGCAGTGCTCATCGAAAGCTGAATGCTGTAGTCAAAACTGTTCTCCTTTGCTTAAAAAGTGTTCTACTGGGGAACGGATGAATTCCTCTCTTTTCTTCTTCTACCCATACTACTATTACCCATACTACTATTACCCATACTACTATGGGTATGGTGGGTTTTACGGTAAATAACCCATTTCCAAAGAACGAGAGACGAAATATGTGTGTGAATTTTGTATTGTAATAATAACTTATAATTCTATTATTTTATAATTACATTTTTTTTTATATATCCTTATCTTTGTAATCCTAATTGTTTAGTGGGTGAACTTAATTATTAGAACACCCATGCTTTATTGGTTTATTTTAAATTGTTAAACTTGAAATATCAGATTAAAGTTTACATTGATGGATTACATTTAGTCGGTTTGCTGAAATGTATTTAGTATCCTGAGTCTGATTAAATGGTTTTTGATGATGATCAAATATTCAAAGTTACTGTACTCAGTAAATTTTAAATTTGATTAAGAATTAAAAACGTTTTAAAAAATGAACTAAAATGAACTATGATTGGTTCATTTTTATGTAAAAAATATTAAATAAAAAAATAATTATTGATAATAAGTCAAAGAAAAAAAAAATAATACAGAAAAGAAGAAAAAATGAATTAAAATAATTTGTCGATTTATTAAATTTAAGTCTTTAAAATAGTAAAAACCATATAAGAAAAGTAAATGTAGTTTCTATCTATGGTCGCTAGATAGAAGCATCGTCCAATCCTCATTCTGATTATATTATTTTGAAAAATAAGTTTCTTTTAAAATCCGCTAGATGTCACTACTTGTCTCTTATATTTATTTTCTGCTATACTCATTTATCTCATTTTCAATTCTCATAACGAACTAATACATTTGTGTTATATTCTATAAATACTGCGGTTCTGTTTGGAGCTGAGCAAAACATAAGAAAACAGTATAAATTTAAACAGTTAATGAATGTATAGTCGTAATAACGAGTACTTCCAGTTAATTTAAGTAATGGGTCAGTTAAATGGATCAAAGACAATTTTAACTTCTTGTATCTTAGATTTATAGGGAAAAGTCGGTATGATGTTTGCCGGAATTTATTTAGGACTATTTCGGATACTCCGGTATGCCGAGTATTTTAGATTTATTAGGAATTATATATGTATTATAATTTGTAAATATTGTTTTAAGACCTTCTTACTGGCTTTACCACCTGTTTGTGAATACACCCGAGAGTTTAACCTTGGTGCAAACTTAATCTTAAATTCTAGTTGCTGCGAAAATATCATTTTTTGACATCATTCATTAATAACCTTCATTAATAACTCAATATTAAAAAAAACATTAAACAGGGACAAATAATTAGACCAATTTAAAATTTGGCCCGTGCTTATTCCTATAAAGTAACAAAGTGCTAAATTTCATCTCGAAGATCGTATGAACATATTTACTTTTCATTATTTATATTGTAGGTATTTTGGAAAAGTATTGTCTTTGAAAAAAATCGAAACTGAAATGTCACATGAATTAGCCTTTTTAGGTGTTTTTAAGACCTCCTAAGTAATTTTTCACAAAGTTGTGTGTGTTATCAACGTAGCTCCCAGTATATTTATGCCAGAAAGTTGAAACTTGGTACGAAAATCAATCTTTTGGTCTAGCTGTGCTATCCAGAATATTATTTTTTATGACTTCATTAACCCGCAATAATGACTCGGCATAAATTACAAATATTCATTAAACGCGGAAATTGTTTTTGATCTGAGAATTTTTTTTTATTATAAAAATTCTCATGTATAAGCAACTGTTATTTTGTATCGCTAGTTGTTTATATTATTACTTAAAGGTGCTCAGCTCAGGTTACTATTTCGATGTTTTAAAATTAAACCGATAGAGCCTCTCCTGTAATAATATCTCTATAATTAAAATGATCATAGATATATATTACTATATAGAGGAGGCATAGCCTATCTTAATACATGGAAATGCCTTAAACATCATTTTGGGGCTCTCAGGAGCTCAGTGTAACCTCATTGAAACTTCCTCCAAGAGTGAGTTAGGGTTAAAATAAATCAATTACTTTCTGCTTCCCGCACATGTTTTGTGTTTTGATTTGTTTTTTTTAACGTTCTAGTATAAAAGTTACCATATTTTGTTTTATTTATTTGTTTATATTGGACAGGTTAATTTGTATATATGTTTCAAAATTCAATCAATAAGTCCCCTCTAGTAATAAATTTCTATGAAAACGATAACCATTGCTAATGTTGCATGTTGATGTTGATGTAGCATGTTGAGCCGAGCGGGCATTTTCTTTGAAAAAATTTCGATATCAAAATTGTTTTCGACACTGAATTTTTTTTCAATGCATTTGGTGTGTATAACTCATTTTGATATAAACTTAAGATTTTCTAAACTGCATTCTTTTGATCATCAATTTAAATTATTCATCTAAATATGATTCATAGCTGTGAAATTCACTTCGATACCGAAATTTCGATCAGCTTACAGAACCATTCTAAACAAAATAACTAGTAAAAGAAAAGTTAAGTTAATAAATTTGAAAGTAGTTGTAATACTAAAGTTTAAACTTACCTCTAAAGTTTAAACTATATTTTTTTACTTTCTAAGTTTAAACTTGGAAAATATTATCCAAAGTTTAAACTATGAGGTTAGGAAAGTTTATAGACAACCGCATATTCAGCGTCTTGGTTTTTAATTTCATTGCAACACATTGCTTCAATAAAAATAAAGAAAGAAAAAATATATGTGAAGAAGTTAAAGGTTTGAACCGCTAACATATGCTAATGAGAAGTTAAAAACATTAAATGTTGACTTAGCACTCGAAATATAACAACTTATACAAACTCAATTCTTCATCTTCTTCTTTAGTCCGGCGTTTGACATTTTAAAGGATATGTGATGGTTCTTTAAACATTTATTTTAGAGCTTCAAGATTAAAAAACAATCATTCTAGTGAAGAAGTTTTTTTAGCCTTTCTTTAGTCTTAATTTTAAAATGTATTTTGAAAAAAGTACATGGACCTGGAGTAGAGCTCAGCGCAGGGAGTTTAATTAAAAATTAGATTTGGTAATGATTAGTTGACGGCTGACCAAAAATAAGAGTAGATCAATGCTGATGGCCAGAATTCATCTATGCTGAATCAAAATCTATCCCTCAATGCTAATCTTTCTAGATTAAACTAAGAGAATTTCTTTTATCAGTGATTTTTGGCGAAAGAAATAAGTCGAAATTACAATGTTAAACACGGAAAAGCTTTGATATAATATAATAAATCTCACTCAACTAATCTATCCCTGAGTTTGAACTCACTAAATCATCTACGAAGTACGCCCTCCAAACATGGCACTACATATGACTAGTTCACAGTTTACCTAGTTCATCTAGCCCAAACAGACTTAATCTAAACTCAACGCTCTGGCTAGTGTCCGCAACTAGTTTGCAGTGTGCCTTGTTCATCTAGTCTAGCTAAACTCTAGCTAGGCTCACAGCTCTGGCTTGCTCCGACTACTAACCCACAGTGTGCTTAGTTCATTGAGTCTTACTAGCTCTTCTGATCACATTAGTCTCACTTGACCCGCTCTCGTTAAACCAGTCTCATCAGCTTCTCTAGCTTCACCAGACTAGCATCACCGGACTTAGTCACTTACGTTTTTCGTATCCCAGCTTTTCTTTGACTGATTAAGTTTTTGGACATACGGAAGCTCAGTTTATCTTTCCGACCTTCATCTCCATCCGCGGAACCTCGACTTTCCGTGAGCTGGAGACAACGGAAACGTGATTGTAGACTTGTCTCGGACGAAATAGAAACCAACCCCACATTTGCGTATTAGTAGCCAAGGAAACCACGTAAAACTCTGGCTAAGTTGCCGGTCTTGAATTCAAGACCTCCCGAATGTACAAGAGCACATTCTCATATTAAGGTCCTCTTCCGGCTAGATTTGAACCCTCGACCTCCAGGTCGAAAGGCGTACGCTCTACCACTGAGCTACCGGACTTAGTTCTCTACCAATTAGTTAACATTTTTGTGGAGGGACTCATTTCTTTCATGCATGACTTACTGAGGGTTTGTTTCATTCTAATCTTTTGAAAACAAATATTGTTTTTAGGAAATTCTAAATACGTTGGTAATTTGTTTTTTTTAATTACCATCCGATCCTCGATTGGTAATTTGTAATTCTAACCTGCATTTCAACAAGAAAATATATTGCTGTTGGTATAGTTCTTCTGTAACCTTCTATAGTAATTTCCCATTGTGACCTGCATTTAATTATAAAATATCTTGCTGTTGCGCTGTATATTCATAAACCTCCTATCGCAATTTAAATTTATGACCTGCATTTTGATATCATTTTTTTACAGAATTACTGACTATAATAAGTCTCATAAAGCTTAAAGGCATACTATTGATTTTACAAGAGGAGTAATTTATTCAAGATTTTAATAATTATTAAAAGGCATTGACTTTAAAGATCCTCATATTAAATTTGTGTCCTAAAGTTTATAATGATATTAAATTACACAAAAACTAGCGGCTAAACAATAAGGAAGCAGAGCTGTAACAGGAGTCGAACCGTCACGTCATGTGTGAACTCCTTGCTTCTTGTAGTCTTTATGCTTCTATGAACTTTGGAAATTAAATGATCACGTCGCGTAAATAATAAACCGCGTAAAGTTTAATTCTTTTGATCACAAAACATTATCGGGTTACAATATCCTTTCCTGGTTATAAGCATGCGAGGAGTAGTTGAGTTATGCGTTGGATATCTTCGTTTAGATAAAAATAGATTATCTCTATCTCTATTGTTGGATATATTATGTTTAGTTCTAGATAGATTATCTTTCCAATCCCATTAGAGAAAAGAGAAGTATTGTTTTAGGAAAAATGTGTGACTTGCATAGAGATATATACTAGAGGGTACATACCCTATCTCAATACATCAGCAGGCGTGAAACATCATTTTGAGGCTCTCAGTGGCTCTGTGTAACCTTATTGAAACCTCCTTCAAAAATGAGTTAAGGTTATAATAATTCAATTAAATTCGGATTCCCGCACATTCATTGCCTTTTGATTCGTATTTTTTAACGTTCTACTATATAAATTATTGTAATTATTATTTTTTTATTTTTTTATTTTTATTTTTATTTTTAGTATTATTGTAATTTTGAACTGATTATATGATCATGTTTTAGCGAAGGTTGTCAGGTAACTTTTTCGTTGTTTTAAACTTTAACATATTGGGCCTTCTCTTGTTATAATATATTTATGGTGACGTGTTACTTTTCCTCATATAAAAAAACGCATTTTTACGGTTTCAACTGTAGGTAATAACTTTAGAGCATAACTGGACTGTTATAAATTGCAATAACAATTGAATTGATGAATACTTCAGTCCTTTTAAAAAAAAATATATTGAAAATGAATTCATGAAGACCTTTCGCCCAGGGAACTCTAAGCTTCTTCAGTTCAGGAAATTGACAAAAAAAATTCAAACTTAATCAAACTTAAAAAATTAATACATTTAATTTTCAAAATTTTTCATTTTGACAATTTCAAGAACTGAAGAAGCTCAGGATCCTGGCGAAAGCTCTTCGTCAATTTATTTTTAAATTAATTGTGCATGCTTACAATTCTTATAACAGCACAGGTCTTAAATTTTAGAGGCTAACTTACTCTCAATGGTTTCCCATTGTTTTATTGCTTGAGAAGGTTATAAACACGCTTAAATCATCACTCACTAAATAGACCAAGAACCCAGGGGTGTTTTGTTAATAAAAAGTGTAATGGCTGGAACCGGTCTCAATTTTTCGTAAATACCTTCCTGAACAAGGATCTGCAATTCTGCCGACTCGTATCGGATGGGCGTCCCAGCAGAACCTTTGACCCAAAAGTGCGTTCTGCCTGGGACACCCATCCAATACGAGTCGGCAGAATGCAGATCCTTGTTCAGGAAGGTATTTACGAAAAAATTGAGACCGGTTCTAGCCATTACACTTTTTATAACAAAACACCCCTGGGCTCTTGGTCAAAAGTGGCTAAGAAATCCTAAATTTAAAATTATGTAAGCACAAATGACTTACGAAGCACCACAAAATGTAACAATCACGAAAGCACAGAAGAAAGTTGAGAAAGCAAACTCGACAACAAAGCTCGACAACCTTATACATGACCTGCGTTTGGAGCCTTTATATTACAAACCATGGGGGAGGTAAGTTTGCTCCTATTTCTCTATCTCATACAACTTCCATGGGTCAAAACGTCCCTTAATGCGTCATCCCTTTATTCTAGATCCTGAGAGGAGTAACATTAAAGGAAGGTCTCTAAGCTAGAATAATACTATATATAGAAGGAGCACAGGCCGTAAACACAATGTAATTCTACTGATACACGAAAGCCGGTTGACTGGTGCAACTAAGTAATGCCAACCTGACAACAAAACATTATCAAAATATGTGTCATAATATCTATTAATGAAGAAAGGTCGTAAAGAACAAATATAAAACTTTAAACACCTGCTGAGTATTTAATAAACTGGTCTTAGATGGCAAAAGGGTGTCGGAATACAAGAATCTAGTCTCGTCATTTAGTTGACGAGGACTACTTTTATATATAATTTTAATAAATACGTTAAACTACAATGCTAAAAACATTGTAAAGTATTGTAAAATATATGCTAAAATGCTTTAAATATTGTAAAGCACCGATTTTTATATTAGTATTTATGAATAATCAATTATTAATTAATAATAGAACATAATAATTCAGCAACCGGAAGTATTGCCAACTTTTTTTTTAGAAAATTGTATATTGTTAGGTGGCAGTATTACTTAGTTGCACCAGTCAACCGGCTTAGGATATCTAGTGCTCCTTCTATATAAAGTATTATTCTAAGTCTCTAAGTAACCTTCTTTAGCTGATTACTCCAAAACAATACTATGAGGGGAGTAACCATTAAAAGAAAGGTTTCTAAGTAACTACTTAGAAACCTTGTTAACTTGTTCTTGCCAATACGACAGTATATCCATGATTTTCGTTGGATCATAAAAATTAAGCAGCATTAAGGGTGGCCAGTGCTGTATGGGTGGCCGCTGAGAATGAAACGGATGCATTTATTATGTGAGGACGAGCGAAGCGAGACATAAAAAAATATATAAAATGCCCGTTTTTGGGCCTTTCGGCCCATCAGGGTATTCACCCTGCGGGAACTACCTAAGGTGGGTTGCATCTACTACACTCTAAGAATTAATTAAATTGGCGAAATCTTATTAATACAAATTCTATCATAAAATCTTAGAGCATAGCCCGGGCTGCGAACCCAGTCCGAAGGCATGTTGCAGTATAAATTTGGCGAATTGTATATTTTGAGGACGAGCGAAGTGAGTCCAAAGCAGGAAGGTTGAGCGTAGCGAATCCGATATTAAACTTCCGGATCTGAAGTTCCGTAACTAAACTTTTTTTCGTTATAAACCTTTTTTTTCCTTATTATGTTATAAGGGAGTAACTATCTACATTAAATCCCTTGGTTACTGTACTTATCCCTTGGAAGTAATAATTTCATAACTTTAAATTTATAATCAATTAAATTGAAACTGTCACGGTAAGTTATAAATTTAGATGGTTATCCAGTACGACGATACTTGTGCTGAAAGCTAATAATACTTGACAAATTTTGAATTAAGTTAAGTCAAACTCCATAGGTCTTACTCTTAGCGAATCTTCAATAGAAATGCTTAATATTATACTTAACAGGTATAATCTGAAAAAATAGTTTATCTCTAGACGGTGTATAATGTGAAGTTTATTATCTAGTTTTTAGGGAGTAAAGAAGTACTATTCATACTCCCAAGGGATATAAAGTTTTTTTCGCACTCCCTTGGGAGTAAAAAGTAATATTTTCTCCCTTGGGAATAAAGAGTGTTTCCTATAATTGGGGTATTAGAGCCAATTATATCCATTTTAAGGGAGCGGTATCCTTTAAATTTAAACTAAGGACCGATCAATTTTTGTAACACTTTTCCGGGGGGCGGCACCCCCAACATTTATAAGGGGGAACCGTCCAAAAAATAAAATTTATTGGCTCAAAATCCGTTTTAGGTGAAAAGAAGTTGTTTGGAACAATATTTTTTTGGGGGGACAGCACTCAACAATTTATAAGGAGGTCCAGACCAAAAAAATAATGTATTGGCTCAAAATCCGTTGCAGGTCAAAAAAATTTTTAGAGCAATAAATAAATGTTTCGATTTTTTTTTTTTTGGGGGGAGGGGGCACCACTCCTAAAATTTACAAATGGGTCCAAACAAAAAAAGATTAAAATCGACAAAACGCATAAAAATAACAATAATTAAATGACTTGGGAGTAAAATTCTATTTTTCCCCTCGCAATCACCTCACTCGGCTTCGTCTCGGGATTTAATAGTCATAATTTCCTCGGCTTTTACTCGGGAGTTAATTTTTTTTATTCCCTCGGCTTCGCCTCGGGAGTTAAATTCTTTGGTTCCCTCGGCTTACGCCTTAGGAACCAACTAACTGCGCAGGGAAATAATAACATTCTTTACTCCCTTGGTACATAAATAATGTTTACTTAAAAGTAAGTTTTGTAAACTTAGTAATTAATTTTTAATTTATACCTCAAGAATGGGTAGACCCGTATGATAAGATATTAATACCTCATTATAATGATCTGGAAATAAATGCAATCTCTTCCTTATTTCAAACAGAATATTTAACATTTTAAATTTGTAGTTAACAATTTGAGTCGAGTTTCATTGAAGGATTTTTTTTTTTCAAAAAATTGACTCCACGTCTTTATTGTTTTCTAAAAGGTGTACGTGTGTGGTTTTTATATAAAAGTTAAAACATAAAAAACTGTTTATTTACCATATAATAACATTATAAAAAGTAAAGATAAGAGATCTCTATTCTTCGGCTCCCTGTCAGCCGAATCGGGATACAAGGTAAAGACGTCCTTATGCAGCATCCACATGTATTAAGATCTTAAGATTATGTAAATGTTTTTATAAAAAAAAGGATTCAAAATGAGATGTACTGGAAGGATGCTCGATCTTTTAAGGATCGAGGACTTTTTTCTTTTAGCTCAAGATGTGTTTGGTGGTGGCCTAGATCACTCTATTAAGGACCCTTTTTTATAAATATTCCTTTTCTTTTTACCTACCTGAAATTTTTTAAAGCTCCTAGTTTCTTTACTTTAGTTGTTGGTAATTGACGCTAATTGGTCATCCCCCTTAAGTTTAAACAGGACCTTCTAAAGAAAATAATTTAATTTGAAGTCGGAGAAAGAAAAACTTTATTAAAGTAAAGGCCGCAACACTTAAATATTTCGGCCCATAAGATTTATATTTTTCATTATAAGATTTTTACCTTTAAATTTGGATAAAACCGATGTCATACAACTTTGAAAGGAAATTACTGTCGGCGATTGGTTTTCCTTGTAATTTGCAGATTCTCTATCAGATCCTTATTTTTACAGCGCTGCCAATCTTGTGGGATGAAAATGCGTTTTATTTTATAAATATGTATTTAATACTAATAAATGTTGATTTGTCTACATTAGTACAATTTTTTTATAATTAATACAAATAGATAGAATCCAACTAGTTTTTTAAATTGTTAGCTATAAAACGAGCCGGCTACTTATTTCGATAGTCGCCAGCTTTTTTATTTTGAATTGTTTTAATGTGAATCACGGGAATTAATCGTATAAAAATTCTGTGAATGTATAATTAATATGATTTCACAATTCTTTCACGAATGATTGAATTAGTTATGGCTTAATTATTCCTAATAAACGTTAAAAATTTAAACTTTTCTAGACCGAGGTACACGAAATTTAAAAAACAAAATCTCAATTTATTTTATTACTGGTAAGCTTCTAAAATAAATTTTAGCTTCCTCTAAATAAAAATTTTGGCACTCCGCTATCCAACCTTATAGAGTCAAAGAAACAGGTATTTTCAAGATTAAAAAAATGTTGTACAGGGTACCCTGGTAATTTTCTCAAAGACTTCGGACTCGCTGCGTTCAACCTCAGAATATATAATGAGGTTGTCCAAAGTCTAGAGAGTTATGGTGACTCCAGACTCGCTTCGGCAAGATAATATAAATTATAAAATGTTATTACTTCGGACTCGCTGCGTTCAACCTCAGAATAATGAGGTAATCTAAAGTCTAGAGAGTTATGATGGCTTCAGACTCGCATCGGTATGATAATACGAATTCTAAATTGTTATTACTTTGGACTCGCTGCGTTAAACCTCAGAATAATGAGGTTATCTAAAGTCTAGAGATTCATGAGTTCAGACTCGCATCGCTCGTCCTTAGAATGTCATGATTAGCCGAAGCTTAAGATGTTATTAGTTCTTGCTGCGCTGACCTCAGGTTATTAGTAAATCAAATCCCTATAGGGTGTTATCGCGTTAGGTTAATTAAAGCTTAAAAAAGTAATACGCTAGATAAGCATTTAATCCATCAATACGAATAATGATTTGATATAATGTTCACGAATGCATTTAAGACTTGTGATCATACTTAGGTGTCTAGTTTTAGCGATTTTTTAATTTTTTTCCTTTTGAAAAAATTCGTTAATGGCATAGGCTTTATGGCGGGAGTCGAACCTCGGACCACGACACAAAATAGTGCCGAAAAACACAATTTCTTACTTTTATAACGAGTTTTTTAACTGTCTATTGTTATTATTTTACAAATTTTGTATCCCCCCCCCCCCAGAAGGTTTTACTGTAAAATTGCTCTTTTTGCTCCAGAATATCAAGTTCGTCCTATGACACCTCATTGCGAGAATATATTATTAAAATTTTATCGTAAAAATTGATCACGATAGGCCCCTACACCAGGTAAGTATGAAGGTTTTTTATATTTATTATTTGATTTATTTTTTTAATTACTTTTATTTTTTTTCTTTTTTTTATTAAAATGATTCTACATCGATTTATACTAAATCTATCAACACCCGTCAGAGTGCAATCACTGGATTGTTTCTCTTACCAGCCTCTCATGTCAACGAAACTATGCTAACCCTAATACTTGTAATAATAACTCAATATGTAGTTATTTGAGTTGTTTAACTCAAATAACCTTGTTTAATAACTCAATAATGTAGTTATATTTTTGTTGTATAACGTTATTTGAGTGTTTAACTCAAATAACTCTTGTTTTATAACTCAATATGTAGTTATTTGAGTTGTTTAACTCAAATAACTCTTGTTGTATAACTCAATATGAAGTGTCAGAAAAAATCGCAAAAAATTAAATGTGTAAATATTTAAATCAATCATTTATTTCAAACTTACAATTGAGCAATTAAAAAGCATTGGAAAACTTGATCTAGAATCAAGTAAGCGATGTGTATGATTAGGTAAGCGTAAAAAATAATTGGGAATTTTTTACCCGCATCGTATTCATTCAAGAAGCTATCTTCCGACCATTCATTATTCTTATATGGCCCAGATCCGATAAACATGGCAATGCCAAATATGAAATAATAAACAGCTACAACTGCTTGCTTTCTTACTAAGCAAATCAAGCATAATAATATGCTACCTACGTTTCCTACTTCCTTGTATTCATCAGTATACATTCTAATAGTATAGTAAAAAGAAGCGATAACTAATAGTGAAAATGCAATTAACATGAGAATATCTAAAGGTAGTGTAAGTAAGTAATATTTTCCCATTAATAGACTTATATAAATACCAATAAGAGCCATCTCAAAGAAAAACTCAACAATACCGAATATGGTATAGTTTTTCATTTCAGCTAACAGATTCTTTGCTATTTCCTTTCCATTTCTTCGTTCCAAACTTTGATCAATAGTTCCCCTTCTTCTCTTATTTTTTCTTGCCTTTTCGATTCTTTTTGAGTTTTATTCTCTATTATTTTTTTAATTTTCAATTGCCTTCTTAAATTTTTGGTTTTATCTTTACTTTCTTTTCTTTCAATGCCTTCTTATATCTTCTTTGGTTTAATTATCTTTACTTTATTTCTTGCAATGCCTCTTAAATCTTCAATTCGTTATTACTTTATTTCCTTTTTCATTGCCTTTTTAAGTCTTCTGTGGTTTATTTATCTTTGCTTTCTTTTCTTTTCATGCCTTTTACATCTTCTTTGTTTAATTATCTTTTTTTTTGTCTTTCAATACCTACTTTAAACCTTCTTTCGTTCAATATCTTTATTTTCTTTCATTGCCTTAATTAAAAATAAATCTTCAGTGGTTTATTTATCTTTACTTTCTTTTCTTTCATTGTCTTACATCTTCTTTGGTTTAATTATCTTTACTTTCTTTTTCAATGCCTTCTTAAATCTTCTTTGGTTAATTTATCTTTACTTCTTTTCTTTTTAATTCCTTCTTACTCTTCTTTGGTTTAATTATATTTTTTTCTTGTCTTTCAATACCTACTTAAATCTTCTTTGGTAATTCCCTTTATTTTCTTTTTATCAATTCCCTCTTTAATCTTTTTTTTAGTTTAATGTTTCTTTCTTTCTTTTCTATCAATCCTTCATAAATCAGCTTTGGTATATTACTTTTTTTTCATTTCATTCAATGCCCTCTTGATTCGTCTACGGCTAATTACTGTTTTATTTTATTTTTATCAATATCTTCTTTAACCTTTATTGTGTAATGTCGTTTTTTTCTTTCATTGTCTCGATAAATCATATTTGGTTTATTTCTCTTCACTTCGGATTAACTTGGTTTAGTTTAATTAGTTTATAATGGATTTAAATTCATTAACTTCTTCTCATAGCTCTGTTTAGAGTTTTCCCTTGGAAATGTCTTTTAACCTATAAATTTATAGTAATAAATTTATAGTAATTTTAAGAAGCTTTTAAAGTATTAATACATTGGTTTTCACTAACTTTATTTAATTTTCGTATGCTTTGCTTTTAATATATAATTTTTATTTGATGTGCTCTGTATTGATATGCTCTGTATTGATATGCTCTGTATTGATATGCTCTGTATTGATATACTCTATTTGATTTTGCTCTGTATTGATATGCTCTGTATTGATATACTCTGTATTGATGTTGCTCTGTATTGATATACTCTGTATTGATGTTGTTCTGTATTGATATACTCTGTATTGATGTTGCTCTGTATTGATATGCTCTATATTGATGTTGCTCTGTATTGATATGCTTATAATTTTAAAATTTTATTTTACTTATTTTTATATACTGGCATAATTTTCCTCGCGATAAATGAAATCAAGACACATAAACTAACATAGATTAATTTGTGTGCCAAGATATAATAGTATGCGCACAGTACAAAAAGTCCTTTTAAAAGTCTTAATGTAATTTTGACAACAAACTGGTAGTTATATTTAGACATCAATGTTGCGCTGAGTTGAGTTCATATTTGTGCACTTTTTCTTGCACCGGTACACTTTTTTGCTTGTTGTCTTGAACATGTTACTCTAGCATATTACAGTTTTACAGTACCAACATTACTTATGATTTGGAAAATATGTTTAGGTAGTTGTCAAAATGTCAAATTGAATAAATCAAATATCACCAACTTTACAGCATAAACAAATAAATCGAAATATATACTCTCTCTTATCTATGAATAAAATTAACATTTTTACCTTTCCTCACCTGTTATCGTAGGTATATAGGAAAGGTATTATTTTTACCTTATTATGTTTATGTTCTAAATGGTTTTCAACTTTATTTCTCAGTGTATGTAAATATTTGTTTGTAATATTAATAATCCATGTTAATCCATATTAATTGCTATAAGTCTTACGTAGGCAACCACCAGATCAAATATTTTAACAAAACCAATTAAATATTTTATAATGATCTAAAAAGAGATACGAGTGAGTACAAATAGCTTTGAGATCCTTCCTGTAAAGAAGGTGCACCTGTGCCGGCTGGGCTTTGCGGGGCACTGCTGAGCCCCCAAAATTAAAATTTAAGGAGCGAATAAATTATTTTTTATGTCAATAGATACCTTTCAATCTTAAGGGATATTTTCAACGATAAAGATACTTTTCACGCGTTTGGCATCTATCTCTTGGCGTTTGGCATCTATCTCTTAGCGTTTCCAATCTCTTTATTTGCCAGCCATTGTCTCTAAAGATCTAAACACACCTTAAATTTGTTTAAGTTATAGGTCAAAGTTATTAAATCAGAAGGCTATTTCATGTTTCCTAAAGATTATTTCATGTATTTATTTTTTCCCATCAAATGAACTTCAAATTTTCCTTTTATGCTTTTTAAACTCTTTCCGTCTTAAGATATGCCTTCATAATCCCTTTTCTGGAGTTAATTGATGAGGAGTTTAGAAACTGAAATACTAAAGATAAGATGACAAAAATTCGGAGTTGTTTGACAAACCATACATTCCTTTTGTCTTAACACAAAAAAAGGATTTGTTTCGTTCTAAAACCAACTTTTCAATTTAGATAAAGCTTTAGTGTTTCATTGGAACTTGAAATCAGAGACATATTAAAGCGAACAACGAATGAGAAAAAAAGGAATTAAATTATATTGTTATTGAGTTCCATTAAAACGAATCCATGCTTTCTTCTGATTGTGAATCACCAAAAACAGAAATACCACTTACCATCAAAATTAGCACCACCTGCTATTATAAAGTTACTGCACCTGCTAAGAAAAAATGTCACCTGCTTTAGTTATAACATTTGGAACTAAAAGTTGTTATGCGGTTATATACTCAGGTAATCTTGGGTATCCTTTACCTCTAGATGGTATCTGCAATTAGCCTTTTTGGTGGTTATTAAGCATTATCAAGATGTTAAAGTTCGGTCTATAATGTTGAAATTTGGTTTATGCATTTGGTGAGCTTAGACTTATTGACTACACCTTGACAGGAATTGAAACATTTAACCATCAGATGTTATTTAAGTGATAAGCGAAAAAAATGTCACTTAATTACGAATGATATGAGTTTAATCATGCACTCAAATTCTTTAAGCGAAGTTTCAATAAGAAGTACGCGAATGAGATCGCTGCAATGACAGCGGCGCAAAACAAGAGACGACGTCATATTCTGAGGACGAGTGAAGCGAGTCCGAATGAATGGGAATAAGCGTAGCGAAGCCGATATTTCTATTTTTGATTTTGAAAAATAGGTTGAAGTAGTCAAAAAGAGGGATATCAAATGTGTGGTCTGCGTACCCTTAGGGGTCCGTAGCGTTATTTTCAAGGGGTCCGCGAGGCGATAAATATTATGACAACAAAAAAATGTTTTTTTTAAATAATGTAAAGATAGTAAAACAGCTAATCTTTTTTAACATTTTTTTTGTATGTATCGATATTAAACAATCAAATGGTTACCAGACCCTATGACATTAAAGTATAAAATATTTAATTTTATATAATGAAAATAAAATAAAAAGGAATGTCATTAACTTTTAATTATATTAAAAGTATTGTGTTTGCAAAAAAATCCGAAACCGGGATGAAAACGGAATTAAGCGTTTCAAACGTTTTTAAGGCCTTTCAAGTGGTTTTTGCAAAGTTGTCTGTCTGTATGTGTGTGTGTGTGTCTGTTATCGTCGTAGCGCCCAGTTTATTTATGCTAGAGAGTTGAAATTTTGTACAAAAATCAGTCAACCGCTGTAGTTGTGCTATTTAGAAAATATTTTTTATAACGTCATTAACCCGCAGTAATGACTCAGCAAAAATTGCGAAAAAACATAAAACACGGAAAAATGCTGTAATCTGATTGTAATTTGGCACACAATTAGCTTTGTACAAGACTAACCTATATGCCAAGTTTCTTCTCATTATCAGCATTAGTTACATTTGTATTACATGATTTGTGTACGTTTTTTAAAAAGTAAAAATTGTAAAACATCGCATAATAATAATTTAATTTAGTTGAAATTTGGTACAAGTGTATCCCTTGACGTAATAAATAAGTGTACTAAGATTTGTTGTAATGCAAGTCTATTAATATTTTTTTTGGATTATAAAAGTTAAGCAGCATCGAGCGTGTTCAGTGCCCGGATAAATAACCGCTGGGAATGAAACGAATGTATTTACTATTTGAGAACGAGCGAGGCGAGTCCGAAGTCTTGTTGTAGTATAAATTTAACGACTTGTACTTCTGAGGACGAGCGAAGCGAGTACGAAGCTAGGAGAATGAGCCAAACGAATCCAACGTAATGAGGAAAAGTTCTTATCTTAGTTACGGATTGTTAGGGTAAACACAGTACTATTTTTATATTCCTACGGTAGTAGGTGTGGAAAATTAGTAATTTGTAAAACAAGGTAAATTAAGATGTTTTAAAAACGGCTGATAGCGCCTTTTTGGAGTAAAATGATAAAGCTGTAAGTCTGGAATTATTGGAAATATTAGGTATAGAGATAAAACTGCTCCGTGTCGTCCCAACGACAAATCAGTTTTTCGAGAAATCGTCTTGTCGACAAATAACTTGTTAAAGGAATGATTTTTCGATGGAATGATTTGCCGACCGTATTGTGCCGATCTGGGTTGTTGCATCGACAAATCTTTCCATCGACTGTCGACCAACTGATTTGTCGACGAAACGAATCCAAACCGATAAAATAGTGAAAATAGGCATAAGATCGGTTTTACACAAGGATCTTGAATAAAGGGGATGACGCACTGAGTCGATTTGCCATACAAAAAAGTGATTGAAAACTAAAAATTGAGAGGATTCAACACACGTCAAAACCAACTGCACATGCTAAGTACAAACTGCGCATGCTTGCAATTCTTATAACAGCGCAGGTCTTATATTTTGGAGGCAAACTTACCTCTCAATGATAATATAAATAACTGCTCTGTGGAGTAATCCAAGAATAGATAAATAAATAGTCTCTCCACTAAATAGTATATTACTAGATTTATTCGAGAGTTAACTTTCTACCGCATCCGGCCCTCATCAGTCTATAAAAAGCCAAGAAAATACAACAAACTTAAAATAACTAAAAATACAAAAAGTCTAACATAAAGCTAAAAGAAAATACAAAACAATAACAAAAGTAAAATAAAAAAATCGGCGAGAAGACAGAAACACGTACCATTCTCTGGAGTGCTAAGAACGATCGTTAGTAACGATCTCTTTCCAATCATTATAGTGCACTGACAAACCTCTCAATGGTTTCCCATTGTTTATTGCTCGAGTAGGTTATAAACACGCTTAATTATTACTCACTAAAGTGGCTAAGAATAATCCAAAATTTTAAATTATGTAAGCACAAATAACTTAACAAGCACCACAAATGTAGCAATGCTACATAACCTGCGTTTGGCGCCATTTTTCAATATAACCAAGGGAGAGGAAAGTTTGCTCCTATTTCTTTACCTCATACAACTTGAGAGGTACTACTACTAGTACTACAACCATGGGGTCAGAAAAATCTCTTAATGCGCCATCCCTTTTATTCAAGATCCTTGGTTTTACACAACGAATAACACGTCCCCTAGAACAAAACCTTTCAGGGGTTTCTTTTTGGCACATTAATTTGAATCTGACATAATAAAGTATTAATACTTGAGCGTCACCGAGCAAAATCATTTCTCTAAAGTTTAATCTTCGCGACGCATCAACTCATTGCCTTGATTTATAGATTTATTTATACAAGTTATTTTACTCAAAAAAAGCATCTGTTTCTTAATTACTCTAGTTTTTACTAGTTAAACCTTGTTTTGATTCTTTAAAAAAGGGTAGATATCTTCACAAAAAAGAAGTGTTGGGTACCCGATGGGAGCGGTTAGATTAGGCTGCCCTGGGCGAGCCCTTCACGGCTCGTTTGTCTCATCATTCAACCCTTTACTAGCCTAATTAGTCCTTTTCAAAACTGATTTTTATTGGTTATTGATCTTGTTAATGCGTATTAAATCTTTTTATTGATGTAATAAACTGTAAGATGAAAAGATCCACGATCTGGAATGTGTAAGGATCCCAACCTTTTATCTTTCTTCTATACTTATATTAAAAACGGGTACGGGGTCCCTCAGAACTTTTTCCCATCACAAAAGATTCGCTTCGCTCATCTTTCCTATTAGGAGGACTCGCTTCGCTTGTCCTCAGAATATACAAATCACCAAAATTATACTGCAACACATCTTCGGACTCGCTTCGCTCGTCCTCAGATAGTAAATACATCTGTTTCATTCCCAGCGGTCACCCATACAGCACTGACCAAGCTCAATGCTACTTAACTTTTATTAACTTTTTTAACTCTTTAGTGCGATGAACAATCAGTAAAGTTTGTCAGTTCTCCAGTTATAAATAATTTAGTAACAAGATATTTTTATGCCAAAAGATCACAGTCACAATGTCCAATATTATCAGTTAAGGGACTGTTATTGTCTTTGCATATTTGCAATGGACTCAATAAAACTAAATAATTCAAAAGCTCCACTTATATCTTTTTTATAGAATTTTGATCAGAAATGACACTGAGGATGATCTGATAGAAAATTATGGAAAATAGAGTAGGAGGATCCATTTCACCACTTGTCCTCTTGATTCTATATACAGATATATATATATATATATATATATATATATATATATATATATATATATATATATATATATATATATCTCATTTATTTAGTTAAATTCGCTAAAAACGCATACGTGTTTTTTTTAGCAAATATTAAACTAATGCTAATATATTATATTAAAATTCGTTTATTATATCTCTTGATGAAGTCTGATATTATTTCCTTTTTAAAAAATTGTTATACCTAAAATCTATTATTTTATAGATTTCTTATCTTACTATATCTTCTCCATGTATTTTATTTATCTTGCATCTGACTAGAGAAAGACGGAGCTCTTTCTCAAGCTCTGTTCAAGAGCTACTGAGAGCTCTCATCGCATAATTATATTAAAAAATAAATATTCAGAAATTGATTTTAAGTATACCGGCGAGTATAAAATATAACACGCCTGACAGTGAAATCATAATAAATTATTATCTGAATTCCACAACTGGAACTAAAGATCAGTTTCTTTCGTAAGGTTCAACTCTTTAGCATTATCACATTGGGAGCTGCGATAATAACAGACAAACACAATCAGACAAAAACACAACTCAGGACGTCCTGAAACACCTAAAACGGATAATTGAGGTGTAATTCCGGTTTCAGATCTTTAATGCTCACACAAAACTATTTCCATGCGCATACGGTATAAATGAGGAAATTTAAAAATGAAATTTAAAATAAATTAGTAAAAATCGCCAAAAAGTAACAAGAAAGACATTCTTTACAAGATAGGAAGTAAAGAATTGACATAAAATACTTGTGCGAGAGACACCTAGGAAATGTAACAAGCAAAAAGCAATGCTACATCTGGGAGCTGTTCCATCATTCGACATTCGTCGTCATTGATGGCTTGACATAATGTCAGGTCCCACTAAATACTTCACATTACATTCTTCGGAATTAATTGAAGGTCAGAGTGAGTTCAGGCGCTGTCGGCGCCCTGATGAGTTAGACGTAACGAAACAGAGTGGGACATGACATTATGTCGAGCCATCAATGATGACGAATGTCGAATGATTGAACAGTTCCCAGATGTAGCATTGCTTTCTGCATGTTACATTTCCTTGGTGTCTCTCGTACAATTCTATTGTGTCAATTATTCATGTTTTGCAGAACACAGTAGTATCAAATTATATAAGTAAAGAATTGCAAGAAACAGGAGTTTTTAACAGCTAGTTTAAAATTGTCTACAATAGTTTACATGGTTCTGCTAACAAACCATGTATTTCCGTACGCTGCGTTTACAACTTAAACTACTTAAATTAGTATTTTTTCTTTTAGTCCGTTTATTCTATAGGTTCTCAGCCCCAAAAAATGTCATGTTGAGAATATTTGTAGAAAAATAGGTCTTGTAATATCTAACTAGATGTTTCTCACAGATATCTAAGAAAAACTATTTCTCGTCAAATTATCTTTTTGGTGTTCTTTCATGCATTATACATTTTACTCAGGTAAGGTGATGAGTTGAAACAAGCGGGAAATTATTATCTTTTAAACGTAATTTCCGACCTTTTAAGTCGGTCAAACTTGACAAGATTATCGGTTTTCTGGAATATAAAAAAAAATCCGAAAAAGAATTATTTCAATGAATGCGGCATCAATCAGTCAATCTGGAAAAGAGGAACTCACCCACTATATTTTTCTTTCATGTCAAAATCGTTAAGTTGGTTCATCATTTTAAGTAATCTTACCTGAAACAAAAAAAAACCGAAATAAATTACTAATTCTCTTTTATTTGAAGTTAAAGCGAAAATATACGAAGAATTCTTATTGTTTATTTCTTTTTCTTGAAAATTAGTGCTTAGGGGTGGGCGAGAAGCTAAATGGGGACCACCCTATGTGACTACCACCTTGTTTGTGTGACTTTCAAAAACGAATTTAGTTAATTGATTTGTAGCCGATGGCGTTTACAAAGACCCAAATGGGTTATTAGAAAACTTATATTAATATTTTGTATTTTTTTTTCCTGAAATGGGGTAGAATCAGGCCCGGACTAGTCTATCGGACAACCGGGCAAATGCCCGGTGCGCCCTCAGTCCTCATTTGCTAAAAAATAAATAAAAATATAAAGAAAGAACATAGATAAGAGAGAAAAGGAAAAATGCAGGAGTAAATAATGAGTATTTTTGCATTACATTTATATTTTAAAACCTTGTGCCCTCACTATTATGAGAAACCACACTCGATCATGATTAATTCAAGCCCTTGCGGCCTTACTGTCATAAGATACGCCCTCAAATTTGATGAATTTAAGTCCTTGCGGCCTCACTTTTGTACGCCCTGGATCAATATGTGGAAGACCATACGCCTTTACCGGTGAGAGAAGAACGCTTTGATCTTGATGTATTTAAGACCTTACGGTTATGAGAAATACAAGTACGCCCTCAATTTTAATGAAATCAAGCCCTTGCGCCCTTACTGTTATGAGAAGTACACCCTCGATCTACTGAATTTAAGACTTGGCGCCCTTACTGTTGTAAGAAGTACGCCTTCGATCTTGATGTATTTAAACCTTTTCCGTCGTTTCTTTTTTATTAATTAATTTATTTATTTATTAATCCTTTTCAATTAAATTAACGAAGACTTCAGTCCTTTTTTATTAAAATTTATTCAAAATAAATTGACGAAGAGCTTTCGCCAGGGATCCTGAGCTCTTCAGTTCTTAAAATGACAAAATGAGAAAGTTTGAAAATTAATAAAATTTTGAATGTTTTTTATGTCACGTGTCTAACTATAGTATGACACACGGCTAAAATCAATTGACAGCGCGCCAAAAATCTGCGAGGGAAAGAATTCTATTGGTTCAGACCGACCCCGCTCTTTCCCCCACCACCTCATGCCAACCTCGGTATAAAAAATACCTTTCGTAAATAAAATCAATAAAAGCAACACTGGTTGTTAACATTTGTAACCTCGCGTCGCTTTTATTGTGCTCATTGATCTACGTTTCGTTTCATTCCAATCTGTTCAATTAATCCAATTATTGCGGAGTTGTAATTTGATCTGAGTGCCTATATTTGACGCATGGACATTGACGTATTCTTTAAGCATTTCTTGCTATTTGAGTTTAGCGCAGGGTCTGTGGTCTGTCAACCAAAAGACAGCATTTTTTTTAAAACCACGTCTTTCAATAGATGACAGTCTTGACTTTTTTAAGTTTTGAATGGATATTGTGTCATATTATTTTTATAATATGAAACAATACGCATTCAATTATACAAATTTGACACAAAAAGAAGTTTGTTTTGGAGAAAAGTAATTATAGCTGACAATTTATTTAAATCGTCAAACTTTTATCGAAGAACTATTATGATCCATTGCATTACGTAATTAACAACTTTAACTCCACTTAATTCATACTTCCCGAACAAATTTAAAGCAACACTTAGTTGGAATTTATAAGATACAACAATATTCCTTCTTAAAAAGTAAATAACAAATTTTTAAAAATAAAAAATACGATATCAATAAAAACAAATAATAAATTCAAAACATAACCTGACTTTCAGTGTTGCCAGAGTAGGGAATTTTTTTTGTTACATAAAAGAAGGAATTTTTTTATTAAAAAAAGAGGGTTGAAAGCATTGAGATTTTGGCGGGGTGTCAATTGATTTTAGCCGTGTGTCGTATTATAAGTAAATAAATTTTAAATGAAATTATAAAAAAGGTAAAGGAAAAATTAAGATTTTAAGATAATATTATAATAAATACTGCTAAGATTGTTAATGTCTTCAAAATTTTATTAATTTTCAAACTTCCTCATTTTGGTCATTTTAAGAACTGTAGAAGCTCAGGATCCCTGGGCGAAAGCTCTTCGTGAATTTATTTAGAATAAATTTAAAAAAAAAGGACTGAAGTCTTCGTTAATTTAATTGATATCACAATTTAAAACAGTCCAAAAAAGCTCTAAAGTTATTAATCATTTCAGTCGTTTCTTTTTTATTAATTCATTTATTTATTTATTGTAGAGCTTAATTAAACATCATTAGCTCCACGCAACTCGTATAATAATAACAAAGCAAGATAAACAACTTAATGGTTGAGGTGTTTGATCTGTCCTAGGAATATTGTAGTAAATTGTCGAAAATTAATCTTATTTTTGCAAATTTATTTTATCAATTAGGATTTTATTTTATATTTCCCTATGAAACAGCTGCATCTCTTTAATCGTATGATCTCCATTTAGATACACACGCATTTGAAATTCGTTCGGTATGCTTAACCTCCGAAATGATTACTTTGTTTAAAAGAATGATGATAAAAAGAATTGGTGGAAGGTAAAATATTTATAAAGTATAGTTTAAGGAAGAATCGACTGAAGAAGAGGTCCTGCGGTCTTTTAGTCTTATGATCCTTCTGCTAAGTGAAGGTCCTTAATGGAGACCACACAAAAAGGATCCACTCGCTCACCTATCTTCTCCCAACAACCATAACTCTCTTTCTAGTTTAAATCTTTTTTATTTAAGTCTTTTTTCAGTGTGTAAAGACCTCCTACTTCTTAATTTTTTCCCGAAGTATTTCTCAGGTAAGACTAAGGAATCCTTGTTAGCATTAAGTATAATCAGTCATAGTATAAACATTAAGAGATAAAAATAATATTAAGCAGTTAAAAGATTGAAAAGTTTAAGAACTTTTGTTTATTTAAGCCTTTGTAACTCCAGCTACTACAAAAAAAAATCAGACGAAAATTATAATTATGAATCATAAAGAAAGAATAACAACACATCTATGTCATAAAAACTTCTATTATGTTGGGATAAAACTCCACATATAAAAAAACTGGGTACGGGGTACCTCGGAACATTTCCTCATCACATCGGATTCGCTACGGTCATATTCCCCTGCTTTGGAGTCGCTTAGCTCGTCCTCAGAATGTACAAGCCGTTAAATTTATACTGCAATAAGTCTTCGGACTCGCTTCGCTCGTCTTCAGATATTAAATGTATCTGTTTCATTCTCAGCGGCCACCCATCCAGGCACCAACCATGGTCAATACTGCTTAACTTTTATGATCTAACAAAAATCATAAATAATACTTGTCGCATTAAAATAAAACTTAGTGCACCTATTTATCACATAAAGTAATATACTTGTACCTAATTTCAACTCAATTTGATTATTTTCTTATTTTTTACGAATTTATTAAAAAACGTACGCAAGTCATCCAATAAAAATTAAACTAATGTTGATAATGAGATGAAACTTAGCACATATGTTAGTCTTATACATAGTCACGTGCGTGCCAAATCTCAATCCGGTTGCATAATTTATCCGTGTTTGACGATTTTTCGAAAATTTTACTGAGTCATTATTGCGGGTTAATGACGTCATAAAACATTATTTTCCGAATAGCACAACTACATGTATAGATTAGCTTTTTTTGTACAAAGTTTCAACTCTCTACCATAAATACACTGGGAGCTATACGATGATAACAGACACAGATACACATACATACAGACAGACAGCATTGCAAAAACCACTCAGGAGGCCTTAAAACAACTGAAACGGATAATTCCGATGACATCCCGGTTTCGGATTTTTTTGCAAACACAATACTTTTTCTATATAGAATTTTAAACTATACCTATTTTAAAATTTTTAAGGCTAAAAAACCTTATGACAATCATGAATTCTAATAAAAAGAATAGTGCGCTTTATTTCGCCTATATACATGACATTATTCTTCCACACATGAAATAGCTCTTGTATAAGTTATTAAGGTAAAGGTTTATAAGTTTTTATCTCTTTTATACATTGGATGAATCTTCCATACATAGTATGCCTCTTCCATACATGGTATGCCTCTTCCATACATAGTATGCCTCTTCCATACATGGTATGTCTCTTCCATACATGGTATGCCTCTTCCATACATGGTATGCCTCTTCCATAAATGGTATAACTTTTTCATACAAGGGTATTAATTTAGTCAGTTTTAACTCGTCATAATTGTAAGGCATTTTTAGGAATTGTAGACACTTGACATTTGATACATAGGATTCAGTTAAATTTCACTGAATCTAAAAACATTGATACACTGCTAAATTTGACAAAAAAATTTAGTTAATTTTTAGCCGATAAAATACGACTAATGAACGCTAAGATAATAAAACAATTATTTCTACGTGTTAAAAAATTGAAATATTTAAAACCTAATTTTAACTCCTAAGTTCAACTTTAATTTCTAAAATACCACATGAGGCTTCGTCTATCTCTTTGGATAAAGATAAAGATAAAGATAAAGAAATAAAGAAATTCTTTATTTGCTTATAAGTACATTAGTACAATTGCATTGTCATTAAATTAAAAAAATAATTTACAAATATTTCCATTTAAACATTCCAAAAAACAAAGAAAAGATCAGATAAATATGTAGAAAATAACTAAACTTAAATTAACAATTTTCTTTTTGACGGCTATAGACTGTACTACTTAACATTGACTACTAATTGACATAGACTACTCAAAAAGGTTTAATAGACGATGCTTTTAAATTAAATTAACTTGCTGTTTACAATGATATTTTTACTTGAAATTATTAGACAGTGATTCAATAGTTATAAATATCAGTGGTCTGAGACAATATCTCAGATAATATGCTGAGAATATTCATGACAACATATTATGGTTCCTTATACATTGTTTCGTTACAATACTCTTCAATTACTTATAATCTTTTTTTTACAGGCGTGCGTAATTTAATTTCGCAAATGAACGCCCGTTTTAATGACTTTCGTTTGATCAGGATATTCAATCAGCGGGAATTACCTCAGGTGGTTTGCATCTACCTACTAGGCTTTAAGTATTGAAAGAAATTGACGAAATCTTTTAGTAATACTATTCAGTACTGAATATATTTAAGTAATTACTAATTAAAATTAAAAAGGTTTTATTGACCGCAAGTTGAAGAGGCAATCGAAGAATCAGCTGCCGTCGATACTTGCTGTTGGATATGAATATCTCTGGACCGGTTTCGGCATAACACCATCATCAGCAGGCGGGCGACACTCGAGCTCTCACCAATAAAGTTATATCGGTGAATAACTTGTAGTCTCAATAAGCACGACGATCTTCAGAGGGCTCGTCGTGCTCATTGAGACTACAAGTTATTTACTGATATAACTTTATTAGTTAAGAGCTGGAGTGTTACCACGCCTGCTGATGATGGCGTTATGCCGAAACCGGTCCCAGGATATTTATATCCAACAGCAAGTATCGACGGTAGCTGGTTTTTCGATTAATTAACTAATTAGGTTAAGTTGTATGTTAAAAAAATTACTTATTAAGTTAAGTTATATATTTAAATAATTACTAATTAGGTAAAGTTGTATATTTAAATAATTACTATTTAGGTTAAGTTATATCAAAAGATATAATATAATACTATATTTAGATATAGATAGAAGATATCTATATCTAGATATAGATATAGATATAGATATAGATATAATACTTAAAAGGAATTTCTAATTAGGTTAGGTTGTATAGTTAATAATTACTAATTAGGTTAAGTTACATATTTAAATAATTACTAATTAGGTTAAGTTTTAGGATGCATCCAATCTCTCTTTTAAAGAGAACACTACGGCTAATAGCCGATTTTGCATATATGTTGCCAAGTATTAAAACAAAAAATGTATCTTGTAGAAATTTTAAAGCAAATGAATGGTTTATTTATTTTAATATCAAAAATAAGGAGATGTTAAAATGGTTTTAAAGGATACTTTTTTTCAAATATAAATACCCACGGGGCAAATAAAATAAGTTAATAAGACGTAAGGAATTGAAAAATGATTTCCTATAGTCTTTATTATAACCTTTTCCGAGCCGAAAAATTTAAACGTCTTCTTTATTTTCGTGTTCTGCTTTATTAAAACCAATTGCCTTCTAAAGTTAATATCGATTTGCAAATTCTATCACAAAAATCGTGCCTTGTTAGTTTGTTATTTCAACAAATAAAATGAAATGTTAATTGAAAAGAATCGATTCCAAGTATCCTTGGAATCCTCGCGGTGTTGAAACAAATGTCTTGATTATTTATGTAACTTATGTTATTTTAAAACAAACTGCCAATAATGGGGCAAGACTTCCATACTTATTAGCTATAATACTGAGGCATATAATATAATATAAACTAGCATGTTTGCAAGGAAAACAAGAGGACATCAGCCTCTTTGCCGCATCGCGGTGTTGGCGCTTCGCGCTTTGGACACAACACTGCGTTGTGACAACACAAGGTTGTTGTACTTGATTAGTTCGTCATATTGCTGGTTTATATAAGTACCACTATACTCGTATTAGCGAATTTCAAAATGTATTTGTGTAAAAACATGATTTGTTTATATTAAGGCCCGTATTCAAAGACGTTTTCCTAACATTTTCCTAACATTCTCCTTAAGGAGAATGTTAGGTTTAGGTAAGGAAAATGTTTTTAAACCACGAAATTTAAATGATCGTTCCCGTGTTTTAAAAGTTTTTTAGAGGCTTCGCATGATTTTATTTAGTAAGAACCTAAGGTAGTTAAGTCAAAAAGTGATACCATTGTAAGAAACGTAATATATCGCAAAATATCAATGTTATTAACTTATTACCTGGATTTACGACACACTTTGTCGTAAACAACAATGCGGCCTTGCTTTGTTAAATACATTGGAAACTTTATTTACATATGTTTTCAGTAAACAGTAGAGTTAATACAAATACAATGTTCAATTATTATAACAGCTGTCATAAATAAAGCAGTATCAAGCATTTCAAGTTTGAACGTTGACCAGGTTGTACGAATCCAAAGGTGTCTAAATGAAGACCTGTTAATCAGTGCAACACTGTTTTCATTTTGCTAAATCATTTACACAATTTTGTTTTTCGTATTTTGTCATCAAATTAATTTTTGTTTGTGAAAAATGTTTTTGGTATAATAATGGCTGAATTATTCACACCGGACCAACTGAATTTCCTTTTTGAATCGATAGCCCGCCACAAACGGACCATATAGAAAATAAAAAATCTGATTGTGTGCGTGCCGAAGAAAAGAAAAAAAGCTTGGGCGGAGGTGTTAAAGGATTTCAGGGTAAATTCCCTAATAGTAAGGTAAGTGGATTAATAGTAACTTATATTATGTAAATTTATGTAGATAGTTATTAATACGACAGTGTGTCGTAAATCCAGGTAATAAGTTAATAACATTACCTGGTATCAATTTTTGACTTAACTACCTTAGGTTCTTACTAAATAAAATCATTTCTCAAAAGTCATTTAGAGAAATGACTTTTAAAACACGGGAACAATCATTTAAATTTCGTGGCTTAAAAACATTTCCCTTACCTAAACCTAACATTCTCCTTAAAGAGAATGTTAGGAGTTAAGAAAATGTTAGGGGAATGTTAGGAAAATGTTAGAAGAATGTTAGGAAAACCTCTTTAAATATGGGCCTAAGTCAATTAATGACATTGTTTTGATAGTCATGTATATGTCAATCAATAATACCAGAAGTAATACTGATAATAAAATGTAATTTCGTATTTTTGTTAACCATGCATAGTAATACAAGTGTAAAAAATTGCAACTTAATCTAAACACCATATAAAGGTTTGTGATTGTTTTTAATGTTTATGGGGTCAATATTGTGGATTAAGACGTCATAAAATAATTATTTTCCAAATAGCACAACAATAGCGGTAGACTGAGTTTTGTGGGTTATTGACATCTCACATATTTCATAAACACAATAAAGTTTGGAACATTAACAAGGTTGATTTTATATTATTTTTCTCATTATCATAATCATACCATACTCATTATCAGGGTATATTGCATATCATGTCACACTCATTATCAGGGTCTATTGCATATCATGTCACACTCATTATCAGGGTCTATTGCATATCATGTTCATTATCAGGGGTCATTATATCATGTCACACTCATTATCAGGGTCTATTGCATATGATTTCACACTCATTATCAGGGTCTATTGCATATCATTTCATACTCATCATCAGCGCCCACTGATTGGCAGTTAATTCATAAGAATCTACATGCTGCCACTGCCACTTCATTATTGAGACTAACCTGAAGGTATCAATGTCAGGCCTATTCTTATTAGTTGTATTCTTGTCTGCTTTTAGGAAGTGACAGGTTCGTAAGCTGACTTGAATGAAAGTTTACTCAGCTTTTTTTCATACATCGATTTATTTTGCAAATGATAGAAATATTATATCCTCAGACAGTTTGTTAATAAATTATTTTTGTTAACATTGATTCAATACTTTTTGGTCTTAGCGCAGAAAACATCCTTTTTGTTTTATTTATTTCTACTATAAACTTTTGGGTGGGATTTTTTTTCCTTCTTTAACTTTTTATTCATTTTCATAATATTATTAACTAAGGAATATTATTACCTGGACTAACGGTTAACTTCTTAATCTACTTCTAGAAGTTTTTGGATAAAGCTATAAAAGACTACGGTCAAAAAGAAATTTCAACATTCCATTCTGAAGACAAACCCCTCTAGGAAGAGCCGACTCCAGTGTGTCTGTCCTAGAAGTACCGACAAGTCTAGAAGAGGTTTCGTCTATAGATTTCTCGTATGGTCAGGTAGTCTGGGTCCGCCAACAAATTCTTTAATATCAAAAGAATTCTTAATCACTTTGAGAATTTCAAGAACTGAAAACCCATCAGACTTCTTTCAGTCAGCAGACCTTGAGGCGACTATATCTACATTGACTCTATACTAGAGAAAGCTTTAGAAAGAATTAGTTCTAATTTCTTATGACATCAATTTCGTTTTTAAAAATTCAAATTTTTAGCGACTTTTTATTAGAATATGACACATGAGTTTGTTTCTATGACGAGAGTGAGGGGAGGAAAGGGAATTGTGCTTGGCGTCCTAAAATCAAATATATATATATATATATATATAATATATATATATATATATATATATATATATATATATATATATATAATCCACATCACTACAAGGACTTCTATAAAGCAATCAAATAGTCCACCATATTATATGTTTAACCATTCATGAGCTGTTTTATTAATCTTTATTGTTATTTTAAAAAGTCTATTTCTTATTTACTCCTCATAAGTTCTTGTTTTTTGTTGAGGTTCTTTTATATTATTTAACATTATTCAAATTTAGATGTTACATCAACCCTTTGAGAACATAGTAAGTTTTGTTCATTTAAATTGGTTACTTTTTATGTAATGTTTTGTTTTAGTGATGTTTTTAAATGTATTGGTACTTGTTGTTTCTTATTTATGCCTAAAGATGACCCCAAAGAAGTTGAAATATATAACTTATTTAAAAATAGTTATACAACGGCAGTGAATCTCTTTCCAACAATTATATATATACTCGTAATATATTATATAATATATATATATATATATTATATATATATATATATAAATATATATATATTATATACGTATATATATGTATGTATGTAATATGTACTGTGTGTGGTTCGAATTTTAATAGTAGCTGTTTTTTACTTCCATAGTAATTTGATTCAAGTATATATTGAAACAATTTGCTTTTTTTCAGATATCTCTCTTATTTATTTTACTTATTTAGTTCTCTTACATTAACTTGAGTTATTGTTCTAAATAAATATTTCACAATATGAGTACATTAATGATCATTGATCAATTTCCTATGCCATTACTGATTATTAAAAAAAATGAAACGGTTATTGACAGCACACACTGTATGGCAATTTCATTGAGTCACCCTCTTAGAAATTTATAATCATTAATGATGATTTGACTTTTATAATTTTAAAAAAAATGAATCGATATGACGATCTATTGGACAGTTAATATTATGCTCTGCTGGGAGTGAGCTATCTAAATGACTCCTAATGAGCAGAGTATTGCGAGATAGTAGAATTATGTGGAACGAATTTCAATCAATTCCTGCCATGGACGGCGTCTGTTTGTCTAGTATAGTAAAACTTTCCTATTAAACATTAATTATGATATCATGTGATGAAATTTAGTTTATGAGATCTACGATTCTTTATGTGTCATATGTTATCTTTCGTGTTCCTTGATGTTTTAAGAGATATTTTTAGCCTCATACTCGGATCGGAATTAAACTTTGTACAAAATCCATTATAGGGAAGTACAGAACCCTATTGTTTATGATGTCATTAATCCACAATAATAAATCAGTAAAAATTCATTAAAAATCAAAAACTGAATCAAGCTGAAACCTTATGTATATAAGGTATATGTATATATATAACTACATAAGGGAAACACAATAATCATAATAAGTACCCATTGTTGTATCCAACGGAATAATACCTAAACTTTATACCAGCCTTAAAGTTACTAGACCTCTCTGAAAATCTTTACATAAATATGCAAAAGTCAGTAATACTCTAAACCTATCGTCTAGTTAGAGGACTCCTTAACTACAAATCAAACAGTACATCAGGACAAATCATTTTATAAGGTAAAATCAAGGATAATCAAAGTATAAGGTATGATGAATCTCAGTATAGAATGAACAAAGTATAAAGGTATAGAATCAAGTATAAGTAATGGTGATTAAGATGATGAATCAAAGTATAAGGTATGACAATGATGATGAATCAAAGTATATGCTATATGATGAATCAAGTCAAAGTATGTATGATGAATCAAAGTAAACGAAAGGTATGTGAATCAACAAAAGTATTATGGTATATATGATCAATTTATAACGTATGAAGAATGAAAGTCTCTATTATTTTTATTGATATTTATTTGTGACTATAATCTGTTCTATGAGCTCAGACCATGGTTTGAATTTTCATTCAATACTTGTAATCTCCAAGTATTGAATAAGTCCTACACTAATCGGATGTAGGATATATGTTTGCCCCCTATATTGTTTGTTACAATTTCAAGTTGACGAAGCTGGTTTTGGTCCACTGCGTTGTGACTTCGCGTTATATATCAATGAAGAGACCTAGTATAATCTTAACATATATATCAATTTATACTACGAGCTTGCAAACTGACTCTTGACACAATATAATTGTGCGAGAGACACCTAGGAAATGTAACAAGCAAAATGCAATGCTACATCTGGGCAGCTGTTCCATCATTCGACATTCGTCATTATTGATGACTCGACATAATGTCATGTCCCACTCTGTTTCGTTACGTCGAACTCATCAGGGCGCCGACAGAGCTTATGAGCTCATTAGCGTATCTAGAGATCCTAGAAAAAAAGTACCCGAGTTGGGAATTATACATTTTTAGATCACCCAAGCTGACAAAATCACTGGCAATCATCTCGCTAAACCTTCTGCATGGTTAAGGATAGCAAATGCATCCACGTAGTCTGCTCTATAATAAAGCGAACCCCTTGTATTCTCAAATACAATAAAACCAGCAAGAACGCTACTCCTAATAAATCTTAAAATGACATTTACCTTAAAAATTACACGTTACAAACCCAAAAATGAATTCCTATCTTTAACTCACCCGTAATTTTGGAGACAAAAATGCGAACTTAATACCAACCTTTTTAGTGAATCCCACAAAAAGAATGTTGTATAGTTTTTTCAAAGAAGATAATAACTATTTTCAAAGTATCATTAAAATAAATTGCAAAGTGACAGTGAAGGCGCGTCCTTCCTATTCATTGGTTTTTGGTTTTAATTCAAGAAACTGCTAGCTCTGTCCTTTGACCCTAATTATTATAAAAAGCTCCAACTTTTATTTTTATATTTTTTATCTTCCTTCTACGTAAAGGGCGTTTTCTTATTAAAAAAATAAATAATAGTGTTTAAAATTATTTATCTTGAATGTCTATTTATAAAAAGTTAAAATTTAATAAATTTGTGTTCTGCAAACTTTGCTTCAAAATTAACCTCGTGTGCAGAATAAGTCAATGAGATTTATAATTTGACCTTTCTAAAGCATCTCAAAATCAAAATTGAGCTTTTAACACACCCATGCTGAAACTCTTTCAAGAAGGTGTTTAAATCCCAAATTTCTTTTCACAAGAGGTAATTACCTCCTCCCGTAAAAAAAAACCTCGTAGGGTATCTTAAAAATGTAAGTTCTATCTGAATACGTTATATAGTCGTATTTAAGGTTTTTGTCAAATCACGAGCGTTAAGCAGTATCGCGCGAGGTCAAGGTAAGCATCGACACGGGTAACCACTGCAAATAAAAAATTATTTTAATGTCTGTGGACGACTGAAGCAAGTCCGAAGAAGCGGGAATGAACATAGCAAATCCAATATGATAAACTGCGTAGGCTTCCGCGGTTATTGTCATGAAGATTCAGGTCTTCCCGTGGTGACCGCGTCAATGTAATGAAGAATCCGACGTAGAGCTTCCATGATGTCCTACATCCCTGAAGATGCCACCACGACATGGATGCGAAACGTCGATCTTCATCTACATTGACGCGGTCACCACCGAAAAGACCTAAATATTCAAATCCAATATGGAGAGAGAGAGTTCCGAGGTACCGTACCCGATTTCTTTATTGGTAAATAACTGATTGTAATTAATAAAAGTTTAAACAGCGTTAATTCATCATACATCAAAATAGAATAAATAAAAAGATTCAATTTTTAGAACCTTTCAAAAGGAAGACAGAATTATTAATCTAGTGACTCGGGTATGATAAAGACATGATATTTGACTTATGACTGATGATTTAGAACTCCTTATACTTTCTAACAGACACTTCATAATATTTAGAAAACTTTTGACTGCTCAAAATGAATACATTATAAAATGAAACAACACGTATTTAATTTTAAACTCGAGTGTGGTCTTCAACCTCTCAGCATTCACATGTCAGGTATAGCTACGGTTTGAATTATATTAAATACTTAGGTTTTGATAGAACATAGTTCAAAAATAATATCACTTTTACTGGCCACGTATGAAAAACGAACAGGACGTTCTGTAAAGTTGACTTTCTATGTAATGGTACACTTTATAATTGTTAGCGAATTTTCATAATGAAAATTAGGCTTATAAGGATTTTATTAAAGCTAGCTATCGGTACAACCGATAGGTAGTTCCGAGCTTATACAATTTACATAGTCCGAGCTATACAATCTAGTCCGAGCTAATACAATCTAGTCCGGATGTCCAGCTATACATTCTAGTCGAGCTATACATCTAGAGCCAATCTATCCGAGCTATACATTCTAGTCCGAGCTATACATTCTAGTCCGAGCTATACATTCTAGGTCCGACATACTTCTATCGAGCTATAACATTCTAGTCCGAGCTATACATTCTAGGTCCGAGCTAATACATCTAGCCGACTCGTCGATCATTCTACGAGCTATCAATCTAGTCCGAGCTATACAATCAGTCGTCGACTATCATTCTAGTCCGAGCTATAAATCTAGTCCGAGCTATACATCAGTCCGAGCTATACAATTCTTAGTCGAGCTATACATCTAGAGCTATCATTCTAGTTATACAATCTAGTCCGAGCTAATACAATCTATCGAGCTATACATTAGTCCGACTAACATTCTAGTCGAGCTATACCAATTTAGTCCGGCTATACAATCTAGTCGAGCTATACATTTAGTCGAGCTATACATTCTAGTCCGAGCATAACATTCTAGTCGAGCTTACACTAGTATACATCTAGTCAGCTAACATCTAGTCCGAGCTATAATTCTGTCCGTAGTCAGCCGAGCTATACAATCTAGTCCGAGCTTACATTCTGTCCGAGCTATACACAGTCCGAGCTATACATTCTAGTCCGAGCCTATACATTTAGTCGAGCTATACATTCTATCGACATTCTAGTCCGAGCTATAACATTCTAGTCCGAGCTATACATTGCTCGGACATCAGAGCAAAGCATCTACCAAAACAAAAAGGACGAACACCTCTTCTCTTGTCACTTACAAAAACGACAGCATATCTTTGCGATTTGTAATTACAACTGTGTATGTCAAACGATCGAATAAACACCGAGGCATTTCATTTTTCCTCATTTATACCGTAGGTTATATACCTTCGGTAAATAACTATAACTATACCTATATACCTACGGAAAGGTATTGTGTTTGCAAAAAAATCTGAATCCGAGAAAACCTGTCACCTGAATTCTCAGTGTTTCAGTAAATGTTTTAAAGGCCTCCAAAGTGGTTTTCACTAAGTTTTCCGTATGTAAGTGTGTGTTAGGGGAGGGAGAGTAAGTGTCTTTTACTATCTTAGCTCCAAGTATATTTATGCTAGACAGTTAAAACTTGAGTTTAATAAAATATTTAATTGTCAATCCACAATAAGTACAAAAAAAGAAAACTGACTGTTTCAACTATAAATTAGTCATCGTCAGAGTACATTTATAAACTTACTCAGTTTATAAATGTACTCTGACAATGACTAATTTATAGTTGAAACAGTCAGTTTTCTTTTTATATACTCATTGTGGTTTGACAATTTTTTTTTAAACTCAAGTGTTTATTCAATCTCAACCATGTTTAACATATACCACAAAATCTCTGTCAAAACAACTAATGAGTTAAAACTTAATACGAAAATCAATCTATAGGTGTAGTTGTGCTATCCGGAAAATATATTTTTATGACGTCATTAACCCACAATAATGACTTCGAGAAAATTTCGATCCATGAAACGCGGAAAAATATTGTGATCGAATAAAGATTTGGCAGGCAAAAAGTCATGCAGCGCAAGATTAACATATGTGTCATAAGCTTCATCTCATTATCACCATTAGTTCAATTTTCAAATAAAAAATAAGCTTATTTATTTAAGACATTTCATGCCAACAAAATTCATGGATTGTCGTAATTATTTATTTCGTAAAGATATACACTTGTAGTAAATTTCAACTCAATTGGATTTCTTTCCGCATTGTTACCATTTTTTTAAAAAAAACCTACACAAGTCATTTGATAAAAATTGAACTGATAATGAAAATAAGATGAAACTTGGCAATTATGCTAGTCTTTTAGATCGCAACATTTTTTCGCGTTTAATGATTTTTCGAAATATTTGCTGAGCCATTATTGTGGGTTAGTGACGTCATAAATATTTTTTTTCCGAATAGCACAACTAAACCTTAAGTTTCAAGTCTCTAGCATAAATACACTGGGAGCTTTTTGCACACATTCACTCACATATAGACAGACAAATTTGTAAAAATCAGTGAAAATCACTTAGGAGACATTTAAAACACTTGAAACGGATAATTTTGGTGTTATCCCGGGTTCGGATTGTTTTGCAAACGCAATACTTTTTCCTATATACCTACAGTATAAATGAGGGAAATTAAAAAGAGAGTGTTATATTTTTAGCTTATGCAATTCTTCTCCAACCTCATAGGAGGTTGGAAAGCAAAACATTTGAAAGTAATAATTTGCAGAAAAGATTGCTCAATAATTTGTGATAGGTGGTATAAAGTTAATATACTCGTAATATAATAAAGCTTGTGTCAACTGTCCTTAATGTAGAAAGTGCTCATATCACATCCATGGCTAGAGCTTAGTTGTGAAGGTATCCGAGAATCATAAAAAATAGAACTTCGAGTGACTCTTGTTTATCTATGATTTTTAACAAACTTTCCAGGAAAGTTACACTACTGAGGTAGCCGTTTATTAGCGAGATATATGTGGAGTGTAGAAGCATTTCGGCAGCTTGTTTTGTCCTCTATTATATTTATATTTATTTACAACATATTTTACAGTTATATTACTTGTTTCATATCTTTGACTAAATGAATAAACGACTTTCTTTAATATTAATTAATGATGCTTTTTTATTTTTAAAGGTACGAGGGAGAATAAAAAAAAACTATTGGCTAAAGTCGGTCTTTCTTATAACTTTGATCTAAAAGAATTAAAAGTCCTAAGATCGGTTTCTGTATTCACCGAAGTAACGATCGACATGATCTGTAAAGGATGGAGAACAAAAGAGATACAAAAAATATTTTCTCTCCGAGTGTTGGCTTTTGTTTCTGGATCGTGGAACAAGAGAAGGATATCTTAAGAAAAACAGAGTCCAAAGAGGATCGAGAAGAACCCAGCATTTGGGACCTCGGTGAAGAAGTTTCCATTCAGTAAAGGTTTTACTAATCAACAATTGTTTAAGGACCTTCTTCTATATGTATCCTTTTTTCTTTTTAAAGTCAAAGGAATCTCTTTTGTCTTTTTGATATCCTTTCTTTATATTATTCTTCTTAAGGTGAGTAATTGGATTGAGGTTGAAATTACTCAGATTCCATTCAAATAAAAAAAAAACATAAAAAATGCTGCTTGCCGAGAAAGAGATTAATGTATGTCCTTACTCCTTACATTTTCACACCTGGAACCCTCCAAACTAAGTTTTATTATGAAGTCTATTGATTGATTTGTTCCGGGTTTATAATATGTTAGAGCGCAATATTAACAAACATTGTGTTCCGTCTTGCTTGCCTATAAATTGTTACTATTGATGTCGCAATATCTTAACTTTAAAAATTACGAAAGGGTTCGATGTACTTTAAATCAAATCCGAGTCATCTTGACTTTAACCTGACAGTGAGATGGTTCATAAAAATCTGGTACAGGGTACATCGGAACTTTTGATTCGCTTCGCTCTCAACGGAATGAAAATTTAATGGACGCAGTCGAAAAAGAGCTTTGCACACTGAAAAAATAAATATAACTAACGAAAAGTGGTCTTTTGCCGCTTCGGCTCCCTGTGGCCGCTTGCAGCCTCATAGTTGTTAAATCATCAGTTGGTCATATTACTAGCTTATATAAGTGGCATACTGCCACGATATAAGCGAATTCTCAAATTTATTAGTCAAAAAACGTGATTTGTTTATATTACGCTATATGGCAATAAATAAAAACGGAATTAATATACTGATAATAAAATGAAAATTGGTATTTTTGTTAACCATACATACAGCACACGTGTAGAACATTTCAGCCTGATCTAAACACTTTCTATGAAAATTTGTAATTTGTTGAAATGTTTGCGGGTCATTATTGTGGGTTAATGACGTTACGCATATTTCATAAACAATAGGGTTCGGGACATTAACAAGATTGATTTTTGTACTGTTTCATTTCGATCTGAGAAAGAGATCGAATGTTATCGTGTCCCGTAGAAACGTCTAAGAAAAAAAATCTTGTATCTTATATTAAGTGGATTAGAGCATGGATGTAAAGCAATGAGTCTAGATGAATGGGAAAAAGAATAGATTCAATCACCAAACGCATCCTGGACAACAAAAAGAATGGAGTCAATCACCAAACGCATCCTGGACAACAAAAAGAATGGATTCAATCACCAAACGCTCCTGGACAACAAAAGATGGCATTCCTGGACAACAAAAAGAATCAATCACCAAACGCATCCTGGACAACAAAAAGAATGAGTCAATCAAAAACGCATCCTGGACAACAAAAAGAATGGAGTCAGTTCACCAAACGCATCCTGACAGCAAAAAGAATGGAGTCAATTTACCAAACGCATCCTGGACAAAAAAGAATGTAGTCAATCACAAATGCATCCTAGAGACAACAAAAGAATGGAGTCAATCACCAAACGCATCCTGGACAACAAAAAGAATGGAGTCAATCACCAAACGCATCCTGGACAACAAAGTTTTTCCTACTGTATTAAAACGCATCATGCCAGGCGTCTATATGAACCGTAAAACTATCATGGCTCTTACCAACCACGGAAAAAATTATTTATACCTTCATTAGATTTCGCCTATCTCCATAACCAATTGGCTCTTGGGATCAAATTTTTATTCAGAATTGGGAACACATCATCTTTGATTGCATACATTTTGAAAAGAATGCCAAAGTCTCATCCATGCGTTATGTCTAAAGGAATAAGTGGACTCCAACTGCAAGATTATCGGTTGAACAAGACTTTCTTGATTTGTTCCAACAATTCATTCTCTTCTTTAATTTAGATCTTTTTTTGTATTCTGCATGCTTTAAAACCTTTTTCCTTATCTTTATTTTTGTTTGCAATACTATTTCCTATCTGTTATACCCATATTTTAATTCAATATTTTATTGATTCAATATTTATATACGTACAAAACAATTATACTTATAAACACAATATACAAGTAAACGCAAGTAAAATCATTCATTTTCTAAATAATTCATTATCATTTTATTTTACTTGATAATATTAGAAAATCGCACAAATTTCAGTTTTCTTGGAGTAAGTGGCCTGTGGCATGTGGCATGTGTACAAAACATGAAGAAGACATTTTTTAAAACTGATAAAATGTTCTATAAAATATATGCAGTCAAAATTTCTTTTAAAAAAATTGGCTTTTTTGTGCATTTTTTTGACCAATTAACAAATGTCATAAGTTGTGGTTATCCGATTTTGATGAAAAACATTGTTTTATAAGACATTTGATCAACTTTGAAAAATGTTCTTTTCGTGTTTCGTTCTCAACCCACAGGCAGACCCGTCGTCAGCCAAAACTCGTCGGGAGGCGAAACCAATCCCAGAGGGGAGCGAAATTCACACATTTATAAGGGAATTCCACTGAAATCTACCCTGCCAGAGGGGGCGGAATTCTTTCTAAAGGAAGGCGATGCCACCCTGGCCTACTACGGGCCTGCTCACAGGGAACCACGAACTGCAAGAAAACTGGAATTTGTACGATTCTCTAATGTTTTCAGCGAGCGCATTCATATGAAGGGCACTCAGGATTGGCAGTTTGTTTTCCTTTATAATTTAAGATAATTTCAGAATAGGTTGGTTTGAAGTAGTACAAAATGAGTCACATTTTTAAGCCTGGTTCTTGGATTAATATTAAGCAATGACCAATACTTAAGGGATTTCTACAGCAAAGGTTAAAAAGACTGTGGCGCAAAGCGGCCCGAGGCCGTTGGTCTTATACAACTCAAGTTGTCTTTAGTATTATTTTTAAAAGAGTACATTGTTACTATACACAGAATTTCTACCTGGTCTCACCTACAATTAAAAGTATAGATCAGACGGTACTTCATATTATTTAGTGTGACTTTTATAATGGGATCAGATCAAAAGAAATAATTATGTTAATGAAGTAATTAAAATTTAATTATTTTATACATTAGGTATATACTCAAGAGTCGTAGTACCCTTAATTTGTTTTTTTATTTACTTGACCAGATCCCTAAAATGTTTTGTAAGTATTTATTGCTTCTTAAAGAGAAGTATTCTTTTTTATCTTTGGTTGTTTTATCTCTATAGCGAGCGCATTCCTTGAGGATGTGTGTTTCAGTCGTGACCTTCTAAAGGGTGAAAAGGTTATGTAACAAAAAAATCGTGAGAAGCATACAACAAGTATTACATGGGAATAAGAAAGAGGTAGAGGGGGTAATAAACCACGCCCATAAAACCACTAAATAACCAATCGAAATTGAGTAAAATAAAAAAAATTAAAAACTCTAATGTATCCTTTAACCTCAGGAATGTTTCTTAAGACATCGGCCATTTACCAGGACCTTCTTTAATGTCCTGGGAACTAAAATAAAAAGTTTATAAGATCGGGATGCCATCAGGACAACTACGCTGTGTCTTTATTGGTTCTTTTTTATTTGTTTATGGACACTGAATGGAAGAGTGTTACAAAAAAAAGCTTCGTCAAAAAGGTCCTTTTTTAAAGTAGATGTTAGATGTTAATGGCTAGTAAAAATGGTGACTATAAAAGAAAAAACAATTAAACAAATATTAGTGTGTGGTTTTCAGGGTGTGTCCTTTTATGCCTACACATTCTTTTAGTTTAGTGAAGCAAATTGTTAAAATTCCAATTTTTTTTGTCAAGGTATATTAGTGAAATAATTGGACCGGTACGCTCTTCTTGTGGAACTCCCAGAATTAAGTTATTTATTTGTTTCTTCTCTTTTTTAATCAAATAGCTAAAATTACTTGAAGGATTTTGGTCAAAACGTGTTCAGACTAAGTTGCATATCACGTAGTCTTATGCTGGAGACAATGTAGTTGTTCACAACTGTTATTGACAACATTTATCCGAAGTTTTCGAATTCTACTTTATCAAGCAAATATACTATTATATGACACTTCATGTTTGAAAAAATTGAAATAATGTATACCCAAAAATAATGTATACCCAATGAAAATTCAGCAATTCAGCCAAGTCTAGCGTAAAAAGAAGAAGTGGTAAAATTTTACCACCCTCACTTATGGTTGCAAGCATGCGTGCATTGCTAATGCCATTTCTGTCAGACTGGGCGTGTAGTATAGTTCACATTTTATCCACCAGGGAGTTGGCTTAAATTTACGAATGGGTGCAGCCATATTGTGTTACGCTATAGATAGTGGTAAAAACTTTTTATGACATCCAACATTTTTTTTTATATTTTATTGTACGACACACGGCTAAAATCAGTTGACAGCGTGGGAAAATAGTGTTGAGGAACCAATAAGGTTGGTCTGATTTGAAATTAAGGGCGTGGTTTAACATCCAGGACTAACCTCACGCTGTCAACTGATTTTAGCTGTGTGTCGTATTACAGTATAAAATGTTAATAATTTAAATAAGAAATGTGTTTTGTCGCAACCAATAGAGGTTCAATCTTTGTTTAAATTACTTAAAAAAAAGCGGCTCATTAATATTAACAACACTAACTTCGGCTCATTAAATTTCTTTTTTGAGTGCACTACTTAACTTTGTACATTTTTGCCAGTGATAAGTATTTTTCTCCTTCAAATATTAATTGTAATTAATAATTTAACAAACTGAACCTACAATTTTTTAATATAATCATAGTAATCTTAATTTTAAATTATATTTAAGGCTATAAACTTTCGTCTGTATCGACTGTTATCGTCTGTTCATTAAAATCTTAAAAAAACATGTGATTTACTAAACTATTTAATGTGACATAAGTATTAACATGTGACCTTTACCAAAGTATTTCATTAACTAAATTAATGTATGAAAACACGATAAAAAGTAAGACATAAGTAATGTTATCAGTGTTGCCAATAAAATTTAACACAAAAATGTATGTCACGAAAGCCTTATGCGCAGTTATTCCAAAATAAACTATTTTCTATAAATAAACACTGAACTGTAGAGTAAATTATTAAATAAAACAACAGTATCTCCACTAAATTAAAATTTATTTACAGAGCCGGCTTTCAACTGTAAACAGCCATGATCAGTGCCGGTAAGGTGCAAACAATTAAACGGTTTATTAAATTTGAGACAGATTTAAAGCTCTGCTTAAATGAAATATACCGTTTAATTTTTAACGTTTTCTTTTGCACCTTACCGGCACTGATGGTTTACAGTTGAAAGCCGTCTCTGTAAATAAATTTTACATTTAGTGGAGGGACTGTTATACTATATTTACGATTTTTTTTAACTACCTGATCACGCATGTCAAAATGTATTTCCATGGGTTAGATACAGGCATAGAAACATATTAATAGAGAAACCCATATTAGTTAAATTTTGAAACATCGAAAATGTTTCACCTAGGCTTATAAATACAATCAAATAATTAGTACACATTTGCTTTAACTTGTATTGTAGAACGTAAAAATACGAATAAAAACTTGAAAATTTGCGGAAAGCCGAAATCAATTGATTCATAATAACCTACACTTACTCACAAAGGAGGTTCAATGGGGTTACAAAGAGCCCATTGAGAGCCCTATAAAGATGTTTCAGGCCTCTTAATATATTGAGATAGGCTATGCCCCCTCTAGTAATATATCTCTTTGGTTACATACCTTAAGAAGAATAATATAAAGAAAGGATATAAACATAAGAGATTCCCTTGACTTTATAAAGAAAGTTTTTCCACTTGGTTTAAATATTACTTTATCGTGATGATTTTACTTTGTGGCTCAGTCATTTTCACCCTCAGAAATAATTAGAAATGCGGTTATTTTATTAAATATGCACAGTACGTAAAGTTTTATTTTACAACCTGGTACTAAAATAGCACTGTAATAACCTGCGTAGTGACTAAGTCACAAAATGTAATTGTGAGAGCGATAAGATTTAGCGTAAAATTGAATCTCACTTATTTTTTAGCTGAATCATGGCTTCTTTACACTAGATTTTGTCACTTAGGAGATCATCCTCGTAGAACTTTTAACGAATTTTTATCCAAAAAATGACGTTTATTTAGTTGTGAAATGACAAATACGGAAGGTAAGGTGTATTTTTGTTTTAAAACAAGAGGCCTTCAGTGTCTTTACCTCTATGGGGCGTCTGTACTGGGGACCGCTTCGCGGCGTCTGCACTGAGGACCGCTTCGCGGCCACGTGGTTGTTATAATTTATCAGTTGGTCATATTACTGGTTTATATAAGCGGCATACTGCCTCGATATAAACAAATTTTCAAATGTATTACGGAAAAAACTTGATTTGTTTACATGGCATTCAATGACATAATGTTTTGTTTACATATATATGTCAATCAATAAAGCCGGAATTAATACTAATAATACAATGAAACATCGTATGTTTGTGAACCATACAGAGTGGTATGTGTGTAATAATTTCAGCTTAATGTAAACAGTACATCAAGATTTGTGATTTTTCGAAATGTTTGTGGGGTCATTTTTGTATAATGACGTCACACATTTTTAATAAACAATAGGGTTCGGGACGCTGACAATGTTGATCTTGTACTGTTTCATTTTAATCCAAGAAAGCGTACAAAAGTTATCGTATATCCCATAGAAACGTCTAGGACACAAAAATCTCGTACATATATATATATATATATATATATATATATATATATATATATATATATATATATATATTTTATATATACTTATGTAACTTTGTCCATGTGAAAGTATTTATTCATAGATATAACTGTGCCTATGTGAATTTATATAATTCATTCATAGATGTAATAGTATTTATACGATAGTACTGCTTAAAGTGAATATTAATCATACCATATAAATAGGATACTGGTCTCACCACTTAAAGGATACTAATACGGCTCCCTGTTAAGTCAGAAAAGTGGGGTGGTGTTTATGTTAATATGTTGGACAGACTAGAAGAAATTTCTCAACGAGATTTTTGAACACGCATATGGGGAGCGAATATGTATGGATCACAGGAAAAAACCTTATTGTACTGAATATCTACATTTTTGGAGAAAGGTGGTAAAATAAACGCTCATGAGCAGTTTGAAAAGTTTCAAAAATTAACAAATCAGGAAACGGTTAATTTGAATCATAATGAAAGGAGCGACTGCTCTCCTTTTTTACGTACGGTGGTTAATTTATGGTCACCTAAAGTTAAAATGAATGCTTTGTCTTTATGTGCGTTTATGTGTGTGTGTGTCTGTTGTCATCGTAGCTCCCAGGGGTTTCATGAGGGTGGGTCAAAAAAAATGTTTGGCTGCACCAAAATCCCTACTTTTTAAAAGTTGCATATACATAAGAGAACATCGCATGCAAAATTTAAGCCCGATCAATTAACATTTAGAAGTTGCACAAATGCAATACAACAATTTTCATAAAAAATCTGTTTTTCAATTTCTTTGCAAATTTTTCTAAAATTAAATATTTTTATTGAGAAATAGAGCAATATATATGGGATTGACAGTTGCTGAGGTTGGAGATAAATATATATGGGGTTGACTGTTGGGCCCTTTTTGCCAGCTCCCTAAGATAGTGTTCTGCTCTTTTTAATTTTAAGTGTAGGTATATTTCATCTAATATAGACAGAAGAGCCGTGAATTTCTATTGTTCCTATAATGCTTTTTTCAAGCAATCATACATATTTTCACTGACTCTTATAGTCTAGTGAAAACTAGGAACACACGTGCCCTCACTGTTAAACCAAACCTCCAAACACTTTAAACTGCAAGGCCGACACACTATAATAAATCTACTATGAGGTTTCTAAATTTTGCCTATACCCAGTTTCATTTAGGGTACGGGATCTTTAACGAGTACCTGACAACGTACAGGCTCGAGACCACCGGCTTTACGTCCTTTCTGAAGGTACGCAGCATTTTTATCCCTCTCATAAAAATCCCAGAGGCTCGTGCAGGGATTGAACCCATGACTAAATAAACTCGGATGTATAAAGTCCATTCATTCAGTGTATTGGCCGCGTACCGTAACCACTACACCACGGGTGACTCTTTCAAAAGAAGTAACTCATTCTGTTTTATATTTTGCTCACAGCTCTGTTTTTTTTATTTAACTATGTAACCCCTTTGAAGAAGATTATTGTATCTTATATCAAATATATATTATTATTATATAATTCTGTTCTACTGGTAAGCTTATTTTTAATTATAAATATGCAATATTTCTTATGTATGTCAAACAATACCTCTAGACAATATTACCGGAATTTAATTTTATGGTTTTAAATTGTTTGAAATATATCATAGTTTCGGTAATTTTTATTAATAAGGTATGTTCTATAAAACACAAGACGAAGACGATAGTATAGCTTTCAAAGATGCTCGGCGTAATTTTAAGAAAGCACTAAGAATACATCATAGAAATAGCTGGAGAAATTTCACTGCTGACATAGAATCATACCAAGCATCAGCCAGGCTTGTCAGAGTTCTCAGTCAAGAAGATAAACAAGCTGAACTTGGACCTTTTAAATCAGATGATGTTAATTATAGTACAAATATACAAGACTCTTTAGAACTGTTGCTCAAAGCGCACTTTCCTCAGAAACAGCCTCAACCCTCTATTGACACTAATTATATCTGTGATTTCGATCGTGAACTAGGTCAGAGGATTGTTACTGTTGGACTCCGTTGGGCAGCAGGATTATTGAGTCCTTATAAAGCTGCTGGTATGGATAAGATCTTTCCAGCTCTTATTCAGAAAGCGCTTGACATAATAATTTCAGTATTTTATATCTATTTTTCAATCCAGCATTGCTTTAGGACGGGTGCCTGACTTATGGAAGTCAGTCCGAGTGATATTCATTCCAAAATCTGGAAGAAAGGACTACACTGACCCTAAATCTTTAAGACCCATAAGTCTTACGCCATATTTACTAAAGATGCTGGAGAAATTGGTCGGTGAATATTTAAATGTGGAAATTTTAACGAAGAAACCATTATATCCTACCCAAATGCTTACTTAAAGAAGCGCTCTACTGATACAGCTCTTCATGCTTTAGTAAGCAAAGTTGAGAGGGCTCTTCATCATAAGAATCTGTGCTATGTCTAAGCTTTGATGTGGAAGGAGCCTTTGACAAAAACTACATCAGGTTCATTAGAGCTGCACTGGAGCAAAGAGATGCCCACCCAAATGTCATCAGTTGGATAGTTAACATGCTACTTAATCGTAGGATTACTGTTTCTCACAATGAGTGCAATGAGTTTATTTCAGTCGGTTGTCCCCAAGAGGATGTCTGAGCCCAAAGCTCTGGTGTCTTGTGATGGACGCGTTGTTGTCTGAGCTTTCAAAAGCAGTTTCTATTGTCAAGCTACGCAGATGATGGTCTGGTGCTTATAGTTGGAATATTTCTTCAATACACTGTATGAGCTAATGCAAGTTGTATGCAATTTAATAGAAAGTTGGTGCAGGAAAGTAGGGCTGTCTGTCAAACCCAGAAGACAATCTCATTCTTTTCACAAACCATAAAAAACTCCTCAACTACTTGGTGAAAGACTTGTTCTTTTCAGTAGTATCAAATACTTAGGAGTCATTTTAGATAACAGACTGAATTTGAATGAGCATATAGATAAAGTTGTAGCAAAAGCTACATCAACCTTATGGCAACTTCGTTACGCAGTTGGGAAGACTTGGGGACTCAAACCAAAAGTACTTAAGTGATTTACTCAGCTATTGTCAGACCAAGGATACAATATGGTTCTTTGGTCTGGTGGCCTGCTGTGAACAAACCACAATTGATCGCAAGCTTACCAAAGTTCAAAGAATAGCTTGTCTTGCTATAACAGAATTCATGAAAACCACTCAACAGTGCTCTAGAAGTTCTTCTATGTTTACCAAAATTAACCACTGTGATATTAAGAGAAGCACAGCCACTTTTATTAGATTCGAGACACTGGTATGTGGAATCCATATAAAGCAACAAACATATTAGCCCATATTAGCAGCAGCCAACCCCAGAGAGAGCGGTAGCAAAGTAGCCATTATCAACATATTTAACAGTGTTATACCTTCTAGAACCTACTGTTCTGAACCTACAATAAAAGAAGCCGAGCCACGAACTACTTGTTTCACAGATGGCTCTAAGAAAGGCCGAGAAGGCCTAACTGGTTCAGGGGTCTATATTCCAAAATATTCTGTAGAACTAACTTACTCTCTTGGCTACATGCTACTGTGTTTCAAGCAGAGGTCTATGCTATCTTGGATGGTTGCGACCCTTCCAGTTTGTGCGAGAAGGTAATGGAGAATTCCATTATAATCTGCATTGATAGTTTGTCAGGCTTGCAATTTAAAGCCCTTAACTCCAATCCTTAGTAGCACCTCGCCCTTGTTCAAGAATGTAGAGCTCACTTGTCTCTTTTGGCAGAGAGTAAAAACGTTGAACTTAAGGTGGGTACCAGGCCAAGGGTGCGTGGGTAATGAGGAAGCAGATAAACTTTGCTAGATGGGAGCAGGGAATCCCCATTGGACCAGAACCTGTCCTTCCCCTCTCAGCAACACATGCTAAAACACTCTTGGATAGCTGGCTAATGAACACCCTAAAACTTAACTGGCATGCCTTTGCTGGTTACAGACTAGCAAAAATTTACTGGGCCAATTGTAAAAATACAATTTTCTATTAACCTCAGCAAGCTTTGCCTTAGAAACCTAGTTAGTGTTCTGACCGGTCACTGTAATTTAAATAAAACATCTTAATACTTTAGGCATAATCTCAGAGGCTAACTGCCCATGTGTGGCATTATGAGGACAGGCCATTCACTTGTTTGCAGAGTGTGAGGCCTATTCTACTCTTCGCACCCGCATATTTGGCGTAGGCCCTCTTGTATGAAGAGGAGCATTCTTCTCTTAGTTGGAGGAAATATCCTACAATATATCAACCTTTCCAAGAGATTCTTGTAGAAGTGGTGTAGGCTAAAGGCATCGGGGCTGGCAAGATGGGCCCAACAACGTGGCCTATTTGACCTGCGCTTTGCCTCCACCTTTTACTACTACTACTAAGGAATGCTTTAATTTAATATTTTAAAGTTACCGTAGAAAAACAAATTTTGGTAATCAGATTGCCATACATGCTAGACGATTACCAAACAACTACTTGGGTAATTGACCCTCCTGTGGTCAACTTAGGGGAGAGGCAAATAGCAATTTTATCGTAATAGCTCCAGTGAATTAATTAGGACGATGTAATTGAAATTTACCACTCAGTATATTAGAATTAGAATTATTTATAATTAGAACATTTAGTTTGTGACACTGGAATAATTACAACAATACATACATATAACATTAATAGACGACAATTCGTATTAATCTTGACCCAGTCACCATCTCTAATTTTAGTCGTTCATTTACGAAGAATTTAATTTCTCTCTGTTTCTCCTCCTCTCCCCCTCCCCTCCTCTTTCACTCCGATTAAAAAATTAATATCAGAAATAGAAACCAAACACGAGCGGCTTTGCCACGAGGAAAAGATAACACGCCGCAGCTGTCTGTTTATTGTTTGGTGAAAATGTAAACAATAAACAAGAAATCTTTTTAGGAAAAGTGTAAACAAGTTCTGAGAAAAAATACGTTTTAATCTGAGAATCGAAAATTTAAAACAGCAATTGGTATTGTAAAATATTGTAAATAATTTCATTGAAATGCGCAAATGTAGACCTTGGTCATTCGCACAATTTTAAGGGATCATTGTCAAATCAAAATATATATATATAATATATATATATATATATATTATATATATATATATATATATATATTATATTTTTTTATTTATTTATCTAATGTGTTTTTAGCGGATTCTAATAATTCTATAAAATATTAGAATAATTAAAATGTAGTATTTAAGAATAAAGTAAGTATTGAGTATGAATAGAATTTAAGTTGGTGTCCCAACCAAGATGTCCTCTATGAGGCACCACGGCTCAATGCCGAATTGCGCATGTCAAATAAAGTAATTGTAAATTGTTTAATTGTTTTGTAAAATTGTATTCTTAATGTGTAATGTGCAATAAATGGTTATTTATTCACAAAAACTACCCCATAAAACTTTTAAAAAATCACAAATCAAACAACGCGGAAGAGATTTGGCATTCATGGTTAGTCATGTATAAGAATAACACATATGTCAAGTTTGATCTTATTGTCAACATTAGTTCAAATTATATCAAATGACTTGTGTTCGTTCTTTAAAAAGTTTAAAAATTGGAATATAATCCACCTACCTCCACTCCCCCTCTCCATGATTCATAACCTCATAAGCTCACTTTAGTCTTCCAATATTCGCTGAAATTAATCGTTCAGTTTCAATATAAAAGTAAAGATTTATTTTCTATATAAAAGTAAGCATTAATTTTCTATATGAAATTGAACATTCATTTTCTATTTAAAAGTAAACATTCATTTTCTATATAAAAGTAAGCATAAATTTGTTATTTAAAAGTAAACATTCATTTTCTATTTAAAAGTAAACATTTATTTTCTATATAAAAGTAAGCATTCATTTTCTATGTAAAAGTAAACAATCATTTTCTATTTAAAGGTAAACATTCATTTTCTATATAAAAGTAAGCATTAATTTTCTATATGAAATTAAACATTATTTTTCTATGTAAAAGTAAACATTTATTTTCTATTTAAAAGTAAACATTCATTTTTTATGTATAAAATTCAAATCCTCCCTACATTCGACTAGGTTTGCTCGTCCTAGAATATTGAAGTAATCAAATTTATACTGCATCACGTCTTCGGACTCGCTTCGCTCGTCCTCATCTTAATTCGTTTCATTCCCAGCAATTAACCAACCAGGCACTGAACACACTCGACGCTGCTTAACTTTTATGATCTAACATAAATCATGAATATACTTGTATTGAAACGAAACTTGGTGTACTTGTTTAATAAGGAAAGGTATGTACTTGTACCCAATGTCAACTCAATTGAATTAAACATAAAGAGGTATTAATGGACTGTAAAAAATTTGACTAGTGAAAAGGTTAAACTAGAGAAAACAAAAACTTGTTTTCTCTTAAATGATTTGATATTTTATATTTGTTGGTTTATTTAGTTTAATGTTTATAGTCTTGTTGTTTATGTTTTAATAAACCTATTGACCCTGATGATGACCAAAATCCCTGGTTGAAAGCTCAGTAGTTTTTTTCAATTATATTTGGACTGCTGTCTTCTTTTATAAACCTTTTCACTGGTTCAATTGACTTGCTTTCGATTTTTTTCAATTTTTTAAAAATCATTCACGAGTCATTTGATAACAAACTAATGCTGATAATGAAATGAAACTTAGCACATATGTTAGTCTTATAGACCACATCCGTGCCAAATCTCAAATCGATGGCAACTTTTTTCCGCGTTTTATGATTTTTTTTTATTTTAGCTGAATCATTATTGTGGGTTAATAAAGTCATAAGAAATATTTTCCGGATGTCACAAGTACACCTACAGTCTATCGTTTAGTTTAAAAATCCCCAAGGTCATAATTATTTTAGGGATTGACCAATCAGAGAAGTCGCTGCCAACCTTTCACTTAAAAAGAGAAAAAAATCCCTACCACAATAACCGCTGTAGGGAAAAAACCTTCTTCCCGGCAATCGTTCACTTTGTTTGTGTTTCTTCTTTTGATTACATCGTTTTGAAAACTAACTTTCAAATTAATCTTAAAATGATATTTTAAAATAAAACTACACATAAGAAATGTAAAAAAAACATCGCCAAAAAATACGGGTAAAATAACCTGATTTGTTTACATAGGTTTTTCCCGCTCTCTTCTTGCAGGGATTTATTTTCATAAAATCAGTGGTGTCTAAACTGACCTGTCAAGATTTTAAACTAAACGATAGACTGTAGAGGCTGATTGTCTAACTCTCCAGCATTAATACATTGTGAGCTACGATGATAATAGACACACACACATATACAATACTGACAGACAACTTTGAGAGAACCACTCAGGAGGTCTCACAATGGCTTGCAACGGATAATTGCAATATCATCCCGGTTTCGGATTTTTTGCAAACACAATACTTTTCCTATATCCTCTGGTATAAGAGAGAAAATGTAAAAATACGATAGGAAGTGATTACCTATAATCCTGACTTGTAATTCGACTGTAAGATACAGATAATTGCGAATTAAATAATGCTTATTTGGATTCGATTAAGTTCAATGTAGTATAAATATCTTAACTAATGATTGCTACTAATTAACTTGATCGGTGTACGTTGTTTAAACATTGCTACAAAAAAAAACAACCTTAAAAGTAAATTAATTAATTAACTAATTCTGTTCGGAGTATTTGTGGAATGCTGGACCCCCGAGATGTTCTCAGCAAGGGGGACTGATTCCCCACTTAGATCCCCGGTTCGATTCCACGACCCCGCGAGATACCCAGGACCTGGGATGGTGGTGGGGCCAGACTCCACACTGTCTAGCTGGTCCAGTCTTCTTACCAGCTCGCCCACCATTACAATCAACATTGTTTGTTTTTTAAATAAATATTAAGTTTTAGAAAACAACATTAAGTGCTTTATAATAATTTTTAATAAAAAAGTTAAATCAATTTTTTACTATAATTCATTCAAATCAGTGCTACCACTCTGTTGAAAAACATGTTATAAGTGATGTGCGGAGTTATGTTACAATTAAACTTTACTTATAAAGTTTTATATATTTATAACTTAATCTAATGATAAGTGCTTAGTGGTTAAATATAAACTATTTCTAATTATTTTGGTGAACAAATTTAATTTTTACACTTTAAATTTAGGATGAGACTAAAACTTAAGTGTCCAAGCAAAGTTTCCTGGATCTCTATAAAAGAAGGTAAATATAGTATTAATTTAAATTACGTTATACCATTTTTCTTTTTTTTCCCCCGTTCGATTTTTTTTTTAAATTTAAAGAAAATTCTATATTTATTAAGACCTAAATTTGTCCTTGCTTACAGAGATTGTAGATTTTTATAAATTTAAAAAAAAATTACTTTAAATGTTAAATCTTCCAAAATAAGAAAATGTTTTAACAATATATTTTAATATGATTTATAGATATGGATAAAAATAAATTTATTTTCATATTATTTAGTTTGAATTTGTATTTAAATTGAAGACGAATTTCTGTATTACAGACCAGATTTTATTCTTATGTCTTACAGAGTCAAAAGATATCTTAACAAGTATTTTTCTTGATTGCTTTCGATATGTATTTTAAAATATTTTTTTTACTTTACTTTACTTTACTTATTAAATTGTGTTGTGTTCGTCCTTAAAGTCCGAAATCGATATTTCATGTGAAACAACGGTTTGAGTCACTTTCATGTCGTTCTGATTTTCATCATGCTGTATGTCTGTGTTGTGTTAGTGTTTCATCATGCTGTCTGTCTGTGTAGTAAACCCGCTTTAGTTCTACAATAGTTCTCAATGATTCTTTATTTTATTATAATTTCCTAAACCACTGTTTACATCTTTACTTTACTTAATTTTTAACTCAATTTAAACTTTATTTAGTTTTTATCTAAACCTAAATTAATTTTTTTATAAACATTAACTAAACTTTAATTATAGATTTTATCAAAACTTTGTTTAGTCTTCTGAACATATAAACAGTGGTTTACAATATTATAATCAAATAAAAACTTATTAAACACTTAATCTGGTTCAACAAAAATTTACGATTTTCACAGGAAATATTTATGTAAATATAACCATTGGTCCATCTGTTACTCATGGGGCCGGCCAGCTAGGAAGTACTATAAATCTGAGTCAATTTGTCTTCGCTTTTTTTATTTTCTCGAAATCTAAATCCAGTGCCCATTTGAACCAACGCTAGCCCCTTTAGCATCAAGTGCAGAGTGTCTGATTGTGTGTCGCGCATAGCGCTGTGTCCACGCTAAACAGTTGAAGCTGGTTTATAAAAATCAGAATTAGGGTCTAATTAAGCCTCCCGAAAAATATTATTTTAGACCACAATAACTCATAATTATAAATTAAAAAATCCTGAAAAATCTGATATTTAACCTATCAAATTGAAATTAAACATATACAAAAATATTCATCTTAAAGCGACAAATTTACCCTATGAAATTTTATTTTACAATCACTCACCACTGTGAAATATTTACTTCTGAGTTATCAAACTTCTCACTGTTTTTTAACACATGATATATAGGCTAGAACGCGTCAACAGTATTATTATTAATTGTGTATTGTTTATCATTAATTAATTATTAATCATTATACATGCATTATTAATTGTGTATTGTTTATCATTAATTAATTATTAATCATTATACATGTATTATTAATTGTGTATTGTTTATAATTAATTAATTGTTATTCATTATAAATGTATTATTGTGTATTGTTTTTTATTAATTAATCATTATACATGTATTAATTAATTGTGTACAGTATTACAAAATTTATTGGTGATAATATTTTAAAGAACTAAAATTTATAAAAACTAGTCAGCCAAATTTTTATTATTATTATTATTATATAATTATTATGTCTTACAAATAATATTATTATTATGTTATTATGATCTATTATTGATTATTATTATTATTATTATATTATTTATAATTATTATTATTATTATATTATTATTAATAATTATTATTTATTATTATTATATTATTATTAATTATTATTATTATTATTATTATTATTATATTTATTATATTATATATATATATATATTTATATATTATTTACATTATTATATATATATTATATATATTTATATATTATAATTATTATTTATATTGGAATATATTATTATTTATTGTATATATGTATATAATAATTATTCAATATTGTATAATAAATATAGGTAATAAGTAAAATAATATTATTTTCTATGTATTATATTATGAACTTTTTGAGATAATAATAATTTATATATTATTCAATATTAAAAAAAGTACATTAGCACAGGTATATTAATCTTTCTAGAACTTTTTAAACCTTAAGTTATAACACTAAACACTAAATTATTATATTATCCTGAGGTAAAGTGTTGCAAGACTAAAGATATGCCAGTTTAAACTTTGAGTTAGAATGACATTCTTAAGACGAATAAAGACTGTGTGAAGTTATGAGGTGCCCCGTACCCGATTTTATAACTTGTCTAGAATTTATTTATATATTTCGTAATTTGATGTAAATTTACCTCATTATATTCAATTTACATTTATTTTATTCCTTGAAATATTTAAAAATTTACATAATTTGATACAAATTTATATATCATAATTATTATTTTCAAATTTTCTTTTAATTTAAGAATTTTAATAGGCATAAGAAGGTGAAATCACTTAGCGAGCAGGCAACGGCCACGTTATTGGGCCTTTTTTAATACTTTCTTAAATAGAAGACAGTGTTCTACCTGATACGTCCTAGTGCAGGCATTTTGCGTCTAATCCATAGAATAGCCGTGGCTTTACCATAAGTTTTATAGCTTTTACGAGAAACATCACATGCCCCACTGCTAGACTAGGCTTTCCCACACACATATATATATATATATATATATATATATATATTATATAATATATAATATATATATATATATATTCTGAAGTACCTGACATTGCACAGGCTCGGAATAACGTCCAGACGGCACGAGAAAGGATTTCCATTTCTCATCTTAAAGGACCCGGCCGGGATTTAACCCGGGCTCTCCGGGTGGCAGGCGCATATGCTAACCATTACACCACTGGAACCCCCATAAGAGAATATGTGGATTTACGAGATAAGAATGGATTGAAGCATTAGGAAGGTGCAAGGAGAAGGAAGGCAGTTAAAAGATAAGGAATTGGAGGAGGATGGTAAATGAAAATGAACGCGATTGTAACATATATATAATGGGATAATAGCCATTTTATTTATTTTAATTTTTGGTTTAGTCAATTTATGTTCGTAAAATCCTATAAAAAGTACAAAAGTTGATGAAAAATATTTGCTAGAAATTTAGTTTTTGCTGCAAAAGATTCGTTTGTTTGTTCTTTTGTTTGGCTTGCTTTGCTTTATTTGTTACTTCCGGCAATAAAGAGTGATAGAAAATATAAATTTCATAAACTGGATTGATCGAGTTAAAACCGCCTTCAATACGCTTGTGACCTTTTGTCAAGGGGAACTTGACCATTTGAACTTTAAAATTTGAATTATTTATAATATTTTCATTTAGCTACTGATATTTATCCTTTTCCCCATTTATACCATAAGTTTAAAGAAAAAGTATTGTGTTTGCGCTAAAAACCCAGATGCAAGTTTTTATTTAAATAATCCGTTTTTGTAAGTCTTTTTAAGTGTGTTCTTTTTTAGTATATACAGGGTATTTCATACAAAGTGTCCACCAGAGATGGAGGTGATAGTACTCCTGGAAGGGAACAAAAAATGTTCTATTACATAGATCCCAATCTTCACCCGTTTTCCCACAAGGTCAAATTTAATATCTTAAAACATATTTGACCTCACATCATAAAATAGTTAATAGCGTTTAAACTGTTCAAGCTAGAAAGCTGAAATTGGTCTCGTTGGAAATCTGAGTAAATTTCCTTAAGGACGAACTACTAACTATGTCAAATATTTTAGAACTACTTTCCAAAAGTTTGCATGAAAAATGATTTTTTTTAAAAATTGAATTTTATGGAATATTTATGGTAAGGCTTTAGAGGAAGTAAGGGATGAGCAAAAGTTTAGCCAAGAACGGAAAAAACTTCACTTATGATTGCCTTTTAAGAAAACCCAAAATTCATCATGCATTCAATTCTCAATAGTTTAAGCTATTTTGGAAAAACTGATAATTTTTGGAATTTTAGCATATCTCTGCAATGTTAATTAAATTGTACACAAATTATTAAAAATCTCCAAAACGGGGAGAAAGAGTGGTTTTAGAGAAAAATGTATAGGAATAAAATATATTTATTTTACCCTCTGGAGTCTAAAAAGCTTATTATTAGTTCACTTTCGGAAAAAAAAAAATTGTTAAACTAACACATTGTTGTCACTGTTATACGAAAAAAATATCAGTTTTTGCAACTTCTAACAGCATTAGTATACATTTTTGACAATTAAATGTATAAAAATATTTACATTTATTTTTCCCTTTCAGCAGTACTATCACCTCATTTTTTTGGTGAACGCTTTAAAACACATTATATATATATATATATATATATATATATATATATATAATTATATAATATATATATATATATATATATATATATATATTTATATATATATATTTGTATCTCATGTTAGTAGGTAAAAAAAAGTATACGTAGTATGACGAAACTTAGGTATCTTTAAAATAATTGAGAAGTTGAGAGTCAAATGCTTCTGTTTATTGTCCGATCCAAATCACTTTAAGTTTTGATTAAAGAAAATTATTTCCATTAATCATTTAAATTTGATGTAATTTATTATAAAAAGAAACGTAAAATACTGTCGATTCAACTGAAAATTTCCTATTTTTTTGTTGATAATATTGATTTAAATGTAGAATTATCACTGAATGATTTTACAGAACACAACCAGATTAATCCTGAATTATATCTCAATAGAATAATCGTATCGTTGAATTCTTTAAATAAAATACCTTTAGTAAAAAAATTATTATCCATTGATGTATTGTATTAGAGTATAAAAAAATATCTTCATGTAAATGCAGCATTATCCATTCATATATACATATTTATCCGTTTATATAAATGGTTAGTAGCATATGATAATAAACGAATACCTGTGCTAAATTTCTTTCAAGAGCTTTACAGTTTTTTATATTTATTAAGAAGTCATTAAAAAGTACAAAATAAGTATGCCTTGGCTGTATGGTCCTATTAGACCAAAGAATATTATATATATATTATATATATATATATATATATATATATATATATATATATAGAAGAGCTTTTAACTTATTTACCGCTTTGTTCTTCTCATTTTGTTCCAGGCTGCTAATTGCACATTATATGTAATTATGCAACTTTTGCCACTATGTTTTTTGTTTTACATCCAAAAGCTTCAAGTTGTTTTGAGAACCATAGAATTATACACCTATATTCTATTCTACACCTATAGAAATGAGATGAAAAATTTGAACACTGGATAACAATACGGTTGCTGTTCTTTTGCTTTAATAAGAGGAAAAAAGGAAAGTGGAGATTTATTTGATGCTAATAATAATTAGGGACAGGTGAAATCACCTAGCAAGTAGGCCACGTTGTTAGGCCCTTTTGACTAAATTCCTATTTTAGATAGAAGATAGTTTTCCACCTTAATGCGTCCTAGTGCAGGAATTTTGCGATTAATCTACAGAATCGCTATGACATTACTATAATTTTCTATAGCTTTCATTAGAGACAACACGTGCCCCACTGTCAGACCAAGTTCCCTGCTCTTGAATCCATAAGGACGAAACATAGATATATTTAATATAAATTACTATTGAAGTTCCTGAATTTTGCCAAAACCCAGGTTCATTTAGAGTAGGGATATTTACGAGTACATGACATCGCACAGGCTCGGAAACAACGATTCCCTTTCAAAGGACGGCAGATGACGATTTCCATCCCTTATATGACAAGCCTAGAGGCCACGAGCGAGATCGAAGCCGGAATATCTGAGAAGCAGGCTTCGTGTGAATCATTAAACAACCGGGACCTCCACAAGAGGATACGATTTGTAGATTTTCTCGTATGTAGATTTACGGGGAAAAAAGAAAATAAGGATTGAAGAATGAGAGAGGTACAAGGAGAAGGAAGGCAGTTAAGAGATAAGGAATAGGAGGAGGAGAAATGAAAAGGAACGCGATGGTGAAGTAAAATAAAGAAGGTGGTACAGTAGTAAGAGAAAAGTGGCTAAGAAGAGGTACGGGTAAGGAAGGCAGTAAAAAAATAAGGAATAGGAGGAGTTGAAGAAGTATAAGGAAAGGAGGCAGTAAAAAAGTAGAGGAATAAAGAAATTTGAAGAAGAATTAAGAAGTGGGGAAGGAAGGCAGATATAAAAGTAAGGAATAGAGGAAATTGAAGAAGTATGGGGAAGGAAGGCAGTAAAAAAGTAAGGAATAGAAGAAATTGAAGAAGTATGGGGAAGGAAGGCAGTAAAAAAGTAAGGAATAGAAGAAATTGTAGAAGAAATAATAATGATATTACAACAAAAATTAAAATATGTAATTAATTGCCCAAACAATTTAAAAATATCATATATTTAGACTATAGCTTTATCGTTTTAGTTCCTGTGGACTTTTTTAAGTTAATTTATTTTCGAAAAAAATCGCTCATGAGATGTTATATTTTCTTTACGAAATAATATCCTAAATAATAAAACAATAGAATAGAAGGCACATAAAACACTAAGTTATTCATCACTGCGGTGTTAAAGGGCAGTTTGTCATAAACGAACCAGTCTGTCACTGTTTACAGAATGACTGATGACTGAACCATGATGCGGGTACCATAAAACATTTTTAGTATCATTTTCTTCCCCTTATGTTTGCCTTGTCATGTCATCTATACTGAACCGAACACTGTCTGTGTACACCACTAATTTCAATCAACGTTGGGGTGCTCGAATTCTTAAATACTTGTCATGCTTACCACATCTCACAGAAAAACATTTATTTTGTAAAATAAACGTCTCGGTTTCATCGCACTAGAATTTCTATTGTGTACCAAGGTGTACCAAGTTATTAATTATGCTTAAACCGATGTTTTTATTTGTCTTGTTCTTTTATTTGAAGTTTCCTTTCCTTAATATAGAAGCTTTGTGATCGTTTTATGTATACTAATACTAGTTTAAATTAACCCGCCCTTTGGGCGGGAAAGTGATTGTTTATGTGTTTGAGGTTTAGATTGAAATAATATATATGCAAAAGAGGCTCTAACAGAGCAAGAAACACACTTACATGCTAATGATATAAGTGTCCTTTAAGGGAGACGGAACTAATAATTAGCTAATAATAACTTTCTTCTTTATTATACTCCCTATAACACAGATTAATTTTGGTTCATCTCACCAAATCACTTTTTCTTGGCATTTCGAAGGATAAAAAAACCCTTAAAATTTTCTTTGATTCAAAAAATAGTTATTTCAATAAAATTCAAAACAAATTATGAAATTAAGTAATTAATACATTGCAAGATAGCTAAGTTGCTCCGTAACTTATCAAACAAAATCTATAAATAGACACACTCCAAAGCACAAAGTATATTTAATGTATTTTTCAAGCAAATACATTCCGCGGTTTTTGCGTTTTGACGTAGCACTGACCTTTTTATAATATAGATACGTCAGTAGGTAAATTTAATAGGTCAAGCAAAGTTTAATTTTTCATGAACCAATTCTTGCATGCTTAGTAACCATTTAAAACAAAAAGGTATCTTAACCGCTTTGAGATCCAAGCAAGCTTTAGAATGTTATCGTAAGACAAAAAAAGCATCAAGGAACTTCTACACAAAGTTCCTTAAATTTGAGTTGTTAGAGCAATTCTTTAAAGAAATTATTGTTATTTAATAATAAATAAATTGACTTGGTTACTTGACACTTTCTAGAGAATGCGTTGAAAGCAACTGTTGCCATATAATAGTAAATAACTGATAGCTAGGAACAAATAATTCAACAAAATAATTTCGCTTTTGTCAAATAGAAAATTTGACTGGAGGGGGAAAGGTCTTAGGACAGGAAGGGACATGGCGCCAGGGTGGCGCTAGTACTTTGCCCTAAATAATAAAAATACCTTCAAACTAACTGGAGTGATTCTTTTATTCCATTTGTACCTGATGATGACCCTTGTGTTTATGTCCTTTAAGGGCATAATTTTCACGAACCCTTTTACCTCATCTATTACTCATACCAATAACGGAAATGACACTTTTTTTAAGGTTTCACCAAAAATTGTGGAATTCCTTTCAGTGAATCCCGCATCGAAGGCATTAATGGAAAATACTAAGAAAACTTCAAGATAAAAGGTCGTAGATGAAAAACATGTGAATGGGATTTCAAAAGATACAAACTTTCGGTTGTTTTAGAAATTTCATTCACAAAAATTACTTTTTACTCGAAGCATAAGTGCAAATGGCAACACTTGACGACCATTGGTTATTAAGAAAAAGAGCTCTTAACACTGCAGCATCGGTTTAGTTTACTTAGAACAAAGTAAAAACTGCAATACCACCTACTTGGAATTCAATATTTGAAAAAAAAAATCGTTATCTAATTAGTGTTAAAATAATAACTATTTAATACCACTTTGTTATTTTTAAGCGAATTTTCTTCAAAAAATGAGCTTATAACGTTGTTTTGTTTTCCCATCTACTAAACGGAGGAGGAAGGACTGCTTTAGCAAAAAAAAGACTCACTTTTTAATCAAATGTCGACGTTTCAACAACAACAAAAAAACGAAGCAAATTGATGTCTGTATGCATGAGTATGTATGACGGTATGTATGGTGTATGTATGCGTTTATGTGATGAGTGTATGTATATATGTATGTATGTATAGGTATGTATGAGTGCACATTTCTTGCACACGCAACAGCTCATCAGCTGATAGAATTTTAATGAAGCAGCTTAAAAAAAATTTGGATATAACCCAACACGCTGGTCAAAATCGAATAACCTAAACTATTAAGAAAATCATGAAAAATTACGAAAATGTATATAACACATACAGGATAACCGACCATCATTATTTTAATCCCTCCTAATGATATTCTTGGATGTACTATACTAAAGAATATACTTTGGCCTAATCACAACTGTAATATTCTAACCATTTCATTACAATGCCACCAAAGACCTTCAAAAACAGTAAAAACCATCAAGGAATATGCTTGCTTATCAGGATTCCAATGAAATGTATGAGGCTGATTAGACTTGGCGTAAAATAAGATCTCAATCCTTTGGACGCTAGACTTATATTGTTTTTACCCTAAAATTTTGGTGAGGATATTTATATTATGTATAAATTATAAAAGGTAATTTGAAGCCATAAAATAATTTGTTAGAGGTAAATTAAATGTTACTACGACCGATCACATTTATCGTCTGACATATATTTGTTTACATAAAACGATCACAACACTCCCAGCCCTAGCTAATATATTTGCTATTTCAATTCAATTCAATTTAATTCAATTCAATTTATTTCATTATAATATATATACAAAAATCACACATTAAATGAAGCAAATGATCTACGCGCCAACAAAAGCCCAAGCTTGTCCGTTGGCGCGAATAAAAATTCTTAAATAATCTATATAATTAAAAACAAATATATAACCAGTTGATACAATATTGGAACGCAATAAAGAGAGAGTACATTGATGACTTCTAGGAGAAAAATAAATAAATAAAAAGTAACAAGTGAACAAATATAAATACTAGAGTAAGGATAATTAAACATTTTTTTCAAACATGCAACATTCATACATACATGCAACATTCATACATGCATGCCACATTCATACATATATGCAACATTCATACATACATGCATACACGCTTTCCATTCATAAACATTTAAAAAATTTTTATTCATAAAGAAAAAAGAAGAATAAAACAATATGATTTAAAAATTAAGATAAAACAAATACATACATAAATAGAAAATAAATGTTAAATGGTACATACAAATTAGAAAACCGAAAAAATAGAACAATATTATAAATATATATATACTATTAAATCAATAAGTTTAAATACAATAAAATTTTAAATAAAAAATATATTTATCTTAAAAATTAATTAAATAATTAACTTAATAATTTATCGACAAATCAACTTTAGATAAAAATAAGAAAAAGATACTATAGGTCTAAAGAATAAAAATAAAATAAGACTGAAGCGAGTAGGTAAATCCATAGATTCGAATGCTACTCGTAAAAAGCTGCTGTAGATTTGAAGTTAGTTTTTAGCCAAGTCGACTAACTTGTTTCCATCCAGCTTTCTAACTGCCCTAATTTTTTTACGACTCGTCATAATATAAAATATTAATATTGATTTTTATGTCTTTATTTTTTCTGTAGTTATTTTAAGTCCTAATAGATCTTTCAGGAAATTATAAATTTAAATTATTAATTTAAATTTTATATTTTATTAAATACTTTAAAAATTAATGATCAATCTTCAATTGGAGATAATTTTTATGTTATTATTATTACGTATTATTTCATGAAGAAAACATATTAATGTTACAATGAAGTAAGCCCCTTTACTTTTGAAGTAAGCCCCTTGACATGACTTGTACCGTAATAAGTATGAACAAGCAACTAGATTGTATTCCAATGCAAGGTGTTGCAGAGCTATTCCTAATATACACTAATATTAATTAACTAGATTAAGAATAACTATTCTTTAGAACTCCTAAAACGAGACTCAATTTATTTTTTAAATATTTTTTAACACATGTCAACTTTAAGTGTCAACATTAATATTAAAATATTAATATTGCCAACTTAATATAAATTAATATCCCAACACAAGGTGATCCTTGCATTTGCATTTTTATTTGCTCCATATGCGAAAAAATTTTTTTTAAATTATTTCAAGAATACGCTCCACATGCGAAAAATATGTTTTCTTGAAATTATCCCATAAATACGCTCCACATGCGTTTTCATGTAATTATATTCATAGAATACGCTCCACATGCGTTTTCTTGTAATTCTATACATAGAATACGCTCCACATGCGTTTTTCTTGTAATTCTTTTCACAGAATACGCTCCACATGCGTTTTCTTGTAATTCTTTTCATAGAATACGCTCCATATACGTTTTCTTGTAATTGTTTTCACAGAATACGCTCCACATGCGTTTTCTTGTAATTTTTTTGACTTGTAGGCTCAAAAAAATCACATCAGTCCCCAATTTTTAATGGAAATAAGGTGCTTTAATAAACTACCAGCTTCAATAGGATCTTCCACCCAAAAATTTAAAAAAAAAAGGCATTAAAACATTGTTGCTTGAGAAAGCCTACTATAATGTTAACGAATTCTTAGCTTATTAACTTATTCCCTCCTTAAATGTTTAGTGTTTCCCATGTAATGTAATGCTTTTTTTGTGTTTTTTTTTAATCAAGTTTGTTATTAAAGTTATGCTGTCTATGTTTATGCAGTCTATTTAATAATTTAAATCTATTTGTTTTCTTGTTTTGTTTTTTTCATTTAATTATAAAATTTGGACAATTGAGAAACTTTGTAATAAAGTAACCTCAAGTGTAAATAAATAAATAAATTCTATTCATAGAATACGATCCACATACGTTTTCTTGTAATTCTATAAATAGAATTCGCTCCACATGCGGTTTCTTGTGTTTCAAAAACAATACTTTTACTTTTCATCTAAGATAGTAGATGAGAAAAGTTAAAAATGAGTGAATATTATTATAATATTTCTACATGATTAGTTAGCCCTGTGACATTTAGCTTCAAATTGTTTTTATTGTTCCTCATTTCTAACAAGGAAATAAAACTTTACTATGTGTCATCGTCTAAAAATATCATAAAATTAAATGATTCGAAAATATTGAAGAGTAAAAATAAAAAGGCAATCCTGAAATATTACGTTAGCTGGTGTTTGTTGACTAACACGAGCTAAATGAGTTGTAATTGAAGACGATTGTTTTTACGATGAATCTAGTTTTTTAAAATATTCTCTACTCTAGACGGGTCCCGAGACCCTCTGGCTTGTTCTCATTTCTTTATTACTCAGAGGAGAACAGGGCATTCCAGTTGGATTGGAGCTGCGTGTGACGAAGCCATTTTTCTCAACATTTTTATCTCATTCTCCCCCCCTCCCCCCCCCAATGGTCTCATTCAATTCAGAGCTACAATTATTAGCCAAAGTACTATTAGGCAAATGGATTCTTTGAATTTTAAAATGTTGCATTTCAATCGCTTTTTACCTGTTATAATGAAAAGTTAAGGCGGGTTTATTGGAAATCGATTATCTCTAGATGCCTGACTCCCGGTAGCTAAAATGTAATCCGTCTCTTCAATTAGTAGTTTGATATCTTTTTGGTCAGCTATATGATATATTCTGACACACTCGTAAGGTCTTTACTCAGTCAATTAGCTAGATTTCAGGCAGATATCTCGTAAATCCAATTGATTATAACATCAGCAAGCTATTTGATGAAGATTTAGGTCTTCCGGTGGTGACCGCGTCAATGTAGATGAAGAATCCGACGTTTCGCTTCCACTATGCAAGGCATCTTCAGAGACGTAGGACATCATGGAATGCTCTACAAAACTGAACTGAAACAGTTCAGTTTTGTAGAGCATTGTGTTTCTATCCATGATGTCCTACATTCCTGAAGATGCCTCCCACAATGGAAGCGAAATGTCGGATTCTTCATCTACAATGACGCAGTCACCACCGGAAGACCTAAATCTTCATGACAATAACCGCGGAAGCCTACGCAGTTTATTAAGCTATTTGATGACTTGTATAACAACAGCAACATATCTCGTGAAGCTATTTGATGACTTGTATAACAATACCAACATACCACGTGAAGCTGTTTGATGACTTGCATAACAATAACAACATATCTCGTCAAGCTGTTTGATGACTTGTATAACAATAGCAACATATCACGTGAAGCTGTTTGATGACTTGTATAACAATAGCAACATATCTCGTGAAGCTATTCGATGACTTGTATAACAATAACAACATTAATATTCAAGAGAAGTAGAATAGGGCCAATGTGAGACCCTTGGGGTACTCCGCTAAAGATAGGGAACTCTTTAGATAAAATAGATTTGATTTTTACTATGGATTTGGATCAGTTACAAAAGAAAATATCCGGGAGAGGAGAGGGCCTTTTATACTTAATTCTTTAAGCTTATAATATAAAGCCTTAAGGCATCAGTATAGACAATATCAACGTGCTTAGACGAATCAAATGCATCTATAATAAAATCTTGAAATAAAATGTGCATTCAAAGATTTATTACCAGAAATTATATTTCCGCAATATACTGATTGAAGTTTCTTAACACGTGACCTAGCGAAAATAGGATATAAATCTGTACTGCCCAAAGAAATATAAGCATCAAGAAGATCTCTCGTAAAGCTTTTTGATGACTTGTATGACAAAAGCATGATATCTTGTCAAGCTGTTTGATGTCTTTTCTGACAATAGTAAAACTTTGTCAGATCGTGTTTTCTTTTAAGGGATTTTGCGAGTCATCTCATGATACATGTTTGTAGATACCGCACATGAGTTATGTATCTTTTGAAAAAACGTCCAGCTTGCCGTAGCATATTCGTGGCATCCATTGCTTTAAAACCATATGACCATGAATAAGAGTGATGTTGTCATCATCATTGGTCTACGAATCAGTTAATGATGAGATGGAACTCGATCACAAGTGAAAGGACACATTTCAATTCATATTAATATAATTCGGATTTGGAAAGCTTTTACAACCTAAGAAATCCTACTAACACATGGACAGAATGCCTCTGTTAAAACAACTGGTTCAGATTAATATTTTGAACTCGACCCCAGAGAGTTTAAGTTCCATCTCGCGCTCTTAACTTCGTAGAACAGGTTGTGACGTCACATAAAAGTTGTTTTTTTTATATTATATTTATTTTTTTTATCATTCTCTTAAGTAGTTTGTGGTGGGATTGTCCAGACCGGTTGTGTCCAGTCTTTGATTGGGGAGGGAGAACTTATAAGTTTGCCGAGAATCTGTTTCTGGTTTTTATAAAAGCAAATGCCACCTAAATCGCTTTTTTACTAAGAAATTCCTTTGATAGTTGGCACGGGAGTAGCACCGCTAGACTATCTGGAGCTACATCATCCCAGATTACCTTGATTATAATATCGCCAACCCAGCCTAGAAATCACAATCCTGAATTCTTTTTAAATTTATTCTATTCTCAGTGAACCATTCTTCCGTCTTCTTAGAAATTCAACTAATCTTTCCATCCTTTTTAAATCTATCAGCAATTTCATTAAATTAAGAATTTCATTAGGAAAGTCCACTTTGGACATTATAAAATACGTGGAAGAATCAATTTAATTTGGGATAACGACTATAAATCTGTAATGAATTATAATTTCTCTTAAACCGCAGCAGAAGGAAATCCTAAGAAGCATGATTCACTTTCCTCTCAATACTTCATGACGAACAGTAACACTTTGTTTTCATACAAATTATTGTAAAAAAAAATGCTGAAGTTCTTCTACTTGCCATTGACTAATATTTCCTATTCTTTCATCTGTAATCACCCAAACAATAACAACTTTTTTTTTATGATGCATCATTGCATCTTAACTATAACCATATCCTTGATCACCCATTAGTTCCTGTGCAAGTGCATTTAGCTCAGAGGATCTGTACTATACTGTTTTTTAAGATCAACTTTGCTTTTCTTCTCGAGCGAGAAAATTCGCTTGATACGTGGCAAAATGCCATATAACGACAAATAATATGAATCAACAACCCATGGTATTACTTCGATCTCGCTGCGTTCGACTTAGGAATTATTAGGTAACCAACCAAATATCTTAAGTGTTGAAAAATGTACACCAAGATATTGTATAATTTTATATTACCATGATATTAGTTCAGTTTGCTAATAGTTAGGTTAAATAAAGCTTAGAAAACAATTGCAACAGATTGGTAGTCAATCAAATAATGCATATAATGGTTTTATATGCAAAATGCCATGCTACTTCTGGGAACTGTTCCATCACTCGACATTCGTCATCATTGATGGCTCGACATAATGTCATGTCCCACTCTTATATGTCTCTTAATGTCCCCATTATATTCTTCGGAATTAATTGAAGGTCAAAGTGAGTTCAAGCTCTGTCGGCGCCCTGATGAGTTAGACGTAACGAAACAGAGTGGGACATGACATTATGTCGAGCCATCAATGATGACGAATGTCGAATGATGGAACAGTTCCCAGAAGTAGGTTTGCATTTTGCTTGTTACATTACCTTGGTGTCTCCCACACAATTATATTGTGTTTTAAAATATATATATATATATATATATATATATATATATATATATATATAATATATATATATATATATATATATATATATATGTTGTTTGTGTGTGTGTGTGTGTGTTCAAAAGAGATATAACAAACAAACTTTTTCATATATTTTTATGTGTCGCACCTTCAAATGCATATTTCTGATAGTAACTTACAGATGTACATTTGTATCAAATGTAAACTCGAGCGGTCAAATTTTCGATTTTATACTAATTTTTTTTAATTAAAAATTATGACTCATCAAAATGGGTTATCTTAGTCTGAAAAATATCATCTTCCAATTTCTGATAATTCTAATTCACGTATATCGTAGATTTTTTTAATCTTTAGTGGAGACTAAAGATTTAAAAAAAATCTTGTGCCGTGGAGGGCAGTATTTAATTTCACACTTCTATCATTTCAATTGCATTTACATAGGCAAAAAGGCGTTGTTTTTAGAAATTTTGATTAGATATCTGCCATACATTTGTTCAAATATTTTTTAATATTTTATTTTTACTTTTTAGTTGACAATATTAACATATTAAGACGATAGAAAACTGGTAATTTATTTATTTTCTGATCCAATATTATACTGTACAGCCAAATACTTTAGCGTAAGTACTTTAGTGTAAGAATAACTATTATCTAAAACAAGAAATTAAGCTAAAATCGCAGCTTAATTTCTTTCTGAAATTACAGCCATAAGAAATTACATCTGAAAGATGCACACTGACTAACAAACAGACAGACACACACACAGAGGCAGCATGATGAAAGCCAGAATGATCTTAAACCCCCTAAGCTTCCCCCTCCCCTAAAATCTCCAATCCTGTTGACAGTAATTAACCTTAAAGGCAGTAGATATACAGCGTAGAAAAGAATACAATGAAAATCATTTACTCCATCCAAATGCAAAATTTCTTGTCTCATACAAATATTATCTATTTCATTTTAAAATCCAAGGCCCTTGTATTATATCTTATCTCATTATTCTGCAAAATATTTAATTAAACAGAATCCCTTTGAAAACTATAAATAGAATTATAATCTGTTTAAAATAATTAAAACTTTTCTTTTTTAATTGAATATGAATATATTTGTAATTAATTTAAATTATTTATCAATTGACTAAAAGATTTATGAGTTTTTATGTAGTCAGAGCATTATGGTCCCTGAATCTCCAATGTCAACATACCCTAGGACGAAAATATCTTTTTGTGATTTGCCCGTATTTAAGTACATTTTACTTACCTATACTTAACATTTTCCTTACCTAAACTGTAAACCTAACATTTGCCTTAGGAGCTTCTTAAGGAAATTGTCTTTGAATACGGGCCTTAGTTTGGGCAAGACGATGTTTCTATTTATAAATTTTAATTTTAAGTAAGACCGTTCCCTACTTCCTGTAAATCCCCGTTCTGTAACGGTAAGCATGTGCGGCTGCAACCTAGGTCCGGTTTCGAACCCGGTCGGGAACTCTAGGATTATTATGCAAAGGATGAAAATCTGTACATGTACCGTCCTTTAAAAGGGACTTTAAGACGATGGTTCCGAGCCTGTGCGATGTCAGGTACTCGTAAAAAGACCTCTACCCCTTAATAGTAAAAGGGACGTTAAGACGATGGTTCCGAGCCTGTGCGATGTCAGGTACTCGTAAAAAGATTTCTACCCCCTAATCGTTCAAGAGCCCATTGCAAATTTCGTGACCGTCGTGCCATAAAGGTTTAACCTGCTAGTTGCATTTATTTTGGCTTCCTGATAAAGTTATTAGGTGGACAACCAAACAATAGATGATAATAAGTTGTTGGAGAGAAAGAAAGTTGTACAGCTCTCTGTGATTATTTATTGTTTACATATAATGCTAAAAAACGGGTAATAACTTAAATTTCATAAAAATATGTGTTTTAGCATTATATGTCAAACAATAAATCATCATATATAAGAGCTGTGCTTCACTCTTTCTCCAGAACAACTTTATATTACCTATGGTTTTATAGAATATGTCTGATATTTAAATCTGCTAATATCCAAGATAAATCGATCTAGCGGGTTAAACCATTAGGGCTTCACAATCTTGTAATTTGCAATGGGCTCTTGAACTATACATGAACCTGGGGTTAGGCAAACTTTAGGTCTCTACTTATATTTCTGCCTTACAGTTTTGAGAGCAGAGAACCATAGTCTGGCAGGCACGTGCTGTTTCCAGTGAAAGCTATAGAAACTTATTGTAAAACCGCGGCTCGTCTGCGGCTTTCATGCGAGGTGATCTATCACCTCACCCAAATTACTATCACTTCACTACATAAATAATTATAAATAACCAATAAGTTAAAATTTCATTGTATGTAACAATGTCGATGACACCTAAATGTTAATATATGTGTGAAGATCAGAATAAATTATTCCACGGACACATTACATGGATAAATTATAATTTCATTAAACGCATAATTTAATTATGTACATTTATTTTGCATTGTTTTATTTTTTAAATACTATTTGCCCACATAAACACATTCGTGTAAAAAAAGGAGCCAAGTCTAGCGTAAAAAGTTGTGAGATATTTGGATAAGCCAAGTCAAAAATTCCTAATGATGCTTGTAAATGAGGTCTTGGCGGTTTCACTTTACGCGGCTTGAGGTAGTGAGGTACTAAAGGTCTAGTATAGAGTGTAGACAGTAGACATACAATTTAAAAATATATTCGCATTTAATAAGCGCACTATGCACTTCTGTGTGTGCTGTGTAATGGACAAGTCACTAAGTGAGACCACCATGACCTTGTATATTTACAAACATAATTAATAAATTTTGACGTGATTTATCAATTAATCTTACAATTTTTTTTACGCTAGACTTGCTTCCTTTTTATAATACGCATGTGTTTTAGTTAGGATTTCATTTCTTTTTGTAAGCTTATGGCTTACTTATGTCTTGGCTAGCGTATTTTCCTGGTCTTGGGCTAGTGTATCTTCCTTGTCTTAGACTAGCGTATCTTCCTTGACTTGGATTAGCGTATCTGCCTTGACTTGGACTAGCGTATCTTCCTTGACTTGGACTAGCGTATCTTCCTTGTCTTAGACTAGCGTATCTGCCTTGACTTGGACTAGCGTATTTGCCTTGACTTGGACTAGCGTATCTTCCTTGTCTTGGACTAGCGTATCTTCCTTGACTTGGACTGGCGTATCTTCCATGTCTTGGAATAGCGTATCTTCCTTGACTTGGACTGGCGTATCTGCCTTGACTTGGACTAGTGTATCTTCCATGTCTTGGACTAGCGTATCTTCCTTGACTTGGACTGGCGTATCTTCCTTGACTTGGACTAGCGTATCTTCCATGTCTTGGACTAGCGTATCTTCCTTGACTTGGACTAGTGTATCTTCCTTGTCTTAGGACAAGGAATTTGTTCAATTTGTTAACAACTTTCACGAAATTCTAGATCATGGATACGCAAACTTTAGTAGCTCTGTAATTTGGAACACGAACGAGCTTGATAAATGATTTCTCTTTTTATTAGTTTGTCAGTTTGATTTCATCAACCCTAATTATATTCAACTGTTTATAATCAAATCACTTTAATAAACTGGAATAATTGACAGTGAATTCTTATAATTTTTATAGTTCTCTGAAAAATTGAGATCTCTGCAACATAAACCAATTTCTTTTATAACCTCCAAGAATTTGTCTAATTCCATGAAATAAGAAGGAAAATGTCCAATGTCGTATTTCTAACAAATAAAATATCTTCTATAATATTTGGGCGTCTAGTTTGTTGGTCAACTTACTAACAACTGAAAATACATGTTGATTATTTTATTCATAGAATTATCTAAAATATTCAGGTATTTTACAAAATTCGTATAAGCTCATTTTTCCTTTGAAAATTATATTAGAACTAATAATTGTTATTTTAATTATTAACTAAAATAAATTTAATTAATTAATATTTGTATATTTGACATAATATTTTGTCTATATGCTTACAATCGCCAAAAATCTTTTGGTACGGACCCCCCAGAGGTTTACATACCACACTTTGCGTAACTATATTCTAGAAGTTATTCCGCTAGACATGCTGGCCTTAATAGCTGCCTGACTGTCTACACAGAAACATATATCTTGACCTACAATACTATCTCTATGACTGTAGTGCCCAAATAATAGTTATTTATGCATCTAGGGAGTAAAGAATGCTATAATTTCCCTAAGCAGTTAGTAGGTTCCTAAGGCGTAAGCCGAGGGAAGCCGAGGGAGTTAATTCCGAGGGGGACAATAGCATTTTACTCCCAAGGTGCATATAAGATTTTATCTCCAGACGTCGATTTTTTTTAACATGTTTTGTTGTATTTTATTCTTATTTTTTTAGCTCGGACCCCCTTATAAATTTTGGGGGTGCTGCCCCCAAAAAATAAAAAAAAATTGATTGCTCCAAACAACTTCTTTTGACCTGAAACGGGTTATGAACCAATAATTTTTTTTCTTACATAGAAATAAAAAAATATCTCTATGACTGCAGTGTCTCAGAGAAAATTTATTAATGAGAAATAATATCTCTATGACTGCAGTGTCTCAGAAAAAAATTAATAATGAGTAATAATATCTCTATGACTGCAGTGTCTCAGAGAAATTTATTAATGAAAAATAATATCTCTTTGACTGCAGTGTCTCAGAGAAAATTTAATAATGAGTAATAATATCTCTATGACTGCAGTGTCTCAGAGAGAGAAAATTTAATTAATGAGAAATAATATCTCTTTGACTGCAGTGTCTCAGAGGAAAATTAAATAATGAGTAATAATATCTCTATGACTGCAGCTCAGAGAAAATTTAATAATGAGAAATAATATCTCTTTGACTGCAGTGTCTCAGAGAAAATTTAATTAATGAGTAATAATATCTTCTATGACTGCAGTGTCTCAGAGAAAATTTAACTAATGAGAAAATAATATCTCTTGACTGCAGTGTCTCAGAGAAAATGTAATAATGAGTAATAATATATCTGAATAAGTAATGAAAAGTAATAATATCTTAATCCTTGACTGTGATTGCTTAGAGAAAAATAATATTAAGTAATAATATCTCTATGACTTTAGTGTCCCAGAGAAAAGTTATATTATGTATATCTTTATGATTGTAGTGACTTAAGTCACTACACTTACTAGAGTAATTGAGTCAATTACTTATTACTAGAGTTATAATATCTCTGTGAGTTTATCGTTTTGTACTAACTTTTATCGAAGAATAATAAATAAAAAGAAAGTCTCTTTACATACCAAAACGTTTAGTGGAGAGACTACTGTTCTTTTATTATTTATAATAGACTCCGTTTACGCTCACTCTATGTCTATAGTTACGGCAGGTCGAGCCAACCCGAGCGATTTAAACTTTTTAAGTTTTGCACTGATGATGGCCTCTAGTTAGTTTGAAAGTGCTTTGATAATTAAGTTTTATTTTGTGGAGGGATTTTTTTTTCTTTCATTAATTACAAAAGAACTCCCTTCATGGATATATTTCTAGGAATTGAATAGAAACTCCGGATAATCCTGTCTGTTTCTCCCATGATCAAGCCCTAAATACTGCGATTGAGTTATCAGAGAAGTCATCTTGTTCATTAATTCATTTCTATCTCCTTGTATTTCAAAAAGATTATGGTCCGAGTATGATTACCAGACTATGTTCATTCCCTCAACAGTACCATGATAAGTTATTGGATAAATAATTAGTAGTTACTATTCGTGACACTTTTATCGGGCTGTTAAATTATTTTATTTCCATACAATATTTCGCTTGTAATCTCCAAGTATATTCATGTACTACATCTACAAAAAGAAAAAGAAAAATACCAATCTTACCAATAGTCAAGTAATTACAATAAATCTTAGTTTAGTCATGCTGGATAAATAAAAGAACTTTTATTTATCCAGCATGACTAAACTAAGATTTATTGTAATTACTTGACTATTGGTAAGATTGGTATTTTTCTTTTTGTAGATGTAATACATGAATATGCTTGGAGATTACAAGGAATATTTGTATGGAAATAAAAATAATTTAACAGCCCGATAAAAGTCTCTTCAGTGTCCTAACCTATAAACTATAGAAGTATCATGGAGACCAATAATCAAATGAATAACTATTCGTAACTATTGAGAGTTTCTATCTTGTTAGATCTTGAATAGATTTTGGTCTAATTTCAGCCACTGCTACACCGATTTCATTAATAGTACAATGATAAATTATTGTCTATTGAAGTATCTCTCTTATTAGATCTTGAATTAGATTTTGGGTCTAATTTCAGCCACTGCACACCGATTTCATTAATAGTACAATGATAAATTATTGTCTATTGAATAGTATCTCTCTTATTAGATCTTGAATAGATTTTGGTCTAATTTCAGCCACTGCTACACCGATTTCATTAATAGTACAATGATAAATTATTGTCTATTGAATAGTATCTCTCTTATTAGATCTTGAATAGATTTTGGTCTAATTTCAGCCACTGCTACACCGATTTTCATTAATAGACAATATAAATTATGTCTATTGATAGTATCTCTCTTATTAGATCTTGAATAGATTTTTGGTCTAATTTCAGCCACTGCTACACCGTTTCATTAATAGTGATAAATATTGTCTATTGAATAGTATCTCTTTATTAGATCTTTGAATAGATTTTGGTCTAATTTCAGCCACTGCTACACCGATTTCATTAATAGTACAATGATAAATTATTGTCTATTGAATAGTATCTCTCTTATTAGATCTTGAATAGATTTTGGTCTAATTTCAGCCACTGCTACACCGATTTCATTAATAATACAATGATAAATTATTGTCTATTGGATAGTATCTCTCTTATTAGATCTTGAATAGATTTTGGTCTAATTTCAGCCACCTTGCTACACCGGATTTCATTAATAGTACATTGATAAATTAATTGTCTATTGAATAGTATCTCTCTTATTAAGATCTTGAATAGATTTTGGTCTAATTTCAACCACTGCTACACCGATTTCATTAATAATACAATGATAAATTATTGTCTATTGGATAGTATCTCTCTTATTAGATCTTGAATAGATTTTGGTCTAATTTCAGCCACTGCTACACCGATTTCATTAATAGTACAATGATAAATTATTGTCTATTGAATAGTATCTCTCTTATTAGATCTTGAATAGATTTTGGTCTAATTTCAGCCACTGCTACACCGATTTCATTAATAGTACAATGATAAATTATTGTCTATTGGATGTATCTCTCTTTATTAGATCTTGAATAGATTTGGTCTAATTTCAGCCACTGCTACACCGATTTCATAATAGTAACAATGATATAATTATTGTCTATTGAATAGTATCTCTCTTATTAGATCTTGAATAGATTTGGGTCTTTTTTTAGCCTCTACTTCATCAAGTTTATTGATCAATTTTACTTTCCGATCAATCGACTGGAACGAATATCTTATAATATCATAAAAAAGGTTTTTCTTCATTGAGACCATCATACTTACCATATTAATGAATTATTCATAGAAAATGCAATTTACCTATAAATAGTTTAATAGAATAATTACTAGATAATTATCGATATAAATCTTCATTCGATATCGTAAAATGTATTAATATGATTATCTTGCATTTTATGATTAAATATTGCGGGAATTTTTCCTGTATTTTTTTTAAGTTATGTAAGCTTTAAAACAAAAATAAAACAATTAAAACAAATGGCTGTGTCCTTGATTTAAGATGATCACTTATACTCCATACAGACTTGTTTTAAATACGTTTCATATAGACCCCACCCTGTAGTTTTATGTAAAGTCTCGGCCATGTCGCTGCAAAAACACCTGAGACCATCGAAATTTAACTAAGCCGTTTTTATTGTTTAATTGAGGAATCCGCTATAAAATATTCAAATTTTTAATTTGAACAAACCTATAATAATATTATGGAGATACTCACAAGTATTAATAATTTTAATTTGAAGTTTTATTACTATTTACTTGCTCTTTACAAACAAAGGGAATGTATTGCGTTACTCCCTACGAGGAATCAAATTTAAATTTTTCCATTATCATCAGCAGAAAATTAACTTTAAATAAGGGGATGTTATGTCGTGTTAATTATATGTGTGTGCCCCAAGTCCAATTATCCGTCACCTAATGTATATATATCGTGATTTGTCTTTACTCAAGTTTAATTTATTTTGGATGGCCTGGCTATTAACTTGACTTAAAGCCTCATTAGCCATTACTTCCAACTCCTGTTCTGTTATTGCTGCTACTAGAAGTAGATAATCGTCAGCAAATGCTATACTACAATAATTTGGTGGTAATACAAGATGTAATAGGCAATAGTACTGAATATTCCAGAATCCTGGTGAGCTAGAAACCCCTCGGGACAACCACATGTAGGCTTATCAACTTTACAGAATGTATCCAAGGATAATTTACTAGATCGGTCTGTAAAATAAGTCTGTATAAGTTTTAATTAGTTATCGGGACATTCACAAACAAGCAGGGTCGAATGCTCCTTCTTCGTTCTTTAGTTTCGTCTAAAGAAACTAAAGCTACTCTCATATAGACACTAAGATGCTTCTCTACAAACTCCTTTACTTTTATTATAGCGTCATTAGAATCAGTTTGAGGACGAAAGCCAAATTTATTGTCACAAGGAATTACGGTAATGCATTATGCCATCTATCATAAGGCGTTCGAAAAGTTTAGCCATACAAGGCATTAGTCTAATTAGACGACATTTTCCAGCAGTTTTCAAATGTTCTTTTTCCTGTTTCTGTATCACCCCTATACTTGATATTTTCCAAAATATTGGAAAAATTCCTCTTTTAGAACGTTCATTCAATAATGTAGTGAAAAATTGTGTGTGTGTTTGTACTTATGTACGAGTTCCTTTTCTGTCTCAAGATAACTATTAATGACGTTTTATGTAGTTTTCATTACTCCGTCTGTCTGTGTGAGGGTGTCACGCATAACCCAGATGTCATAATCCAGATGTGTTAATGCTAGAGAGTTGAAATTATGCCCTTTGGTATTCCCGTTAATCCGCACCCTACAACTAGCAAGGAATCTCGCCCAGTGATAACAATGTCTGCCTCCGTGGCCGTGATCGTAAAGGCGTTCGATTTCGGCACCGGAAGTCCGGGGTTCGCAGCCCGGGCTATGCTCTAAGATTTTATGAATAGTATTTGTATTAAAAAGATTTCGCCAACTTTAATTAATTCTTGGAGTGTAGTAGATGCTACCCACATAAGGTGGTTCCCGCAGGGTGAACACCCTGATGGGCCGAAAGGCCCTAAAACGGGCATTTTATTTTTTTTTTATTTTTATAGTTGAAATTATGCACAAACATCATGCTTAAGCTTGAGCTTCTTCTGGGGAAGAAGATACAATTTTTAGACCTTTTTAAACTATTTTGATATCAATAAATAATTCAAAGAATTGTTAAGTCAGGCAATTATTCCTTTTCTTATATTTGGATATTTATTACGTTCAGATGTATATATATGTTTGGTTTATCAACATGCAATATAATTCAATACGTCTCTATGACGTCAGAAAATTACAAAACATCTGACATTAATGTAGTAAAAATATTCCCCTAACTCCGCTAAATATCTTAGTTTTGATTTATATTGTCAGGATTAAACACCAATTACATAATTAAAAATTATCATCATTATAATAAATATTTTATAGAATAAATTATTTGGTTTAATAGTAATGTTTAATAAATGAAATGATATTATAAATTGTTGGAAATTATAATTTTATAATTGAATTAATACGATTATAATTATACGTAATAAATTTGCTTCCGCGTTTCATGGCGTATAAAGAAAGAGGGAAATTTTGAAACAACATAAATATTACTCCTACTTTTTTCATCACGTCCATGTTCCTGTTTTTACATAATTACTTACCTACGTTAACCTAACCTACGTTTCTAACTAAAAGTAACCTTCTTAAACGTAACCTACGCACCATTTTAAACGTAACGCACTCGCCTTCGTAAACGTAACGTACGCACCGTCGTAAGCGCATAACCCGCACTTTTATCTAAAAGAAACTTACGCTCCCTTATAACAGTAACTTACGTATTGCATCTCACGCACATATGTAAAAGTAACCAACGAACTAAGGTAAACGTATTAACCAACGCTGCAACGTTAACGTAACCTTCGCACCTATGTAACGCACAAATGTAAACGTAACATATGCTCCTTCGTAAACGTAACCTACATGCCTAAGTAAACGCAACCTACGCAACGTAAACGAAACACACGCACCTTCGTAATCGAAACGTACGCATCTTCGTAAGCGTAACGTACGCATCTTCGTAAACATAACTCACGCTCCCTTTTAAAAGTAACTTACGTATCGAATCCCACGCATATATGTAGACGTAACCTACGCACTAAGGTAAACGTATTAACCAACGCTGCACCATAAACGTAACCTTCGCACCTATGTAACCCAAGGAACTTATATTACAGTGAAGAAGCTTATCATAATTTCCCAATGTAAAAAAACTGTCAACAACCTCCCCTACTTAAATCAATATAAATAATATAATAATAATTTTAGATTACAAAAAACTTAGTAAAAACAGCTCAGGAGGTTTTAAAATGCCTGAAACTGATAATTTAGTTGGTAACCTGTTGTCCTACATACCTAAGGTACATAAGGTGGTATTTAGGGAAAGAAGAAAGGATTATATTCTTATAAATAATGTTTGTTAAATATTTCACTTTAGTGTCGTAATTTAAAATAAAAATTATAAAAGGTCATATTATAACGTGTCCGGTTTATTTTTTTAACAAATGAGTCCCACATGATAGTCACTAGTGGCGGTGCCAAGCGGTCTAGATGATCCAATGTACTGTTAGTTCCATATTTCACCACCTTAACCTTATCTAGCGCTAGTAACTGGTTTCCACATTTTATTCTATAATAAACCTAATTTTTACTTTAATATTATTTACTATGAAATAAAAGAGGTTATCAGCAAAAAAATTATGGTAATTTTTATCATCTGTATCAGTTTTTATTATTATTATAAAGCCTTCTCTTCTAGTTTTGTATTTAAAATAACATTTGTTATCAAATTCCCCTCCGTGTTATCTCTCCTCTTTCTATTATCAGCAGCGCTCCCTCCCTCATTTAAACACATAAACCGATTGCTGTGTAAAAAGGAGCGAGCCCAATGACCTTTAATGATATTTTGTGGTATTATATAAAAATTAATTATACGAAATTTATAATCCTTGGACAGTTCCAATTAAATTGTTAGTCATGATTTTTTTCCTTATTTTCGAAGATCGAAATAAAACATCTGTTGATGAAAATCCAGCAAAATGACGATTTAATCCCACGAACTCACACACACACACACACACTCACACAAATATAATATATATATATATATAATTATATTAAATATATATATATATATATATATATATATATATATAATATATATATATTTGTTAGAACTTCATAAAGATACAAAAATACATTAACTAAAGTAATGTATAAACCAAGTAGGGAAACAAATTCGATTTCTGTCAGACATGGCTTGTAATTCACATTTTGTCGACCAGGGAGTTGGCTCAAATTTTCCTATGGGCGCGGCCATTTTGTGTTACCCTGGTAATTGTAAACAAACTATTTACGATACTTACTACAATAAATTTATGTTTTTATGCATATCTTTGTACATTTCAGTATGAAATGTAAATAATTCGTGTAGAAAAAACGTTTTGTTACATCCAATAGAAGTTTAAGTGCGAATCTTTAAATACTAGGTTTGTTTAAATTGATTAAAACGAAAGGCTAAAACTTTTTTTTCGTGTGCACTACTTAAACTCAAAAACATTTTTGCGAGTGATGTTTATTTTTCTCGTTTCAAATATTAATTGTAATTAGTAATTTAACAACTTTAAATAAATTTTTGAATGTAATTAAAGTAATTATAATTTTAAGTTATATTTAAGACAATACATTGTCTTAAAAGAAACATGTGGTTTACCTTTAATATAGTTTTTCTTTTCTTTAGCTAAATTATTGTAACAATTATTTCACAAAATTTAATATAAAATCATTATATTACCACGTAAAGTACGAAAACACGATATAAAGTAAAACTCACCTAATAATGTTAGGGTTGCCAATAAAATTAAGTAAACAATAAAGGTAAATCCTAAACGTAAATCCTAAAAGGCGCAGTTATCCCAATTTTAGCTAGTTTTAATTTTTGTCCCAGCTACCAACTGATCACGTATGTCAGCTGCGTGTGAAAAATCATGTGAATTTTTACACAGGTTAGTATAGGGGTTTCCCTACTTGGTTTATATATTACTTGAGCATTAACACACAGAAAGTGGACAATACACGGTGATCAGCTACCAATAAGTAAGAAGTACTTGAAAACGAAGAAGATAAAGCTTAAGACATGCGAAGCTGCAGACAGTGATACATGTTAGGCTCTAACCACGGACTTGTGACGGGTTGTGGAGGGTTAAAGGGTCCTAATAGCAAGTGTGTGTGGTGACTCAACACTCACCACGACGAAGTCTCATAGTTTTGGAGATTGAAAGGTCTTTAAAGGTTGACTCTTGAAGATCTCATAAGAAAAGGTCAAGTGATGAAGAAAAATTTAAGGCCTACGTTGAAACACTGGATTTAAGTAAAACTTATTGGACGAAGTCGTAGAAAAGTAAGACGATAACACAAACAAAAGATTAAAGATAACAAACAGAAAGATAAAAGAGCATAAGAAGAGCGAAGAGACAAAACAGGCGGTAAAAAAATAGCAACACATATAACGCGAAAAAAACATAGAAAAATAACTGTAATGTATTCGAAATATATGACGTGAAATCTTAAATCGCACTGCAATCATATAACTCCTTATAAAGATAAATTTTACATTAACACACAGAAAGTGAAGAATTAGATGATTCAGGATAAAAAGATACCTAACATTGAGAACGGAGAAGTTAAAGGCTAAAGCTTATATATATATATATAAATATATAATATATATATATATATATATATATATATATAATATATATATATATATATATATATATATATATATTAATTATAAAGTTATAGATACTTTATATAGTGTTTGAACAAAGTTACAAATATATGATATATATATATATATATAAATATAATATATATATATATATATATATATATATATAAATTTGTGTGTATGTATGTATAACTGGTTAGTCACCTATCCAGAAGGTCTATGGTTATAATGAAGGATTGAATTGAATACATATTTGAGGTTTACTTCCTCTCCCTATTGTTTCCTTACAAATTCATAATTTTCTCTCCTTACATTTTTGTAGTACAATCATACTTATAATATTCCATTAATTTTCTCAAAGATTTATATTTGTGATTACTCTCTAAATTTCTCACAAATAACATAATTTTTTCTCTTTCTCTGCAGTTTAGTAATACAATCATACTTAATGATTTTTTTATCAAATTTCTCACAGATTTTATTTGTGATTATCTCTAAATTTCTCACAAATACATAATTTTTTTCTCTTTCTCTGCAGTTTTGTAATACAATCATACTTATGATTTTTTTATCAAATTTCTCACAGATTTATATTTGTGATTACTCTCTAAATTTCTCACAAATACATATTTGTTTTTTTTTTTCTCTTTCCCTGCAGTTTTGTAATACAATCATACTTGTGATTTTCCATTAGTTTTCTCACAGATTAATATTTGTGATTACTCTCTAAATTTCTCACAAATTATTATTTATTCCCAATATTTTTCTCCCAAATACACACATTAGTTATTATTTTCTCTCCCATAATTGTGTTACAAATTCATTTTGTGATTTACTCCCTTATCTTTCCTTACAAATACATTTTTTTTTCTTTTAATTGTTGTTGATTTCTTGTTTTTCAAAATTGTACACGTGTACAATTTTGAAAATAGGAAATAATTATTAAGGAAACCATTTAGTTGCTAGCATTGTTAACACTTTAAAAAAAATAGTTTTATTACTTCTTACACTATAAATACTTATAAAGAAGAAAGCATAGACTACTGTTAATTTTTATTGTGGAAAAAGCAATATCTTTATTTACATTTATGGGATAATACCTGAGAAATACTTATATTAGTGTTAAGAAAAATCATATGTGTCAATCCGGTAAAATTATAAATAAAACATAAAGTAAAAATACAAAACCGAAAAAATTAGGTTTACATGTTAGTATTAACCATAAGGGTTTAAAAGAAAATATTGTACCTTTTATTGGAAAAACAAAGGTAATGTTTATTAAGGACTAGTGTTGATTTTAGCAACCAACAGGTGAGGAGAGGGAGTACCAACCCCCACTACCCTTCTATAACAATATTACAATGTTACCAACCCCCTGGTACGTCAAACTACCCGCTTAATACACTAGCCTTCAGTCAACCATTAGCCTCTCGATTCAACGAAACGCTGTGTGTTCACTATTGTAACGTGTTCAACCATTATTATTCGATTTTTCCATTATCATAAAAACTTTCTTAATTTTTATTTGATAGTTTCGCTCTAAACTGTGTACTAAAGAAAATCAGTGAAAATTATAAACAAAGTGAAGTGTCCGGGAAATTATTGGTGTGATGCGAATTTTCTATTTTAACGTTAGTTTTCATCGTTACTAATGTTTCCATTTAGATATTCTTTTATTTATCTGGTAAGTTGATTTTTATTTTTTGCCGTAAAAATCCATGATTTTTAGCACATTTTTTTCGGAAAATGAGGGTTTTCTATTCGTTTGCTTAATACATTATTAATAATTTTAGCTGTTTACATACTATTTAAGTATTGACTTAAATTGCTTTTAATTTTTGGACATTATTTCTTAAACAATGACTGCGCATATTTTGTCTCATTTCTCAGCTTATTTTATATGTTTTAAGCTAATAAGTATAGAGGAAACATCGCTTTTGTTATAATATATAATTCTGACTTTTCAGGACATTACTACAAGTAGAAATAATGATCATAAAAAAACATTTATTTGTCCTTTTCATTCCTAAAAATGTTTTAATTTAGACGTAAATTTACTAAATTATACTTTATTACAGTTGTACCAACTGATTACACCAATAAAATGTTTACTAATTGCTCAAGTCTTTATTTAAATTAACTTCGACAGAATAACCTTCCTTCGTTAGCAGGAAAATCTTATATTAAATCCAAAATTAACTCCGTATCTTAACAAGAACTGTTGTTTTAAATTGTTAATTAAACTGATTGATATGGTTCAGTATGGTAATCAATGCAGATATTAGAGAATATACGAGTTCAATTTACATCTGTCCATCTTAATTTAACATTTAAAAAATTGTAATTAAACATACAAAATAAATTAACAAAACTATAATTGTTTTTAATACCATTGATTTAACTACTTATAGATTATAATTTTAGAGGTGGGAATTTATCATAAATGGATGGCATTATATCTGAAAAAATTTCTTTATGTTAATAAGGAGTCATAAAGCAATCACGATTGCGTTTAATTAGATATGATTTGGAACTAGGATGTGTCCTAAATTAGTTCGAATCTAGTTTTGGTTGCGATATATATTTTGTTGTATTATGTCTGGTCTCAATGATATATGCATATAAATGTGTTTGTAGAGGGGGCATATCCTATCAAAATATATTGAGAGACAATTTTATAGGGTTCCCAAGACTGTGTAGTGTAACCTCCAAAAGAATTTTAAAAAATATGATAAATTAATTTGAACCTTCTTTTCGCTCAAGCGTTTTGTTTTTTATAATAAACAAAACATGTTTCAGTATGTTCTGGCTATTTGCTATTTTTTATTAACATATTATTAGTAACCAAAAGTGTTCGGGTTAGTTTTTCAGTGTTTCGAAACCCAACTAATAGGGCCTCTCTATGCACTATTCATACATCTTCTATCTATATCTTATGCATACACGTTTAAGGGGCCTAATTTTATTAGTTAGACTTCATAATTTAGCATGCTGCTGTTGTATATTTTTAATCTTAGAAAGAAATATATAATAATAATAATTTACTGCAGAATCTTATTAGCTTTTAATATACTAAAGTACACTCTGTAAATGAGTTATTCTTTGTGAATATTTAAGTTTGTTATTTTAAACTTACTTAATTAAATTTTCAGATAGTCATAGTTTAAAAGATCGCATTATATATTATAGTCATTTATAAACTAGAAATTTCTAGTTATAAATGATGTACCTTGACGTCATCAAGTACCTAGAGAAAGTACGTAGTGCCAAAATTGCAGGTCATAACATGCCACCCTAAGGTCAGCAGGAGGCTAATGAACTTACCTTTCATAAGTTCATACTTTGTTAAGGGGCTTACAAATAAAAATATTAAGCTCATCACTAAAGGGCTTAACCCATCTTCCTATTATCCTCCTAAGATCTTCTTCATAAAAATATTTATAGAAATATAATTCCTAGGACTTAAAATCCTTTTTTTAAAAAAAAGAATATTTGTGTCCAATGATTTATTAGTTTCTGGAAGGAGGGGAATTCCAGATATCCCAAAACAATTCAGTTTTCAAATCCTTTCTTGTTTTTGACATAAATTTATTTTTTGCTTTCTAGCTTATTTCAAATGTGTCGTATTTGTGATGACAAACAGCACTATTATTTTATCTATTTATCATAACATATTATGGTCCTAAAAAAATGACCTTTATTAAATTGTTCGAATTCAATTGTATTTAAAAATTAACAAGTAATAAACTAGAATATTGAAAAATGCATTTATTTAATTTTTTTAAGATGAGAATGTCTAATACACAAGTACCTATAAAGCAAAACCGATTTTTCTGGTTAAGGCCTCTGAAACGGATTTTGGCTAAGATCCGTGGTCCGTCACCCGCCATGCCATCTTTACCATAGACCGTATTTTAAAAAAAAAGAAATTCGCTAATAATTAGCTTTGTGTTGACATGAGACGTTCAATAAGAAAGTTCACAGCTAAGTACTCATTATCCTACATGCTTTGTACTGTTTTAATTAACTACTTATGATTCGTAAATATTTTTTAGAAACATCCTTCCGGGCTTTTGATACGACGGAAATCTGTGGTTCACACATCCTTCTTACTTAATAAGTTTTATCCAACAAAGTTATCACCAACTGTAAATTACACTTTGAGAGTAACTATGATTGCCACCTGAAGTTGTTCCCGCATTGTTTTTCTAAACAAGCATAATTGTTTATTAGTGCCCGCTTATTAATCTTTTATAATATAATACTTGTAACATTTCTACATTTTTTTTGTCATTTAAATGTTGATATTAAGATGTAAGGAAAACAAGCTTGTGACCAAGGTCAGCTGGAAGGAGCAAGTAGACAGCAGGGCGCCCCTCTAACTCATCAAATCTTTGTATTCGTCTGTGTACTTTCATATTATTACATTTAGTACTTGATTTCCATTGTACAAATTTTTAATATTTTATAAAATGACGAGTACAATTAGGTTTTATGCATACTGTTATTTACTTTAACTCGCAAAGGCACTTATCATTTTGTATTGACAGATGTGCTTCAAAATAAGCTGTGTTTAAACCTATTGGTCCGAACCGTTTAAATAATATCTTTCCTCAGGTCAAACTCTTCATGGTTGCAATTTATATAAAACTCCCTGTACCAGCCTCGTTTATGTCGTTGTATTAGTATTCGTGGTAGCTCAGTTAGATACCGCGAACCCGCGTATAGGGTTGGCTTCCATCCTGGGTTCAAATCCCAGCTCGAGGCACACACACACCACACACCATATATATAGTATATATATATATATATATATATATATATATATATATTAATATATATATATATATAATATATATATTATTATTATTGTGCGATAGAACCTCAAACTTCCTGAGATCGGAAAAACAATTTGGCGAGAAAATCCTACTTATGGGCAAAACAAAACCTATTGTTTTTAAAAAGTTTTTGACATTAATCTACTTTGTGACGTTATCAATCATTTTGAAAATTCATTTAACTCAGGGTAAATGATAAACTTAATTTGGTGTTTAAATTAGGTTTTTGGTCTTTCTGAATGTCTCTAAGTCGAGACTCAAGGCATTTTACGCTCTTCAATGGTTGTATAATCAAAACATATTATTATTAAATTATTGTTTAATTTTATTTACAACATAATTTACGATAAAAAATACGATGATAAGTATTACAATACAAAATAACTTAGTATTAAGGTTTGTGAGTTTATAAATAGCACAGAATGACACAGTATTTTAAAGGCCGTCTACAATCTTAAGTTAGTTAGGAAGAATCGAAGAAGTGAAGAATTCTCAGGAAGAATCGAAGAAGTGAAGAATTCTCACTTAGAACAAACTATTTTGAAAATTCCGCTCTTTAGACTTAAGAGATCCGTAAACACGTCTACAACCTCTGAGTTGTTAAGTCAGTTTTAAAGTTACAATTACACATATAGCTGTATTTAGACTACTTTTCTTCCTACCGTTAACACATTTTATTTATTTACTTATTGTAACAACGAGCAGAGCTCAATAACAATTTTAATACAATTTAAATAAACATAAACTACCAATAAACTACTTTCTTTCTCCGTCAACAACATTTATATTTATTTATTTATGGTAAAGACGAGCGGTCGTAATAACAATTTAAATAACCTTGCTTTTTCAATGATCTTTCCTTCCATTTTTAAAGACTTTTTGCAAATATTTTTAATTTACTTTAAATCGATCGTGTTTTATTAATTTTATTAATAAAAAAAATCAAAATGGATGAGGTATATTGTTGGGAGCGTTATTTCTTATCTCTAGTATGTCCTACAGACGTAGGAACCTCATCCATTTGAAACTATATAATTCAAAATAAAAAGAAAAATATATATTATTAAAAAATATTAAAACAAACAAAACAATCATATTCAATAATCACATATTCAAACAACAACAATAAACCAATCACATCATCGTTTAAAATATTGATCATTCATAACAGAACGAGTACATTCTTTTTAAGTACTTATAAAACCATTCTCCCCCTTGGTTTTCTTAAGTCAAAAGAGCGGGAAAAGAATTATTTAAGAAGACAAAGAGATTTTGAAAAATTCTTCACGTTCTCAATTCTTCCCTAACTTAACTTAAGATGTAGTAGACGGGCCTTTAGTGTTTCCTATAGTTTAGTTTAATTTTTTAATGTATCAAGGATTTATATATAACTATCCACAGGATGACCAAACTGGTGACGAGGTTTCATAGCTATACCTAACTAGCCAACGGTGAGGCCACAAAAAGGTGACACGTGTTGTTTTTTCCTTTTTTATCACTTTTTCGTCAAAATGAAATAGATAATTTAAATAAAAATGTGTCACTTAATCAAGTTATAATATTACCAAAGAAATATTTTAAAATAAATTTACTTTTGGAAAGTATAGTAATGTTTTTTTTATTGTACCACAGCTACATAATATATATATATATATATATATTATATTATAATATATATTTATATATAATATATTATATATTATATATAATATATATATATATATATATATATATATTATTATTATATATATATTATAAATAAGTCAGTAATCGAAAGTAGATACAATAAAAGGATCAGGATGTTTTTAAAATGGAATTCAAAGGATAAGAATAAAGAAATGACTTTACAGCTCAGAATGAAATAATGTCCTCAATTATATATTCAGGATATGAAAGACTCCTGACAGCAAAATTATAACAATCAATGTCTAATAGAATAATGGTATGGAATTGAAAAACAGTAGTCGAGTTTGTTGAAGAGAATAATAAAAAATTAAATTTTACATTTAACCTATTGTTTAATTGGGATTAATCAAAGATTTCACTTGTATTATCCTTAGAGAATAATTTAAATTAATAATTATTGTTTTAAACAAAGGGGAAAGGAAAAACTTTGAAGTAATAGTAGGTTTATATTTTTAATTTTACACTAATTTATCTGTATACATTGAGAGACTTGACGTATAATTATACAGAATCAAGGGCTCTGTGTAACCTTATTTTTACCTCTTCCAAGAGAGAGTTTAGGTTATAATGAATTGATCGTTGTCGGTGTTTCGTTTATGTTCAATTATGTTTTGTTTTGTTATAAATGTTTTATGTATAATTATTTATCATTTGTATAAGTTTCGTCTCTCATCTAGTGTTAGCTCAATTTTATCAAATGACTTTGTACGATTTTTAAAAAAATATATAAAATTGGAAAACAATATAATTCAGTTGAGATTTAGGCCCGTATTCAAAGACGTTTTCCTAACACCTAACTTTTCTAACACTCACCTTAGGTTTAGGTAAGGGAAATTTTTTAAAAGCCGTTCCGTGTTTTAAAAGTCATTAGAGGCTCGCATGATTTTTTTTAGTAAGAACCTAAGGTAGTTAAGTCAAAAGTGATACCATTGTAAGAAACGTAATATATCGCAAAATATCAATGTTATTAACTTATTACCCTGGATTTACGACACACTTTGTCGTATTAAAACTATCTACATAAATTTCATACATAATTACTGTTAATCCACTTACCTTACTATTAGGGAGTTTACCCTGAAATTCTTTTAACACAATCAGATTTTTTATTTTCTATGGTCTGTTTGTGGCGGGCTATCGATTTAAAGAGGAATTCAGTTGGTCCGGTGTGAATAATTCAGCCATTATTATACCAAAAACATTTTACACAAACAAAAAAATTTGATGACAAATACGAAAACAAAATTGTGTAAATGATTTAGCAAAATGAAAACAGTGTTGCACTGATTAACAGGTCTTCCATTTAGACACCTTTGGATTCGTACAACCTGGTCCACGTTCAAACTTGAAACGCTTGATACTGCTTTATTTATGAAAGCTGTTACAATAATTGAACATTGTATTTGTATTAACTCTACTGTTTACTGAAAACATATGTAAATAAAGTTTCCAATATATCAAAGCAAGGCCGCATTGTTGTTTATGACAAAGTGTGCCGTAAATCCAGGTAACAAGTTAATAACATTGATATTTTGCGATATATTACGTTACTTACAATGGTATCACTTTTTGACTTAACTAGTTCTAAGTTTTAATTCTTCATATGTGCATAAGCGATATACTTTCTATTGTGTAAAATTACATAGTAAAGATTTTCATGAATCAAAGTGACACTCGACGGAATAAGAACCTGATTTTCTCTTTCTATTATAATTGGTTTAAGTAAATGTTTACTACCAATAGAGAACAAACAGAGACTTTTTATGAAATGAAAATAGAGCTCTATTGTTTTATTAAATATCTATGACATTAATTCTTCTTAATTACTCATTAAAAATTTTAAAAATTCTCAAAACTTCCTTAGCTTGTCGGATCCAGCTTAAATTTGTTACACATATTATGCTTTGCATTCATGCTCTTAAATTAGGGATGTAGAAAGTATATACAAAGAGTGTATAAAGTATATACAAAGAGTGTATAAAGTATATACAAAGAGTGTATAAAGTATATAAGAAGTATTAAAAAAAGTGTTCACAAAGTATATACAATGAGTGTACAAAGTATATACTAGACAAATCAGAGAACTAAATCAAATATAAGAGAGAAGGCCTTTAGAGTTTCTCCAAAGATTTACTACGTACACACGCTGGCGATCGTGTTGGATACGCATTAAATACGATAAGGTTCTTGCACCGTATTTGTTTAGTCGATCGAGTAAGATTACGTGATGACTGATCTCGCCATAAATTGCGTCTTTATAGTGAAGGTTCACTTTTGGTTATAGAAAGTTTAAAACAAAAAATATAAATTAAATGGTGAATTTCTTTGCATAATAAAAAGTTACACTAAAAATAATATTCCAAAAGTTATTTGATCAGAAAACGGTAATATTGAAGTGAAATAAAAGTTCGACGAGAAGGTTATCCGTTAAATACGATCGTCTCTAAAGGTACATACGCGTTCGGGGGATCCATTTAGATTTCCATCTCCCTAGTTCTAACGTATGCGATTGGATCCCCTCTGCATGGTTTATACAGCTAATATTACTGTATTGAGAGATTGTATCCAATACGATCCGCGGATCTAGAAGTGTGTGTGAAGGTACTAATTATTTGAGTTAGATGTCAGTACGCTATGATTTTTACATAGAACAAACTAAAATTTCAAAACTTGCTTTTTAAGAGCAAAAATAATGCGTCTAAACAAACAACTTTAGGCTGTCTATTAGGTCAAATATCATGACGTATTTTTTTTATTTAAAGGTCTAAGTTGATATCTTTAAATAAAAGAAAAGCTAAAAAAATAAGGAGGGACTGGAATGGGTTTTTGGAGTGTGATTTCTTGTAAAACTAATTCACACATATTTGTTAACCTTAGTCTCACACCACTCATCCCTTCAAGGACAATATCTCGTCTATCTTGATTTCCATCTCACTTTCTCTGCCTGTCCTTTAACCTGTATCTGAATATGTTGCTACCTGCCAGGTAGAACAAAAAACATTGTATCTGCGAAATAAAGCCCTTTAGGGAGTGAACTACCTGACCCTACTGTTTTAGGGTCATTCCCAATGTATCAGGACATCTTCAGCACACACCTTACTTTTAGTATCCTTTTTTCGTTTTTTTTTCACCTTTTATTCTCTTTGTATCCCTATTTTTCTTCCTAATCATGATTTTGATTTTATTTATAACTTAATTATACATGTAGATAAAATGTTAAGGTATTCGAATTAATTTATTAAGGACATTCATCAAAGTTCTTAATTTTTTTTATTTTAAGTAAGATTGACACTAGAAACTGTTTATAGTGTTGTTTGATGTGTTAATATATTAGAGACATAATAAATGTGTATATATTTCTTTAGTTACTAGCGATAGCGTTTTTTACGCGTAAAAAATGTATGTAAAAAAGTCAACATTAATATACATCATGTATAAAATTCCAAATGAAAGTTTATATACCTAATGACTTATTGCCCATATAAAAACGAGAATCGTAAGAACTAAAACATAAATATTGACTAGAAATAGATTAATGTTCTATGATACCTTAATTTAGCAAGTATTTCACCCAAAGTAGTTAACAGGGCATATTCACTTCAGGCTTTAAACATAACAATTAACTTGCTTTAATGCTTTAAAAGTTAAAAAATGAAGTTGAAATTACGTATTAAATAACGATTAAGAATAGTAAAAAAACTCATTGCGCATGCGTATTTTGAATTTTTTACACTATATACATATTTTACATGTATAAAATAAGGAAAAATGAGTTGTGGAGTTTCAAGTAATGAAATAAAACAGAGTCTCTCCACTAATGATATATATTTGACATAGCCAGCTTTCAATCTTAACAGATCATTATCAGTACCGGCGAGCAGCGAAGAAAAGAGTTAGAAGGCAGCGGTTACAGTTTTATCTAGAGGTTTGTAGCTGACTAACCTCAGATTTCAGCTACAAACCTCTAGATAAAACTGTAACCGCTGTCTCCTGACTCTTTTCTTCGCTGCTCGCCGGCACTGATGATGATCTGTTAAGATTGAAAGCTGGCTATGTCAAATATACATCATTAGTGGAGAGATTCTGTTTTATTTCATGTATAAAATAATTTTATTCATTATTTACGCGTAAATAATACTTCTATACTCCATGTACACAATTATTTTCTACGCGTAATTTAACAACTCTGCTCAAACAGAATCTCAACTGTACTGCTGCTTTCATTTGCAATAACCTTATTTTTGTTTTTATTATTATATTAAATTTAACCCCTTTCTCTTGTTATCCTATTTGTTTCATATTCATGTCCATAGAGATATTATTACTAGAGGGGCTCTATAGATTAAATTTTAAAACATCGAAAAAGATTGTAACATGTATAAGCAATTAATAAATGTGGCACTTTATGTATCGCCTTCACTTAATACTAGAGTACCAATTTAAACATAAGAAATATGTTAATATAGGTACTCAACGTGCTAAATTAATACACTAAATAATTTAATTGATTAAACCCGTATTACAAGTTTATATACTCGAATTAAACTTTGGTTGAAAAACATTATATTTTTTCCATGCACAGTTGAGGGCTAGATTCTTGTCATCATAGAGATTCTATTACTAGAGGGGCTCTATAGGTTAAATTTTGAAACATCGAAAAAGTAACCTGACCACCTTCGCTTATAAATTTAATCAAATAATCAGTACAAAATTACAGTAACATATATAGTAGAACATTTAAAATACCAATCAAAACACAAACAATGTGCTGGAAGCAGAAATCAATTGATTTATTATAACCTTAACTTACTCTTAAAGGATATTATAATGATGTTACACAGAGCCCCCAAGAGCTCCAAAAAGATGTTTTAGACCGCTAAATGTTTTATAATTGGCTATTCTCCCTCTAGTATATATCGCTATGTTCTTTAGTATGTATTTCAAAATATTTTATATTTATTTAAACACAAATATAATGCAATACGAACAGAGTTATTTATAAATTATGTTTCTCAAGGAATTTATTTGCACTCCATATGATTAATGGTTTAAGCGCAAAGTTTTTTAATCGCTTAGTTTTTGACGCAAACTCATTACGTATCTACCAAGCACGTTTCCATCCTATTTACTTGCTATAAACTGGCTATTGAATATCGACAACTCATTATTTATAATTTTAGTTTATGTATTAATAAACATGTATAAAACAAGTTAATATTCATTCACTAAAGCTGATACTTGTTCGTGATTAATATCATTTTTATTTTCCTTGTAAATTTTCGAAGTAACTATGCTAATTTGTTTACAAATTATCGGTTGGTTTAAGTTAAACAATTTTGTTTCCCCTTTGAACGATGGTTATTGAGAAAATTTAAAAAGAAATATGACACTCTTTTTTCATTAATTTGTACCAAATTATTAGGCGAATAGTTGAATTCTTAAGACTGGCAATAGAGACATATGACACTTAAATTAATTAATTCATTCAGAGTTATAACGCGAAATAAGTACCTTAATACCGGTTTTAAAGAAATGTGGCACTATTTAAATTCATTAATTACTACGGAGTAGTAGTGCGGATTTTAGATCTTGTTTGAAGCCGTTAAATCTATATTAAGCAAGTCTTTATTTAGAACATAATTATTTATAAGAAAGATAATTCAAGTTAAATCACGTCTTAAAGTTAGCGAATAAGTCAGGTTATAAAGTAAAATATTTTTACTACGCCCATAGACATACAACACTTTCCAAATTAAAGCTGCTTACGCCGCATCTTGCTAGCGCTGCGAGAATCTCGCTTACCTATTTTTGAAATGGTTATTGTTATTTAAGGGTATAAAAACATTTTTTCATCAAAACATCTCAAAACATCCTTATTCGCTTTGTTTTTTATAATCTTTACTTGTGAGGATTAAAAAAATCACATCACAAATAAAAGTTGGAAAATCGGGTACGGGGCATCTTGGAACTTTTCCACATTACATTGTATTCCCTACGCTCATCTTCCTAACTTCGGACTCGCTTCGCTCGTCCTCAAATAGTAAATACATTCGTTTTATTACCAGTGGTCATTTATTCAAGCACTGTCCGCGCTCGATGCTGCTTAACTTTTATGATCCATCAAAAATCATGGATAGACTTTTTGAAATATAACGAAACTTAGTACACTTATTTATTACGTCAAGGGGTACACTTGTACTAAATTTCAACTAAATTAGATTATTTTCTGATTTTTACAATTTTTTAAAAAAACGTATACAAATCATTCGATAAAAGTTGAACTAATGCTGATAATGAGCTAAAAATTAGCACATATGTTATTATTATACATGGCTACATGCTTGCCAAATTTTAATCACATCGTATCATTTTTCAGTGTTTTATGATTTTTGAAATTTTTGCTGTGTCATTAACACCCAAGTTAAGCTTTCAATTTTTATAAGATTATTGTTCTTATAAATTTTCGACAGCTTTAGAATAAACTAAAAGCGAAACCGTTATCACTACTACCTAAGATTGCTCCCGAAGGGGTTAAAAAGTAAGTAATAAAAATAAGGTTTTAAATACTAGTTATACTACACCCACAATACGTTCTTGTTTTCATCTCTAGTATACTTTCAGCTCGATAAAATTACACTTCTAGCTGTCCTTTATCTAGTATAACATATAGGTTTTAGACAGGGAAATTAAGTTAAAAAGAGCTGGAATTGGTTACAAACAAGTTAAAATTACAAGAGCTTAATATAGTTAAGTACTTTCAACTCAACCTATAATTCGAAGGGGAAAAGAACTTCGCTATCGATCCGAGAGGTCAGCTTTGTCATACCCCTAGGAAATTACATTAAATTTTTACTTACATATTTAAACTTAACCAGCCAGCGAGGTTTTCTATTATTAAAAAAACGTATTCTAAACCCTTTTTTTGCCACTTTTGTAAATCCTTCTAAAAAGATTCGTCAGCAATTTAGCAAATATTTCATTATTTTGGGTCTAACTTTAACGCTTTTACATCTCTTTCTGTTTTCTTAGCTATAAAAAACTATATCTATTCACCTAAAAATTTAATTTGATTATCCTATTTTAAATTGTATCCAGAATATGTTTTAAAATTTATATTTTTAAAATTAAATTTTAGATTTTGTAAGGGCAATGCCTCCAACAATGTTCCTTGATTTTACACTATTTTCAGCTCTCACTTTTAATTTTTGTAAACCTGATAATTATTAATCTAAAAAAGATTAAAAATATTTTTTTAAAGTTAAAAAATGCTTATATAAAAGAAACAGTGAGCTAATAAAAAATAATGTTGATTTTTCCCCTTTAATAATAATTGTATACTTACTTTTTTAGGGTTTTTTTTTAAAGTTAGTTGTAAGGCGTCACGCAAGTTGGCGTGCCTTAGTTTGGCCCATTACTGGTTTATATTCTATGTTGGTATTTGATATCAAGGGGGTGAATGCCATCAACATGAACCAATGATGGATGTATCATGAATTACCCTTATGCTTTTAAGAAGAACTTCCTTCAGCTTGTGCTATATTTTTCAAACTGCACATAGGGAGTAGTTATAAGTTAAGTTACTTAGGGTATAAGTTAGGTTTTTTTATGAGTTTACTCGTTTTTTAAAATAACTGCAGCATCGTTTGTCGATAAGTATTGTAAAATAGTTTATGTGAATCTTAAAAAAATATTCTTTCGTGTTTTGGTTATTTTTTCGTATTTACTAATCTACTCTTCATTGAATTGTAAAAAAATTGTAGTAGTTAGGTTTTCGGAATAAAAGAAGCCAAGAAAGAGGGATTAAGTTTACTCTTTTTGTTTATTTTATGTACGAGATTAAATGTAGTCATCGTTAAATAAAATATTAATTCTAACTTTTTATTATGATTATAGTTGTCTTTTTACAGAATAGTTTAATTTTTAGGTACTTTTAAGTAAATTTTACCTATAGCAACTGCTTATTAATTAAATAATTTTATCTGCCAGGAAAACTAACTTGCTTACTGTGTTAAAAAATGCTCAAACTTTAATTTGATGTCTTCGCTAACTTATGTCAAGACGAGTGGCTTGTCTTGTGTCAACAGATACTTGGCATGGTGGCAAAGTTAAAAGCTTATTCATTTTAAACAATTCTTACCGTTTTCAAAATACTTATATAATTTATATTTTGCAACGCTTCAGTTAGTTACCATGAGTCTAACTAATACCACTACGATTATCACATCTATATCTGTTTTTCAATTGTCAAAATTTCACAAAGAAACGAAAAAGAAAACAAAAATAATTTGATTATGAACTATTACAGAAACTGCATGAACATAGATAGCATAACATAAATAACAAACTTGATTTAAAAAAAAAAAAAAAAAACAAAAATTACATGACAACACTAATGTAGGCAAGCAAGTAGGACGCGTCCTTGTGCCCTTTTTGCTAACTCCCGTAGAAAGATGTTTTAGATGGAGGATATAAGATGTGTTCTACCTTTTAAGTCTTATGGAAGGCGTTATGGCTTCAGTTTACAGAAGGGCTGTGACTTTATCACAGCATAAGCTAGAAACTGAACATGTCCTATCACAAAACTCAGCTTTTCTCTAGGAGCATGTATTTTATAATATAAATACTATTGAGGCTCTTTAAATTTGTTTGAACCCAATTTTTTTTAAAGTTAGGGATTATTCGATACTGAACGGAATCGAACTCAGACTTTTTGGGTGACAGGCACACGAACTAACGCTTGTACCACCGGGACTCTAACCCCCCCGTGAGTGCGTATTCTTATTTAAGGCCTGGTTTGATTCTCGATTATTACTCTCGGATATTACTTACGCCCTTCTAGCATCACTATTTATTACTAATATTTATATATCAAGTTCCAGATATTAATCAAATGTAAAATTAATGTAAAAAAATAACATTAGTGACTACTTTATAAATTTAATAGTTGAAAAAATAAGCAAATGAACAAGCATAAAAAATATGACCTTACGTTATTTTTGTCAATGTAATTTTCATTGGGAAGTAGAAGCCTAAAGATATGTGCACATACTTAAGTCTACGTTAAACGGTAGTTTCGGCAAGGAAATTATGAAATGCGTTATGGTAGTCTGCATAATTTACGTGTCGGAACTTAATTTTAGCCATAACCAAACTTCATTTACAACAAAATATGTATGTAGTGCTCTCTCCACTTCTTTCTATTTACGTAAAAATATTTTCGGGGCCAGGTCGCTACATGAAAACCTGATTTAAGACTCAATTCGTAGGTAAAACCGTTTTCTTCCCACATCACTGTGTCCATTGCAATTTTTTAAAATGTTATTTGGTGTTCTCATAAATGGTTATTTGTTTGTTTTAGGAGCGTGAAGCAGGATGTACGTTGTATTGATGATAACCATGGTGGTGGTGGGGATGACAAGTTGTGCCTCAGATCCAAAGGCAGCTGCCCAAGTAGAGGCAGGTTTACTTCAACTATTAGGAATGCCTCGCAGACCAAGACCTAGGTCCGTCCCTGCTATACCAAAGCACATGACTGCCTTGTACGAACAACAAAAGAATTTAGACACCTCCAATATTCCAGTATCTGGGATAAACACTGCTAACACAGTCAGATCATTTCCACATGGTGAGTCAAAACGTCTTATTTCTTTTTTTTGTGTCTCGCAAGTAAACCTAATGGTTGTTTTATAATTAACAAATTCTAACAAAATTTAGCTCATGATGAACAAAACCCATTAAGTTGAATGGAATTGGCTACAAACACAATTTTAGTGGAATTTGACACAAGAGTAAGTGAATGAAGCATCTAAAACTCCAAGATTATTCCGAACACAATTAAATCAAAAGCAGACTTATGTTTGCTTCTGCTAACACTTCCATAGCTAAACTGTCTATAAAAATGATTTAAAATCGGATCGAGGTTATTTAATTTATTTTTTAATTGGATAGTAATATCGAAAATTTCTTTAAGTATTAAGAAACATCTGCCTCTTCTAGAGGGATAGTGACTACAGTGGCGGTTTCAGGGGGGGGGGCACAGGGGTCACGTGCCCCCCCCCCAAACCCAAGAAGAAAAAAAATAAAAGAAAAAAATTAAAATTAAAAAAAGTAAAATAAATAAAAAAATTATGAAAAATTGGAAAAAGTTATTGTTGAAGTATACGAAAAAAATAACACAACACTTCTTATATACCGTTTAGGAAAAGTAAAAAAAAATTCATTTTCCTATGGAAATTACAAAACAAATTGCTTATTCATCAATATTTAGAAATTAAAACTTGACATATGGCTTTATATGCATTTTCTAAGTAGAGGGAGAGTTTAACAGAAAATCGTCCCCCCTCCTATTAACTTTTGACTATGAAAAAGTGCCCCCCTCCAAGCTGGTCTACTGGAACCGCCACTGAGTGGCTAGTTTCAAATAATTTATCTACTGTTTTCAGTGGCATCAGCCTAAAAGTATAAGTGAAAAAACCTGTTCAGTTGCTGATTCTAATAGTGTGAATATTACTGTATTTTCATTTTAAATTCACACGCAGTTATTTTTCCATCTATTTTGGGAAATTCGGAGCCTAGTGTTATAAAAAACCGATAATTACCTAACCTGATGTTAAGAAACCCAATAAAACTAAATTAGTATAGGAAAAACCTCTCTGAAAAGGGTCAACAAACTGAATATTTGGTCTTTACTGGACTTTCCACTTCCTTATCGTTTCCAGATGATATTCAGTTCGCCCTAAACATTTTGTGATGTCAATTTTTTTTTTAAGAAATAGGAAAATAAACTTATTAACATCTTGATGTCAGATAACAAGCCGACGACTGTATTTAATTTTGGACCATTGATGAATTAAAGTATTAATTATTATTATTTTTTTTATTTGTTTTAGAAAATGGGGAATTAAAGAGTGGTAAGAAAAAGTACAGATTAGTATTTAATGTCAGTATACCTAAAGAAGAATTATTAACTGGAGCAGAGTTGAAACTGTGGCCTGGTGAAGAAGGAAGAGTACTGGTGCATGACATAGTCAGGCCAGGAATCAAAGGGAAGACAAACCTATCCTGAGGCTGGTGGATACAGCCGAGAAGGGCGAAAGTCTCGACGTCATGCCGGCTATCGAGAGGTGGCTTACAGAACCAGAACAGAATCACGGTCTTCTATTAGAGTTAAGTAAAAGATCAGTCGACGATGTTAGTAACAGAGAACCTCAGTTATTTGTCTACTCTGACGACGGTAAGAATAAAGCAGCTAGAGTTAAAAGAGCGGCACAGAAAAAGCACAGACGCAAAGAAAGAGATCTCTGTAGGAGGCACCCTCTTTACGTCGATTTTACAGACGTAGGATGGAACGATTGGATCGTGGCACCACCCGGCTACGACGCATACTATTGCCACGGAGACTGTCCGTTTCCATTAGCCGATCATATGAATTCGACTAACCACGCCATAGTTCAAACTTTAGTCCATTCGGTTAGTCCCGGTGCCGTACCGAAAGCTTGTTGCGTCCCGACTCAACTCTCGTCCATATCCCTGCTCTTCGTCGACGAAGACAGCAGGGTTGTACTTAAGAATTATCAAGATATGGCCGTTGTTGGATGCGGTTGCAGATAGGAATCGAGTAAAATATATAATTAGTTATTAAAATAATCTGTGATCATGTTTTTAACTGTTTACTCTTTTTATTGTGTATAATTTGTGGTTACCAGTTTTGTAAATGCCACGGGACATCTGCAGCTTTAGATCTGAACTCCGCTCAAACATTTAATTCTTAAAAAAGTTTATACTTACAAAAGAAAAACATTTTAGTAATTTATTTATTTATTTGTTAAATTATCTTAAATGGTTTTCATCGTGCCATCGTATTAACTTAATTAAATCCCTTTATAGACGAAAGACTTATCAAAGGGCATTATAGTCCCTGAATAGTGAATTTGCCATATTAATTACTGCTTAATTTTACCAAGAACAAAAATACTTTTCTTAATAAAAATGTTAACAAAATATGTGATATTGTATAGAAATATGATTTGTAAATAATGCACATAATTATAATGAAAACTGTAAATAAATTGTAATTTGTAAAAATTGTCCTGAGCCAACCAAGTCACTTAGTTTTAAAAAGTTTATTATTTTATTGTATAGATTACTCTTAATGGCTCATGGATGTATAGGGTATTTAATATATAAAGAAAAACGTTATAATAATTAATAATATCCAGAAATAGGTATGAATATCGCGATATAAGTATGTAGGATTGTGAGTTAAAATGTTCTTGTAACAATTTATGTACCTACTAGTAGGTATAAGTGACCAGGTAAGGTGTGAGTGACCAGGTAGGTGTGAGTGACCCATGTAGTAGTATGAGTGACCCATGTATGTTGGTGTGAGTGACCCACCCAGGTATGTAGGTATGAGTGACCCAGGTATGTAGGTATGAGTGACCAGGTATGTAGGTATGAGTGACCCTGGTATGTAGGTATGAGTAACCCAGGTATGTAGGTATGAGTGACCCAGGTATGTAGGTATGAGTGACCCAGGTATGTAGGTGTGAGTGACCCATGTATGTAGGTATGAGTGACCCATGTATGTAGGTATGAGTGATCCATGTATGTAGGTGTGAGTAACTAAGGTTTTCTTGAAATAAAACAGAGGCACTCCACTAATGATATATATTTGACATAGCCAGCTTTCAATCTTAACAGATCATCATCAGTGCCAGCGAGCAGCGAAGAAAGAGTTAGTTAGTCAGCTACAAACCTCTAGATAAAACTGTAACGGCTGTCTCCTAACTCTTTTCTTCGCTGCTCGCCGGCACTGATGATGATCTGTTAAGATTGAAAGCTGGCTATGTCAAATATATATCATTAGTGGAGGGACTCTGTTTTATTTCATTACTTGAAACTTCACAACTCATTTTTCCTTATAAATTTTTCTTGTTACTTTTCCTCATTTATACCGTAGGTATAAGAAAAGTATTGTGTTTTGCAAAAAAATCTGAAACTGGGATGTCACCAGAATATCCGTTTTAGGCGTTTTAAGTCCTCGTGATTGGTTTTCGCAAAGTTGTCAGTGTATCTGTTATCATCGTAGCTCCCAGTGTATTTATGGTAATGGTAGAGAGTTAAACATTTGTAAAAAAAAATCAGTCTACCGCTGTAGTTGTGCCATTCGGAAAATAATTTTTTATGACGTCATTAACCAGCAATAATGACTCAACAAAAATTTCGAAAAATCATAAAACGCGGAAAAATGATGCGACCCGAACTCAGTCGAGTTTGTTAAAACTAAAATTATTCAAAAGTAAAATTAATTAACAATAAGAAAAAAGAAAAACTATATTGTGGTTTTCACCTTCTTATTAGTTTATTTAAAAACTCATGATTACCCTTTTAAAAGATTTTTTTTAATGAAAGAGTGACTTAATCTCAATTAAGTCACTCTTTCATTAGAAACAGAGAGTCATTAGAATCAAAGTTCATTCATTAGAAATAGAGCTTAAACACCCTAAAATTAATTAAAATAAATAACTTCAAGAAAAAATTTAAAGGTAAATCGTCAAAAGTAAGAAAAAAAATTAAGAAACCCATTAACGTTGATCACCCGTTTCGTTATCAAATTCTAATCAGGGGTCTTACGGTCTTAGAATCCTGAATTCAAACATTGTTGGGTTATGCATGCCATGTTATGTTATTAATACATTGTGAGGTTATTTATTCCTTCCTTAGTTATTCATACATAAACGGGTGTTTATATACTTGTCAAGTTATTCATACCTTTCAGGTTATTCATAATTATTTCATACTTGTCATATCAGGTATTATACTATATCAGTAACTTTGTTGGGTATAGCTGATTATAAATACAACGAATACTAATAAAAAAGATAAATTCATAGAAGTGTCATTCAATTATTTTTGTTTTTATTCAACTAAATCATTATTATTTGATAGAGAAATCAGTATTTTATGAGTAAATTTAATTTTTAGAGTTAATTTTATTGAAAAATAATACTACTTGAAAATTATTTTTTAATTTAGTAAAACTACAACCATTGTATTTCACTGTCTTTAGTATTTTTTATCTTATTGCATACTTACTGTGCCTTTTATTTTATTTACTAACTATTTATTTAATTGTAACTTATTAATAATGATTTCCATTGATTATAAAATTCAGATAAATTCTTTTTACGATTTACATACTAAGTGAGATTCACCAATTTGAAATACCTTAAAAACATTACCCCTGAATTTTGTAAGTTAGATATATTAGCTGATCAAAACAATAAATAATGGCTCAGAATCTGTTGCAGGTATAAAGAAGTTATTTATGGTCATTTCATGGTGTCCAGCTCCTAAAATTTAGGAGCTGGACAGTACCTAATTGTAAATTAAGTCAATCATATATTTATCGGCAATTTTTTTGCTGGCTCGAAGTACATCATAGGCGAAAAGTTGTCGCCTTATGCAATAAAAATGATTTTTGATCATTAGTTGTTTTGACGGAAATTTTGTGGTATAGACTCACCATGATGTTAAATAAAAAACACACTACCATTAAAAACAATATATTGTCAACCACAGAAGTATAAAAGAAATGATAAATGATAATTTTACGTCATCATCAGAGCTGTTTACAGACTCTAATGATCTAGTCTGTAAACAGCTCTGATGATAACGTAAGGTCGAAACCGGTTCAGTTATATTTTTTTATACTATTGTGGTTGACAATATACTAAGTGTTTTTTAATTCTAGTGTATTTTTTATTATACATTTTGAGTTTTGGTCTAAGCTCGGTTTTTTTTTATAATTTACAAGGGGTTCCTTATTAAATTAATAAAGTTAAACTTTATTTCAAAGTCGCAAGTGACACCCACAAAGTATTCCTGGCCTCAAAATATATCTCTTTGCAAAGTTCAAATACAATTTCTGACCCCTCGGAAACTGATTAACTTCTTCGGCAACACCTTGGATGCTAATTATGTATTTAAACTCAGCTAAAAACATTTTCTCACTTTAAAAGCTTTCTTTGCGCTCAAGATCTATTAAGAACATTTTTTTTAAATTAAAGCAATAAGAAAAAATAGTAAAAAAAAATAATAAGAAGAAATAAATAAATAAAGGTCGTAATAAATGTAAACTTAATTTATAGACAATAAATTACATGAAAAAAAAATAAACGAATTAAAGTTAGAAAAATTGTGTACTACTGTCTTTTATAAATATTATTTATATTTATGTTTTAATGTAAATTTTTTATTTTAATTATTGTAAATAAATTGAAAGTAATAATAATGTAAATTATTTAATAATTGGCGTATTTTAAAGTCGTTTATGTTTTATTATTATGTTTATTTAAGAATTTGTATTTTAATTATAAATAAATATCAAGCGCGCGTGTAAATACTGTAAACTAGAGAAATTGTAAATATTTATGCTATTAAAGGAAAAGTATGTAAAGATGTACTTCATATTAATTTTAAATAAAATAATTTTATTCGATTGATGTCAGTTATGTAATGAATTCCGGTATTTTTTTTTACTTTACTTTTTTATGAAAAGCAATAGTGAGTTTTGTATTATTGTTATTATTTATTCATAATATGATTGTCTGAAGCGAAAAAAAGCTGGAAGAAAATAAATATTAAACAAATATAAAAATGTATTATTTATATTTTTTGTGTTTATTCCTGGTTTAGTATCCTTTAATAATTTATCATCTAGTAAAGATAGACATATTGTATTGGGATGAAACTGTATTTTTTATAAATTGAATCATATCGAGTCCAGAGCATAAGCAAGATAACAGCTCTCAGCAAGTAGTTATAGACTGCATTGTTATTGGCGAATTTTCAATGGACAATAAGCTCTCAAGACAGAGAGGGAAGGAGGGAAATATAGGAAATAAAAGAGATTATAATTGCCTATACCACATGTATATAGAATACATTTATTGTATGTATGTATGTATAAATATAAAAAATATATAAACAAGATTAGAGTTAAGAAGTAATGGTCAGATAAAAAAAAAGTGAATTTTATTCCCAAAGGAAATTCGCTAAAACACATATTTGAGCTTTCAGCCGTAAATTAGGCCTCCAATCTTTTAAAATAGTTTCCCCAATGAATTTACATTGTATTTAAATATATGTATGTATGTATGTATATAATATATATATATATATATATATATATATATATATATATATATTATATATATATATAATATATATATATAAATATATATATATATATATATAATGGTCAGAAAAAAACACAACATTGAGCATCGGACGTAAATTAGGCTACTCTTCTAAATAGGTATGAATATCACCAAAACGAGAGCAAGAGCTAGATTGGTAAGCAAGAAAAGCAAGCATTTCTCAGCCCTCCTCAAGGATCTTGAATAATAAGGGATGACGACGCATTAAGGAACATTTCTGACCCTATGAGAGTCCTATGAGAAATAGGACCAAACTTACCTTCCTCTTGGTTATAATGAAAAAGGCGATACGCAGGTTATGTAGCAAGGTCCTCGAGTTTGCTTCTAAACTCTCTTCAGTGCTTCTCGTGATTGTTACATTTATGGTGCTTGTTAAGTCATTTGTGCTAATTTAATTTCAAATTTTGGACTATACATTGCCTCTTCAGTGAGTGATAATTTAAGCGTGTTTTGTTATAACATTCTCAAGCAATAAAAAATAAGAAACTATTGACAGGTAAGTTTGCTTCTAAAATTTAAGACCTGCGCTGTTATAAGAATTGTAAGCATGCGTAGTTTGTACCAAGCATGTGCAGTTGGTTTTTGACGTGTGTTTCGTGTTGAATTCTCTCTATTTTTGGTTTTCGATGGGGTCACTTTTTTGTATGGCAAATCGACTTAGTGCGTCTTCCCCTTTATTCAGGATCCTTGGCCCTTTGGGCCATTTTCAAGGGGATTTTATAGTTATGAACTTATAAGGTGTGAATTTAGAGATAAAAAATTGGGTGCGGGGTACCTCATAACTTTTCCTCCCGACTTCAAACTCGCTTCGCTCGTCCTCAGAACTAATCGTTACATTTATACTGCCACACGTCTTCTGACTCGCTTTGCGCGTCCTTAGACGAGCAATTGATAATAAATACATCAGCTTTATTCCTACAATTTTATTAAAAACTATTTAATAAAAACATTTGACAGCTTTGTAAGTTTTTTGGACGAATTATCCCGGGGACTATTTTTCTATAAGGCGCGGTCGAATATCCACGGACTTCTAGAACGTTGGATCACCAACAAACTTTTTTTATAACTTGTTTTTCAAAATTTTCAGTAATTAGCCGATTTGTGATAAATGAAGCCTATTTCCGTAATCTGCACGCTCTTTTGGTTAATCTCAAAGAGTATTTACATTCACTCAACGATTTATTTTTAATCTAACTTGGTACATACATAACTACTATTAGACGTCAATGTTAACAAATATGACATGTCAAAATATAACACAAAATATTGACGTCTAATTGTAGTTCTGTATGTACCAAGTTAGATTAAAAATAAATCGTTGAGTGAATGTAAATACTCTTTGATGTTAACCAAAAGAGCGTGCAGATTACGGAAATAGACTCCATTTTTCACAAATCCGGCTAATTACTGAAAATTTTAAAAAAAAAGTTATAAAAAAAGTTTGTTGGTGATCCAACGTTCTAGAAGGCCGTGGATATTCGACCGCGCCTTATTGGTATTAAAGGAAAATATAAGTTTTAATTTATTTACTATCTATTTCAAACTGTTAACAAGGAATTTCAAGTTAACATTGAACCATAATTTCATTTTTTTCAACGTAAACAAACTAAAAATTTAATGTGTTATTTCAATGTTTGTAAACATATTGCAATTATTAAAAAAAATTGAGGAGGTAACATTTATAGAGCAGTTTGTCTTCTTTCTTTTTGATCACTTCATTAATTTTCAGGAAAATGGTCGTTTCAAAGGTACAGTTGAAAATCTGTCAGTGCTCTGAGGCTATAATAAATTGAAAGCTGTAATTTAGGGAGATTATTTGTTTTCTAGTTGACTATATCATATCATAAATCATTGAGCATTTAATTGATTGGTCGTTGAGGTATGGTAGTGAATACAATGGGTTGTTAAGCACGGAAACACGCATTCCGAAGGAAATTCGCCCGACATGCGGACAATCGCGCAGGAATTATTTTGAAGTTATAAACTTATTTAAAAAAAAACGATAAAAAATTATAGTCCCTATTAGGATTCGAACCTAGTTACCCAGGCTTTGAATGCTCTAATCGCCTCCGGACCACTATCATTCGACTCACAGGCCCAAAAGACCTTGAAAACGACTCCCACTTGAATATATATATATATATATATATATATATATATGTATATATATATATATATATATATATATATATATATATATATATATATATATATATATATATATATATATATATAATAAAGTATTGCAAACCCTATTTTTTCGTCATCAGGGACTTCTGAAACGGATTTGTGTCGTGATCCGAGGTTTTACTTCTGCCATAAAGCCTAAATAAAATTTGCTAAAATGACTATTGAGCAGTTGGACGATGCCACTTTTACTTTTAATTTTCTGGAGGCCTTTAGAGTTCGGATATGCCTAAAATCTTTAAGAAGATACTTAGAGCATATTTTAAGCACCGTTCAAATTGATAGATAAATAATTCTATTAAAGTTGTTTTTAAATTATTAGATAATTTTAATACATTTATAATTGTGAGGATAATATTTATTGTATTAATGAAGGATTTACACGAGGCAAACACTTATTTTCTTGATAATGTAAAAAACACTAAAAAAAAACTAGCGAGAAAATTATACTGCGATGTTAAAAACAAATTTGGAATCGATCCAAAATAGATAAAAATTCTTTCGAGTAACATTGTACTTTAGGAGTGGGGGATCGTGCTTTGAATCTTTATTGCGAAGATTAATTAAAGAATGATCAAGAAATCAATACAACCAACTTTGATTTCTTTTATAAATCAATTCCTAATCAAATTGCAAGCAGGAAAAAAGAGTAGGTGGATTTATAAAAAAAAATGTATATTCGATGCGGTAGGTCTATACGAGGAATGAAAGAGTTAGCTCCGGCATTTTAATATTACCGATGCGTGATAAACAAAGTTAAAAGAATTTAACGCGCGCGATTAGAATTTGATTGAAACTAAATTAGTTATCTTTTCTCCTTTTTTTCTTATTTAGTTTTTAATATTGATTAAAAAACGTTCTCGGCATAATGGTAAGAACGTGTAAGAATGCTGGCTTAAACTTGAAACTAGATTATTAACAAATAATTTCTTATTTTATTATAAAGTAAATATTGCCAACAAGAACACATGCGTGTAAAAAAGGAGCTAAGTCTAGCGTAAAAAGTTGTGAGGTCATTGGATGAGCCAAGTCAAAAGTTCCTAATTATGCTTGTAAATATATGAGGTCTTGGTGATTTCACTTTGTGACTTGGCCATTACGCATTGCGCAGCTTCTGGCAGTGTAATACTATAAATAATAAAAGAAAAGAAGTCTCTCCACAAAACAAAACTTTATTGGCAAAGCGCTTTCAACCTAACTAGAGGCCATCATCAGTGCAAAACCGTTGAGATGTTAAAGAAGTGGAGAAGTGAGTCTATGTTTTCTTATTAGGTATTAGAGTCAGACTATGTAATATATATATATATATATATATATATATATATATATATATTATATTTATGTATGTAATACTATAAGTCTATATACAAAATATAGAGCGTTGACAGTAGACATACATTATAAATATATATATAAGCGCACTATGCACTTCTGTGTGTGCTGCGTAATGGCCAAGTCACAATGTGAAACCACCAAGACCTCGTATATTTACAAACATAATTAGGAACTTTTGATTAAACTTATCCAATGATCTCACAACTTTTTACACTAGACTTGGCTCCTTTTTTTAAACACGCATGTGTTTTTTTTTGGATTTTATTCCTTTTTGTAAGCTTGATACTTATGCCTTATAAAAACACGTCAAGAAATATTATTAAATTATTAATTAGTTTCAGTATATTACACCATTAATTAATTACTAAACAGCACCAATTTCTTTAATTAAACATTAGATGGGTAAATTGCGTAAAATATTGTGTTATGCTCTGTCAAAACAAAACTCAATATTCTTAGTTTTAAAATTGTCTACTAGGAAGCGCAAGTTGTCAAAAGTTTTCTTTATACGTGAAACTGAGGTTAGGATTGCCTTTTTACTTAGGTAGAACATATTAGGCAGAAGGAGCTGTAAATGTTTGATTTTGATATTTTTTATAGATTTCTACATCTACATATATCTATATAGCAAATTTCAATTGTCTACGTTTGCTGGAAGTGGTTTTCCAGGTCTAGGCCTCGTAAGTGGTTTTCTCAAAGTTGTCTGTCTGTGTGTGTGTGTGTCTGTTATCGTAGCACCCAGTGTATTTATGCTAGAAAGTTAAAACTTTGTACAAAAAATCAGTCTACCGCTATTTAGTTGCGCTATTCGGAAAATATTATTTTATAACATTATTAACCTGCAATAATAGGTCAGTGAAAATTTACGAAAAATTACAAAACACGAAAACTGCTGCCATCGGATTGAGATTTGGCAGGCATGTAGCCATGTAAAAGACTAACATGAAACATAAAACAACTAACATAAAAGACTAACGTTTTTTAAAAAATTGTGAAAAATCAGAAAAATAATCCAACTGAGTTGAAACTACAAGTGTATACCATTACGTAATAAATAAATTCACCAAGTTTCCTTTCAATACGACAATTATATCCATGCTTTTTGTTGGGTCATAAAAGTTAAGCGGCATTGAGCGTGGTCATTGCCTGGATGTGTGTCCAGGCATTGGTTCATATGTTAGTCTTATAAAAGACTAACATTACTAAGTTTCATTTATTAGCATTAGTTCAATTTGGTAAATTATCAACGAAAAAATGAGCTTATAAGGTTTAGGGTCGTGGAGGGGGGAAGAAAGGGGAAGGGGATTATTTGGAAAATCCACCAAAATTGAATTTTGGGGGCAGCACCCTTAAAATTTATATGAGGGGTCCGACTCAAAAAAATTAGAATAAAATACAACAACACGTATGAAAATAACAATAATTAAATGCGTTGTCTCTCAACGTCTGGAGATAAAATAGTTGGGAGTAAAATCCAATTTTTCCCCTTTTAAATAAACGCAATTAACTCCCTTGCCTTTGCCTCAGGATGTGATAGTCATAATCCACCTCGGCTTTGTCTCGGGAGTTAAATACAAAAAACCTCGGATTCGCCTCAGGAGTTAAACGCTTTGGTTCCCTTGGTTTACGTTTTAGGAGCCACCTATCTGCTCAAGGAAATAATAGCATTTTTTACTCCCTTGGTGCATAAATAACTATTATGATGCCCGTTTTAGAGCCTTTCGGCTCTTCAGGTATTCGCCTGCGAAACCTGTAGGAACAACCTCGGGTGGGTCACATCTACTATGCTTAAAGTAAAGCTAAAGTTGGCGAATCTTTTTACATCAAATTCTATTCATAAAAACTGAGAGCATAGCCCGGGCTGTGAACCCTGACCAAGTGCTATACGACCGAGGCTACGGAGGCAGATGCATAAATAACTATTACATGTACTTAATTTAAATAATAAAAAGGTCTATAAAAGTTTTCCTTCATACCAACGGCAGTTGGTGAGGAAAAATACACCTTCTAATTAAAATCATCAATTCTGTTGTTTGTTCATGAAATGTAAAGAGATAATTTTGGGAAATATTGGAAACAATAAGAAAGTAAATATTTAGTAGTCTTACTAATAAGTTCTATTAAACATAATTAGAGACTTCTTACTGTGTTTAAACATTAATTGAAAAAAACCTTTGTTTATAGTCAATGCTATGAGTTTTAATATCTATGATAAAATGAATAAAACCAAGTTTACCTTACGCAGTCGAAATAGGGCAATAACATTGAATTACGTTTTATAATAACTGAGAGAATGAAAATAGTTTCAAAGGAAAATTTAACATAGTTTAAAATTATTAATTTTGGAATTAAGTTATTGACATACCTTATAGTTCTAAAGAAATTTGTTTAATTTATCAATTTTTTATGAAACAGAACTCCGCTCCTTTAGAACTTCAGCTCTAATTAGCTTCAAAGGAACAAGCTAGTTTCATACAAATCTATTTTACCTATCCTACTGCTCCTCTCAATCCAACCAAAAAATAAATAGTTAATAATGTCCCACGTGTAAAACATTGCTTTTAAAGGTCTTTCGCCTTGTTCAAATAACTAATGTAAATAACCAAAGTAAAGTGTCGTCTCTTTTTCTACTTTGTTTCTCAAGTTAAATAATAAGGTAGTCATTCTTAACTACAAAAATATCAAAGGTAAACAAGTATTGTAAGTTATTAGTCAAAGCTATTAGAGGCGGGCTGCTTTTAAACACTCCCGACGGCTGAATATGTAATTAAATTTTATCTCCAGACGGTGTATAATGTAAAGTTTATTGACTAGTGTTTAGAGAGTAAAGAAGCACTTTTCACTGTAAGGGAGAAAAAGTTACTTTTCACTCCTTGGATAAAAAGTAACTTTTCTCCCTTAGGAATAAAAAATGTTTCCTATTATTGGGTTATTAGAGCCAATTATATCAATTTTTTAGGGGAGTGGTATTCTCTAAATTTATACATGTGACTGAATATTTTTTTTTTAAATTCCGTTATGGCACCCCCAAAAATTTATAAGGGGGACCCGAGCAGAAAAATTTTTTTTATTGGCTCAAAATCCGTTTCAAGCCAAAAGAAGTTGTTTGGGGCAATAAAATAGATTTATTTGGGGATAGTATCCCCAAAATTTATAAGGGGGTTTAACCCAAAAAAATTATAATAAAATACTACAAAACTAAATATACTAAAAATCAACGTCTGGAGATAAAATCTTGATGCACCTTGGAGTAAAATGCCATTTATCCCTCGCATTTACCTCCCTCGTCTTCGCCTTGGGAGTTAATATTCATAACTCCCTCGGTTTTGTCTCGGAAGTTAAACACATAAATCCCTCGGCTTACAACTTAGGAACCAACTAACAGCTCAGGGAAATAATAATATTCTTTACTCCCTTGGTGTATAAATAACTATTTTCAATACTGGTTTTCTATTTTGAGTTGACAAATGAATTAAGTTTAATTTTATTAAGTCATACTGTAGAGGAAGTTTAATATTTAACTAATTTGTTTAATGAAACAAAACAGCTAATTTTTACTTGAAACTCCACAACTCATTTTTCTTAATTGTTTTAAGTTAACTTTAATTTTACTTCTAAATATACTTTTGAATAAATTATTTTTTAATAAATGACATCAGCACCTTTATGAAATTAAAAGCATGTTTTTGCTGAGAACTTCTTGGAATCTTAACACTTGATTCTTAAGAGGGAAAGAATCCTCCAGTCAAATTATTAAGGAAACGAAATGTTGATTCAAAGGTGTTAATGAACTTACTTAATGAAAAATGTATTTAATAATTACATGCCAATGTGGTATACTTAGAGAACGTTGTCACTTTCCCTAGCAAACAACCCTCAAGATTTTATCAGGCGATTCATCAGCCGACTTTAAACGTTTAGAATGTTATTCATCAATTTGTCTGTCTGTCTATTTGACTACCCATTTAAATAAATTTAATTTAATTATTTTATGACGTCATAAATTTTTCATAAACAATAATCTTCTAACCTTCCCAGCATCTCATCATTTGCCAAGTTTCGTTTGATTAGAGATAGCTGTAGAGAGTTACCGTGTGCATAGGCAAGATTGGAAACTCATTCATGCACTCACACAAATGTATATGTATATATATAATATATATATATATATATATATATATATATTATATATATATATAGATATATATATACATATATTAGTGGATCCCCCCACTCCCTCTTTACTTTCGTCATATGACAACCGACGTCATTTTGTGATAAAAAATCATGAAATTAGGTTACTTCATACCATTCGCGTGATATACCACTTCTTTTATAACCAACTTTGGTTATAAAGCTATGTCATGTACAAATTATGTCTTCGTTAAGTCTGAGCGACAAAGAGTTTAAAGTGAAATTTATAACGCAGTTCCTACCTCTTTTTATAGGAAAAGAGGTATAAAATTATATTTTAAATACCAGAGATTTTGTCGTAACTAAGTACTCAACGTAGATTTAACTTGAGTACGTAAACTTAGCTTTAGCCTCAACGTAGACTCAACTCGAATGCCTACACTTAGCTTTAGCCTTAACGTAGACTTAACTTAAGTATCCAGACATAGCTTTAGCCTTAACGTATATTTAAGTTGAGTGCGCAAACTTAGCCTTTAGCCTTAACGTAGACTTAACTTAAGTATACAGACATAGCTTAAGCCTTAACGTAAATTTAACTTATGTATGTAGACATAGCTTTAGCCTTAACGTAGATTTAAGTTGAGAGCGTAAACTTAGCCTTTAGCCTTAACGTAGACTTAACTCGAATACCTACACTTAGCTTTAGCCTTAACGTAGACTTAACTTGAGTATGCAGACATAGCTTTAGCCTAAACTGTTGTTTAGTAATAGGCGGAACACGACATTTTGACACAATAAACTATAATTAACTGACAAATAAATAAAGCAATGTTCGCTTTATATAGGGATGCTGGAGTACAGTGACTTGTTTACCAACATAAACGTAGACTTACCTTGAGTGAGTGGACGTCATTAATCTTGGGATATCTTCTGATGCATTATGGTCTAGAATTTGTCTTGTAGAGCTAACATTGACGAAAATCTCTACTTAGTTTCTAACTGTCTAACATTATCACATCACGCACTTAACGCGTTAATCCCGTTACCTGAAAGAACAACTCATTTAAACATAAAGAAGTTTCAACAAAGTCAAAAAGATTTTAAATATACTGCTGTTGTACAATCAACATTATTATAAAGATATAAAATAAAAAAATAGTTGTAAACTTATATTAAGTAAAAAACATGGTTCAAAAATGTCCTTAAATCTTGGGAAAAAAATCCTACATAAAGAAGGGAGAAATATTTTAATATCCTTTATCCTTTTGGTGTTGAAAAGGAACGCTCTTAAAAAGTAATATATGGGTTCTTGTGGACGTGGTTCTTGCTTATATTAATAAAGAGCTTATTTACAGGGTTTTAAGATCTTATATTACCAGAGTAATAAATTTTATAGTAACATTCCATCTTTATATTATACAGAGATAGGTATATATACTCGCTATCCATAATATTTAAACAGAATCTTGGGAGGTCTATATTATTAATAATTCAATTTTTATACATAAAGGAGATATTTTTTTTTTAAATATTTTTGCTACCCTACGATATTTTATAAGGATTTTTACTTTTCCTCGCCTACAAGTGTAGGTATATAGGAAAAGTATTGTGTAAAACCCAAGTTTCGTCATATTTATTCATTTTAGAAACATTGATGACGTTCTGGTTGGATTTCATGATGTTGGCTATCTGTGTGTGTCTGTGTCTCTTCTGCTGTTTTTATGCTTGACAGTTAAAACTTGCAACGTTTTCCAAAAAGGAGCTGCTTCGAAACAATATGGCCGCCGGAATCCTAATATTTAGTACGTTCACACACACTTTAGATCCGCATATCGTATAGACAGTATAGAGTACGATCTCTCAATACGGTAATTTAAGCTGTATGAACCATGCGGAAGGGATCCGATCGCATACGCTAGAATTGGGGAGATGGAATCTAAATGGATCCCCCGATACGCTGACTTTTTGTGTGTGTACCTTTAGAGACGATCGTATTTAACGGATAACCTTCTCATCGAACTTTTATTTCACTTTATTTCACTTCTATATAGCCGTTTTTGATCAAATAACTTTTAGAATATATTTTTTGTTTTAAACTTCCTTATAACCAAAAGTGAAGGTTCACTATACAAGACGCCATGTTTTGGCGGGATCAGTTATCACTCGATCGACTAAACAAATACGCTGCAAGAACCGTGAAGTTAGTTGACGATATACTAGATCCACGGATATACGATCCGTGGATCTAGAGTGTGTGTGAACGAACTAATTGTGGCGGGAATCCAAATGTTAGAGTAAAAAAGCAGCGATATCGAGCATATGGTGGAAATTCTTCATCCATTCCGCTGCAATAGGTTATTTTTATCATGCTGGTTTTATTACAAGTTTTTGACTTTTAAGTTTATAGCTTTTTAAATTTCACGCGAGCAAAGATTAAACAAGTTGAGCAAATAGGATATTTTTATAATCTCAGATGACAATGACATCCGTTTCAAAAAGAGGTAAGTGAGTTGCTCCCAATGCATGTTGCAGCGGAAGCAAAACAAGCAGTTCCATTTTATAAAACGTTGATGTTAAAAAAAAAAACACACAAGTCCAGTTGGAACCGAAAGATCACCTTTTCAGGTTGCGATAACCTATTTTGCTGAGTCATCACAAATTTTAAAAATAAATATTGTTTAAAATTCATTTTTGGCACAAATGATGTAAGTGGTACATGTATAAGTGGTAAAACAATGTACTCTAATTATTTAAATATTAGTCACCATCTTAAATATGTGCAGGAAAGATCAATAGCAGCTAGTATGTTCCATCAATTATATTTTACTTTATTCTATATCTTATTAGCTTATATCTTATTATTCATATTTTATCATTCATTTAATATCTCTAACTTTGTTCTGTATCTTATTAGCTTATATCTTAGTATTTTATCTTATTATTCATCTATTATCTCAAACTTTGTTCTATATCTTATTAGCTTATATTTAATTAATGTTATTATTTATCTATTATCTCTAACCACCTTCCAATTATTATTATATTTTTATAAAAATCGTTCAATTATTTATATTAACTCCCGCAAGAGTGCCATCTCTGGATTGTTTCTCTAATAAGTCTTACCAAAGCACTATGCCTGCGCTAGCTTTAATACTTGTAACCAGAGACTATAGATACTTAAACAGTAAAACTGTCGACTCAATAGTGGAAAAATTAGGATTCCGGTCGACACTAGCGCGGCGGGGGACCTACCCCAGCATATACTGTTTCACTTTGTATAAAATTATGTTAAGATCAAGATTTATCCTATGGTTAAAGCTAATCATAAAATTGATTATTTTCTTTTTTGAGTGTGTAAAATTGGCAGGACGAACCAATAGGCTACTTCCGAAAAGTTCGCCGTAAAATCCAACATTTTTTATAGTCGACCGTGTTAGATAACTTCACAAGAAGTTTTTATTTGCTAACTTCTTTGGTTTACCGGTACGTTTTTAATTGATGTTTTAAAGATTGTTAAGATTGTCTGATTGCTCATGAAACATTCTCTTAGAGGTATGTTTCAAAAGGTCGGCTTGGTTAAGAAGTTAAGACTAAAGGTAAAGTAAGGTATGTATCAGGTGGAGTCAGAGTGGCTGGGGAGGCGACGTGGGAGGTGCATCATCCACTCGGGGCTTGTTTGTTTTAACCATCAACTTGTTTCTTTGGGTGGTCCTTCTTGCAGAGTACCTTTCCATCTCACTCCAACAAATGATAAGCCTTGGGCCAAAGAAAATGACCCCCTCCATTCTTTATAAGTCGTTGAAGAGAGATAGCTTCGGACAGGCTTTTAGCTTTTTGTCTTTAAAATATACTTTCTTCAGGATTGCTTGGGTTTTTTTCTTTCTATATTATAGAAGCACCTTTAATTTTTTATCTTTTGGTTGGTTTTAGAAGGGTAGACAGGAGGGCACCCATAGTCGAAGTGAGGTCGGACGGATCCCAGGTGGACCCTGAGGTCGGTCAGATCTCAGGTGGACCCCCCTAGTTAGTAATGACTCGCTGATTGAGCAATCTTACTTCTCCCAAAGGAAAATTATCCTGTTCCATCTCCTTCTATTCTGAGATTCTTTATTTTAATTCTTAATATTTTTTCTTCGTCCGCCTCCTTTTTGTTTAAAAATATGTTGATCGATATTTTATAGTCATTTTTTTTCTTTTATCCACGAAGTATAATAATAATAATAGAGATGAAGAGCGTGTGTGAGACCTTCTTAATGTTAATATCTTGTTTATTTGGATGCTGTGATCCTGGGAAGTAAGAGTCCTAGAGGAAACCTGATCCTTTGACTTGTTCCCTTAGTGATGCGGAATAGTGGGGGAGTGAAAACTCTTACTTGCTATGGCCGCCATTGCGAGACTGCTTGGTGCCTCATCGCTTATCCTTTTCCTTATGAAATATAACCATTGAAGAATTCAGTTTAAATTTTTTTCGCACTAAGTTTGATGCAAAATTAAGTTAGATTCATGCACGAAGAGGTGAAACGTTTTTATAATTTGTAAGGTTTTATCTTAAGCAAACCCAAGTAGAGTTCTCAGCTCTTCTTATTCTTTAGAAGGATCAAGTAATTCCATCTCCAGAATCCCAAAAAATAGCTTTCTACATATGTATTGGCCATAAATAACAAAAATGTATGAGGCAGAGTGATAGAGGAGGCCATAATATCTTATTTATTAAAGACTTCTTTTAGGAGAGTGAGAAAGGGCAGGGGTCTTCATTTTAATAAAATTTAAAAATTCAGAGACCCCAAAAACGCAATTATTAGATCTAAGGTCCTTTTGCAAAATCGATAAACACAGTAAAATTTTGAGAAAAAAAATATTTTATTACACTAACGGGTTAATTGGTTTTTATTTTTTTATGTTTTCTTCACATAAATAACCCATAAATCAGCTTAATTAAACATAAATCAGCTGCATGTCTGGAGTACAGCTTATTTCGGATGTATTGTCATTGAGAGGAACTTTTCCTTCTCGAATCGAATTCGCTACGCTAATCCTAACGATTTTAGACTCGCTTCGCTCGTCCTCAAAGTATGTAATCGTTTGTTTATTTTCTCCTATATCATTGGACTCAAAAACAAATAAAAAATTTGTAATGTTCCCGGCAGTCACCCATCCACATAATAACCTTGCTCAATGGTTCTCAACTAAAGTGATCCGAGAAAAACTACAGGGTTTTCCTCTTCAATCAAAGCTCAATAGGAGCACTCATTTCAGCATGCCATCAAATGGGAGCTGAAAATCAATGCTTTTCAGATTTTTAACAATTTTATTAAAAAAACATACGCTAAGAGCTTTACACAAATTTAACAATAATGCTAACAAAAAATTAAGACAGAAAATAAATTATGCGAAAGACATCTAGGACATATAGCAAGCTACAAAATGCCATGCTACACCTTGGAACTGTTACATCATTCGTCATCATTGATGGCTCGACATAATGCTATGTCCCCCATTGTTTCGTTACGTCTAACTCGTCAGGGCGCCGACAAAGCCGAAAATTCCAAAGAATATTATGTGAAATATTTAGCAGAGACGAGCAGTGTTTCGATTATTTTTTGTGTATTATATATTTTTACTGGATCAATTGAATCATTAAACACGGATAAAACAAAAATCGGGAATGGGTACCTCGGAACTTTCCTCATCACATCGGATGAGGAAAACGCTCATCCTCCCTGCTTCAGACTCGCTTCGCTCGTAAATGAATCCTTTTCATTCTCAGCGGTCACTCATACAGCAGTGACTACGCTTAATGCTGCATAACTTTTATGATCCTACAAAATTATTAATAAAACAGATTAGTTACACAAAATCCTGTATTTTTTAATTATAATAACAACTAAGCTTTCGACTAAAAGACTAAAGCTTTTTTAGTCGGAAGCTTAGTTATTGTTATAATTAAAAAAATAAAGGACTTTTGTGTAACTATCTGTTTTTATTTATATATTGTTTTCCACAAATAAGAAACTTTTAAAAAATATTGATTAACCTCTTGTATTAAAACAACACCTAAGGCTTGTTCCAAATTTCAAATTTCTTATCAATTTTTTTAAAAAATGTAAATTATCCGATTCTTTGCAATTTGTTTTAATTTTTATCAAATACACAAGTCATTTGATAAAAATTAAACTAATGCTGACAATGAGATGAAACTTGGCAAATATGTTAGTCTTACACATGCCTAGAAACTTGCTAAATCTCAATTTGATGTAAATGTAGTTATTGCGGGTTAATGTCGTCATAAACATTATTTTCGAATAGCACAACTACAGTGGTAGACTGACTTTTGTGCAAAGTTTTAAATCTCTAGCATAAATACACTGGGTGCTACGATGGTCTACAGCACTACGATATAGTGCTACGATGCAACATTGTGCACATGCAACCATAGTGCTACGATGGTTCACAGCACACAAACCCACTAATGAGGTCTTTAAAACACCTGAAATAGATAATTCCAGTGACAACTCGGGGTTGGAGTTCTTTTTGTTAAAACAATACTTTTCCTATATACCTACGGTATAAATAAGAAAAGTAAAAAATATATTGTTCTAAAAAGAGCTAAACTATTAAATGTTACACCCAAGCTTCATCCATCTCCAAATAAAGAGAGCAAAGATGCTAATAGACTCTTAGGGGGGCTTAAAATCATTAAAAAAATTAGGTGAAATATTGATTTCTTATAATTAACCTTTACTTCAATACTTTCCTTGTGTAATTTTGGTATTAAGTGTAGACAGTTAGTTTTGCTACTAGAAAAATAATGTTTATGACGTCATTAACCCGAAATAATGACACAACAAAATTTCGAACAATTATAAAACTCGGAAAAAGTATGCGATCAGATTAAGATTTAGCACGCATGTAGTAGCCAAGGATATTGAATAAAGGGGATGACGCACTAAGTCGAATTGCCATTCAACAAAGTGACCCCATCGAAAATCAAAACACAGAGAAGAACCACACCTCAAAAACCAACTTCACATGCTTGGTACGAACTGCGCATGCTTATGATCCTTATAACAGCGCAGGTCTTAAAATTTAGAGGCAAACTTTACTCTCAACGGGGTCCATTGTTTTGCTTGCGAAGGTTAAAACAAATTGAAAAAGTTCATACTTTTTAACTGTTTTTTTTGTTAATATTGCTTAAAATTAACATCATAAAGAAAATTAAGAACATTCAACCAAAATTTGAATCTGAAAACTAGCAAAACATTTCACTAGGCTAAAAAGACAAAATATTAACACATTAACATACTCTCTACGAAAAGTAAACGGTAAAGCTTCAATTACTCTCACTAAAGTGGCTACCTAGAGTCCAAAATGTAAAATATAAGCACAAATGACTTGACAAGCACCAAATGTAACAATATCGAAAGCACTGAAGAAAGTTGAGAAGCTAACTCGATAACCAAGAATTGTATTTTTGGCGCCTTTTTAATTATAACCTAAGAGAAGGTAAGTTTGCTCCTATTTGCTTTATTCATACAACTTCTATGGGTCAGAAATGTTCCTTAATGCGTCATATTAAGGACGCAGGATTTATTCAATATCCTTGGTAGTAGCTATGTATGAGACAAATATGTGTGCCAAGTTTCATCTCATTATCAGCATTACAATTTTTATCGAATGACTTGATTACTGTTTTTTTTTCAATAAATGTAAAAAATCAGAAAATGATTTAATTGAGCATAAATTTGGTACAAAAGAAAACCTTTAATTATTAAAAGAGTACACTAAGTTTCGTTTCAATAGGCATGTATATCTATAATCTTTGTAGGATTACAAAAATTAAGTAGGATTGAGCGTGGTCAGTGCTGTATGGTAACCGCTGAGAATGATACGATGCATTTACAATCTGAGGACGAGCAAAGCGAGTCCGAAGATCTGTTGCATTATAATGTGGCGAATCGTATATTTTGAGTACGAGCGAAGCGAGTCCGAAGCAGGGAGGATGAGCGTAGCAAATCCGATGTTATGAGGAAAAGTTCCGAGGTACCCCGTCCCCTATTTTTTTTTCTTTTCTAAAAAAATAAAGAATAAAGCGTTTTAATAAATTTTTGTACGTATAAAACGAAGGAAATTTGAAAAAAAATAACAAAACAATAGAGAATTCTTGAAGGATCAATACTTTTGAATCAATGTAGGTAAAGTTGGAGACGCACACAGACGCAAAGTAAATTGGTTGAGAGCTGGGTGGATTTAGCGTTCCCATCAAGGTAAGTCCGTCGGATGAACAACTCGGCAAAGTCAGTCAAAGACTCAAGTTGTTAATAGTAGCAATAAAAATTTTATATCTCAACTAATATTAACTCTACCTTCCTATGCTAACAGACTACAAGACTAATTTGTGCTTTTTATATTTATAAACACTGAACCCCAACATAAATAACGCTTTAGTTCTATCAGCTTTTTTTATTTTATTTATTTTTCTTAATCAACTGTTCTTAATGGACAGTGGTTTTTTTAAGGTCTTGCCTTTTAATTGTATTGTATATTTGGTAATATTACTTCTTCGATGAGGAACTTAAACTTTATTATTAAATATAAATTCCTTCCAAGATTTAATTTAATTTTTTTTAAATACTAAAAGTCCACGAATAAAAAGTAACTTATAAAGATTGTTGTAAGGTACAGTAAATATTCTTTTAAGGTAAAAAACAATGGATCCCTGATATATATAAAATAAAAAAAATATTATATATATATATATATATATATATATATATATATATATATATATATATATATATATATATATATATATCTTGAGTAAGAGGATATATTTGCCTATCTATTCTGAAATAGTTGATTTATCAATTTTAAATTAAAATAAACAAATAACTTTATACTAAAGTAATATAAAAACCAAGTAGGGAAACAAACGCGATTTCTATCAGACCTAGAAATACATTTTGCCTCATACAATAATGGTTAAGTCCGAATCTTTAAAAATTGGGTTGTTTAAATTACTTAAAACGAGCGGCTAATTAAACTTTTTCGAGTGCACTACTTAACTTAGTACATTTTTTCAAATGATATTGTTTTTTCCCCTCAAATATTAATGTAATTAGTAATTTAACAAATTTAACCTATTTTTTATGTAATAAAGCAATCATAATTTTAAGGCAATACACTGTCGTCTGCATTTTCTTCAAAATCTAATAAAAACATGAGATTTACCTTTACTATAGTTTCTCTTTTCTTGAACTAAATTATTATAACAATTATTAAAACAATTTAATACAAAATCATTAATTATCAACATAAAAAGTACAAAAAACACGATAAAATGTAAAACTCACCTAATGTTATCAGGGTTGCCAATAAAATTAAATAAAATACCTAAATCCGAGAAGACGCATGCGCATTCTAATTTTAGCTATTTTTATTTTTGAGCCAGCTATCAGCTGATCACACATGTCTGAATTTTTTACATGTGTCATATAGGAGTTTCCCTACTTGGTTTATATATTATTTTACTTTATACAAAATAATTCGAGTAAATCGAAGCCACTCTGTAAAAGCATTGGTCTAATACCCATTAAGTTTAAAAACTTCTGGCGCGGTGGTCGCATGTCGGCGAATTTCCTTTGGATGCGTGTTTCAATCCTGGTTGGAATGATAATTTTATAGTTTTATCCATTATATAATTTACAACTACTTATTAAATAACTCCGGCGCGGTGGTCCGCTGTCGGGCGAATTTCATTTAGAATGCGTGTTTCCGTGCTTAACAACCATTTCTGCTTAAGGTTCCGGTTCATGCTTTAGAACCTAACCAGTTACTCAATTGTCAAGCACTGCTAGTAACTTATTTTGTCTGTTTTTTTAAAGGAAATGCGCAAAACTTTTAAAGATAACTGACTAAGCTTAAAGATAAGTAACTAAGTATTAAACTAGTGCAAATAATAGTGCGTACTTCTAATTTTAGGGGCATAGTTTTGTACAACCAACTGGATAATTATGCGCATTTCCTTTGAAAATACAGACAAAATGAGTTACGAGCAGCATTTTGTAGTTGTAACTTATATTAAGTAAAAAACGATAAAAATTATCGTCCCTACCGGGATTTGAAGCCAGGAACCCTGAATTTGAGTGCTCGTATTGACTCCGGACCACTGCCATTCAACTCAGAGGCCAAAAACATAGAAAACGACACCCTACTCGAATTTAATTTTCATCGACCGTAATTTGGTTTCAATAATTTTTGTGGTTTTTCGCCTTTTGGTAACTTTAGAGTGGTTGTATCGACTTCGAACCGGTTTCATTCGATTCAGCGCCTGTTAAAACACTGTTTTAACAGTGTTTCCAATTTTTCTTTCAACAGAAAAAAAATTACAATAAAGACAACAGTATTTTTCTTAAAATTAAATTTAGATTACTTAGATACATGTATTTATGAATTTGTATTTATTTTAAAAAAAAGTATAATTTATAATTTTGGATACTAATTTAAGTGATACTAAGGTGGTACCAACTCCACTAGAGTTTAAAACTTTAGCAATTTAAGTGCTATTTTGTTTATTTTAATTATTTTATTAAAACACTTTACTCAGGAAAAATAACGAGGAAATATCTATATATATATATATATATATATATATATATATATATATATATATATATATATATATATATATGTATGTATATGTGTGTGTGTGCATGTATGTATGTATAAACGAGTTTCCAGATATGTTTTATGTCTCACAATAACTTATTTACTTATGGCAATACTTTTGTTTCGTAAAAAGTAAAAAATCAATTAACATCCATTTCTTTCTCATTTGTTTACTTAATAAAAACAATAACTTTCTCAATTTTATAGAAATAGGAAGAAATAAAACCCTGTTAAATTAACTCTTTTTCTTTCAACAAATTAACTTAACAATATAATTACTTAAAAATAAGATAATTGACGTTAACTTTAATTATAAACATTTGTTAAAAGTTTAAACAGCTAAAAACCCCTAAAGTAAACATAATTAGTTCCTTAAAAAAAAAATCGGAAAGCCAGATGGTTCTGTATAAACTGTATTAATTAACGTATTCTCAATTTAAACAAAGATAGGATAAGTGATAATAAAATTGTTAAAAATATTCAATGTTTACCAGAAATATAATAAAATATTTTAACCAGCGGCTATTCTCTATTTTCTCTTTTAAAATAGAATATAAAATGGTTTTCAGAATGTTTCTTAAACAAGGTATTATTCTAAATTAAATCTCTGGCGTGGTCGGCATGTCGGGCAAAATTTATTTGGAATGCGTATTTCTGTGCATAACAACCTATTTTTAACTTAAGGTTCCGGTTATGTTTTATAAAATATGGAGTTACTCAATTATCAAGCACTGCTGGTAATTCATTTTTTCTGTATTTTTAAAAGGAAATTCACGTAAATATCCAGTTGGTTATAAACTATGCCTCTAAAATTGACAGTGCGCATTATTATTTGCTTAAAAAGCTCAGTGCTTTGTTATTAGCTTAATATGCTCAGCACAATATTATTTGCTTAAAAAGCTCAGCCCAATATTATTTGCTTAAAAAGCTCAGCGCAATATTATTGATTAAATCTCAGTTAGTGTTTATCTTTAAAGGCTTAAGTGCATATCCTTTGAAAGATACAGACAAAATTAGGTACGATAAGTGATGCGTAGGCTATATAGCATAAACCGGAACCTTAAGCAAGAAATAGGTTGTTCTGCGCAGAAACACGCATTCCAAAGGAAATTCGCCCGACATGCGAACCACTACGCCAGAATTATTTTTGTTGTTATAAACTTATATAACGTAAATGAAACAATAAAAAAACGTCCTTACCAGGATTCGAACCCAGGTACCCGGGCTTAGAGTGAATACTTGACTCTGAACCATTCAACCCACATTCCCAAAAAACATCGTAAACGACGCTCCATTTTTAATATGAAGTTTTTTTAGGTTGGGCCGTATTTTAGGTTTTCGGAAAATGACTACACTTTTTTTGTCGACTTTTTAGTCACATTAAGTAGTCGTATCGGCTTTAGACCGGTTATAATCGATTCAGCGCCCCAATTAACATTGAAAACAACACCCTACTCTGAATTTATTTATAATAGACCGTAAGTTTGGTTTCTGGTAATTTTTACACATATACCACCACATATAGTTAACAAATATACGAAGTTACATAATATTATACATAACATTATCAGTATTAGCTCCGTTTTTATTGATTCGCATGTATAACATAATGTAAACAAATCACGTTTTTGACTAAGAAATTTAAAAATTGGCTTATATCGTGCCAGGATGCCACTTATATCGTGCCAGTATGCCACTTATATAAACTAGTAATATAATGAACAGATAACAGACAACAACCAATCGCTTCGGTTTAATTGAGGAAAAGTAAACAAAAATTTGTTTTTAAATATTGTTTTTTTAAATTGTTTTTTATTTGTTTGTTAAAATTGTTTATTAAAATTCACCTATAAATACCACACCAACCACTGTCAAGCGATAGCTGCTACACCGGTTTTACATCGTCAGGGGCGGACTGGGCATTGAGGGCGAGCGAGCAGCCCTCCTTGGGTCCCTAAGCCAAAATTAAACTTAAAAAATGAACATATTTTATATATTCATGACAAAAGAGTAAAAGAGCCCCAATACTCTAAGGTAGGGCCTAAAAACATCCTAGAGACAAATGTTTTTAAATTAAAAATATTCTTAGTTTGTTCCCTAAATTTAAAACCTTTAAGGTCCCCATTCTTTATAATTCGATTGTATTCTTCTTGTATCCTCGTCTTGGGAGTAAAATTCTATTTTTCCCCTCGCAATTACCTCACTCGGCATCGCCTCGGGATTTAATAGTCATAATTCCTCGGCTTTTCCTCGGGAGTTAATTTTTTAATTTCCTCGGCTTCGCCTCGGGAGTTAAATGCTTTGGTTCCCTCGGCTTACGCCTTAGGAACCAACTAACTGCTCAGGGAAATAATAACATTCTTTACTCCCTTGGTGCATACATTACTCCCTTGGTCCTAAACGGAAGACAAGGAAATCAAAGGGCCCTTAACATACTTGATTAGGACCCTAGGGATTAAAAATAAAATAGTTTAGTTAAAAATACATTTAAATGAATAAACTTAAGTTCATTTTATACTTACTTATTTTTACTTTTCCTCATTTATACCGTAGGTATATAGGAAAAGTATTGTGTTTGCAAAAAAAATCTTTACCCGGGATGAAACCGAAATTATCCGTTTCAGGCGTCTTAAGGCCTCATGAGTGGTTTTTGCAAAGCTGTCTGTCTGTATGTATCTGTATCTGTGTCTGTTATCATCGTATAGCTCCCAGTGTATTTATGCTAGAGAGTTGAAATTTTGTTCAAAAATCTGTCTACATCTGTAGTTGTGCTATTAGGAAAAAATTTGTATGACGTCATTAACCCGCAATAAAGACATAACAAACATTTCGAACAATCATAAAACGCGGAAAAATGATGCGATCGTATTGAGGGACGCATGTGACTATGTATAAGACTTACATTCATGCCAAGACTTACAATCTCATCTTATTATCAGCATTAGTTCAATTTTTATTGAATGACGTATGTACATTTTTAAAGAAATTGGTAAATGGTCCGATTGAGTTGAAATTTGGTACAAATGTATACCATTATACACAAATGACATTATACCATTGAAACAGGTGTTTTAATGCGACAATTATATCCATGATTTTGGTTCGATCATAAAATCATGATCAGTGGTCAGTGCTGTATGGGTGACTGCTGAAAATGATACGGATTTATTTACTATCTAAAGACGAGCGAAGCGAATCCAAAGGCATGTTGCAGTATAAGTATGGCGAACTATCAACTGTATTTCTGAGGACGAGCAAAGCGAGTTTGATTAAATTTTATTAAATACAAAATTAAAATTAAATTAAGCAAGCTATAATCATAACTACAACTCTAGTTAAAGGTGAACCCCTCTGAGAACCATCATATGAACCCCCCCTTCCCCATGAGGCCACTTGAAATGTAGGTTTAGGCCCTTTTTATCCAAACCCTCCTTGGGCCTTTTTGGCTCAGTCCGCCACTGCACATCGCAACTACTTTAAAGCGGTGTTGCAAAGCCCTTTTGTTTATAAATTTACAAACTTTACAATGAGTTTTTGCCTAAGTTGTAACATGTTTGTTAACTCGCTTACATGTGAGATAATCTTAAACCTTTCCCACGCTGCTAACCCACCATTCTATGAAATTAATTCTCCGAAAGGTATTTCTAAACCCATAGTAAAACTTTTACACTTATTGTGAATAACGGTGTCGTAAATTTTGGTAGCACATGATGTGGATTAAGGCCACGTATAATCCATGTGAGATTTTCCAGACAGTCTGTCTCGCCCAGACAGTCCCAGACAGCCTGGTGCCTAAAGGCTTAGTGGGTTTATCCATTCCATATGGATTTCTTTTATTTCTTTTGACTTTTCCTTGACACCTTAGTTTGTACCTACTTCTTTCTTTGGGTTACCCCCTTTTTGTGAAAGGATTTCCTTAATGAAAATAAAATCCTAACGTGCTAATTTTCACACGTTTCTCATGAAAGTTATGACATTATTCGATTTTTAGTTTTGACTATTAAACACAATGGTTTAGGTAATTATTATCTTTCGAGGAAAATTTCCATCACATTGACTAAATAGTCCTCGTCAACTAAATGTAGATTCTTGTATTCCCCTTCCCTTTTGCTATTTAAAACCGATTGTATTAAGTACGTAGCAAGGTTTTTAAATTATTTTATTCGTTAGTTAAGATCTTTTTTCATTAGTAGATATTTATAACACATTTATAAAATAATGTTTTGTTGTTAGGGTGGTATTCCCTACTTAAGACCACCAGTCACCCGGCTTTCGTGTTATCAGTAGAATTACATTGTGTTTACGGTCCTGTGCTCCTTCTATATTAGTATTATTCTAAGATTATAACAAACTATTTTTTAAGAATTCTCATATTTTATCAAGATCCAACCCAAATTTAAACGCGGGTAGACGAAACACTGTGTATGTATACAACACGACAGAAAAGGAATAATTACTGACATGTAGTATTTTTGTCTGCCTCGGCTATCAAATTTTAAATTACTTTCCTCGCCTTCGTATCTGGATGAAATTTGTAAAGCCAAACCCTCGTTTTCAGCTCGGGAGCTAAAATATCATAATACCATAATAAATTTATAAATAAATATAAGTAAAGTGATATTACATATTTTCACGTGCTAGGATAAATATATTTGACTCAAAGTTGAAAGAATTGCATTTCATTAATTCTGATGAAACTTCGTTAAAACCCTGATCTACAAGACAACGTCTCCACGAGCTCTACAGTGCCCTTTTGTAAATGTTTTCTATCTTATTGGTCAGCATCTAAAATATCAATTTAAAATTTAGTTCATGATTTAAAATTGGAGTAAAGACGAAACTCTTGTCATAAAAAATTCTAATATTTAATCCAAGATAAGTTTTCTAGTATAAGAACCCATTTTTCTTCAAATAAACTATTAATTTCAGGCGAGGTATCCAAGAAATTTCGATTTCACCTTGGACTCTTAAAAATACTTAAAAATAATAAACACTTAAACATAAAACGCATGATACTAAACAGATCTCATCTCCAACCTAGACTTTTTCTGTTTGTTTTTCAACTCATCAGATCGTAACGAGTTGAAAGTTAATGTTTACACGAAAACCCCTAATGACAGCCGTAACAGTTCTGGATTAATTCAATTCAGTTAAATGTAAAGATATTTATATTCAAGTTAATGATATATTCGTAAACAATAAGTTAAATGGAGTAAGGTTTTTCTATGAACTACGAAAACAAAAATATTTTATTTTTGAGTTTTGTTCGATACTTGCCCCCAATGGATTTCAAAGACTGTTGAGTCTAGAGGTGGTTTCTTTAAAATCGTTATATGGTAACACATTTCGAAATTGCGAATAATTAAAAAACACATATTTATAAAAAATTTAAAAAAACTTCCTATCACGACACGCTTTTGGCAAATACATTTCTAATCCACTATACAGAAAATGAGATTTAAGATTAAATAAATCCTTGAGTAAAAAGATGATTCCTAAGATCACAACTGAAGAAATCATAGACTTGACTAAGACTTCAGCCTGAGAGCCTAGAGACTTGACTAAGATTTGAGCCAAAGAGCTAGGAGACTTGACTAATAGTTTAGCCCGGGAGGCTGGATACTTAGCAAAGACATAAGCCTAAGAGCTTGGAGACTTGACTAGGACTTCAGCCTGAAGCTTTGATTAAGACTAATGAAATGTGTACGTTTTTTAAAAAAATGTAAATAATTCAATCGAATTGTAATTCGGTACAAATGCATACCATTAAGTAATAAATAAGTACACAAAGTATCGTTTTAATATGATAAGTATATCTATGACTTTCATTGGATCAAAAAAGTTAAGCTACATCGAGTATGGTAGCGCTAGGATGGGTCTGCTGAAGATGAAACGAATGTATTTACTCTAAAGAGGTTTTGCAGTGTACAATGGACGAATTATATATTCTGAGGACAAGCGAAGAGTGTCTGAAGCAGGGAGGATGAGCGTAGCGAATCCGATGTGATGGAAAAAAGTTCCAAGGTACCCCGTACCCGATTTCTCTTCAGTAAAATTTAATTTTCCGATTTTGTTAGTCAAGCATAAAGTCTACTGTAATTGAAATAATTGACTAATAATTTTTTTTTTAAGAACAATCCTTTATTGATAAATTATCATATACGTATATATACATATTAGAGTAAACAGGTAAAGGAATAAGATGCCACACTAAAGAATTGAAAAATTCTGTGCTGTGTGGCAGCAAGAATAATGGACCTGAAGTAATCGACAAAGTATAAGGTTCACTGTTTATACTATGATACAGCTAGAATTCCGAAAGAACAAAAGCAAGGAAACTAATCCGGTATTCAAACCTCCGTGATAGAATATTTCATAAAATTTCAACTTGCTAATACCAAATAGATTTATAAATATGAAAATTAGATTTACTTGAATTTTACACACAATGAATATTAATTTTTTATAATTGATGCCACCCATATAAATTATAAAGGTTATAATAGTCAATTTATTGTATGATAATGTTGGTTCAAATGTTAAGTGTACCCTTACCAATAGATTTACAGAGCATGACCTGAGATTTTTATTGTACCCTAAGATCTAAATAATTTTCAATTTAAGGTCATTCTAAAGATGTCGGTACCTTCAGATCTCATCCTTTATAATTATAGCCGTAAAATCCCAGTAATTATATAATTACTACTAATTATTTTAGCTCTGATCTTTACCTCTGCCCCAAGATAAAAATTGTTAGGAGTTATTAAAGAAAGATTTAATTAAAAACTCTGTGAAATTATCTATTATTTTACAGTTTAGGTTCTATGGACACTTTCTAAAGGTTGCATTATCAAACTTTGTTTAATTCTAATATGTTAATAATCTTTTTATTTTCCTTATTTGTGTCGTTTGTATACAGGAAAGTAATGCGTTTGTACTTAAAATCCTGAAGCGAGATTTCTTTTGAATAATCCGTTAAGATGTTTTTAAACCTCTTAAGTGGTTCTTCCCAAGTTATTTCCCTGTTACTGAGTTCACAGGCGGGGTTTGGCAAGGGGTTCAATGCCGTGTACAACCACATAGGGGGTTCAATCCCCACCTTCTCCCAGCAGTTGTCGTGTGAACGGAATTGAACAAGAGGTTAAACTTTGAAACTCTCTTAACTATAGGTTAAAAGAAGTGGGTGTTGAATCCCCTAGCATAGGCGTCCGCAGGGGGAGTTAAACGGGTCACTTGAAAATCAGAAAAGTTAGATTGACCCACACTGTAAATTAGTAAACATTTCATTTTTAAATAAAAAAAACTTAATTTTTTAAAAATAAATTAAATGTAAAATATAATTTAACTAGTAATGCGTTGCATCAGGAACTCACGTCAAAAGAATACAACAAATACAGTTAATTACCAACAGGGTCACTTCGCTGGCTACATTGCATAGAAAAATAATTTAATAATTAAACAAGAATAGCTTGGCTCTAAAAAGATAATAAAGACTCGCTTTGCTCGCAAAATTGCTAAAATATAATTTTAGGTACATTATAAAGGGCTCGCTTTGCTCACTAGATTGCTGTAAATATATGCGTGAATGTCGGAAAAGGGCCTTTCAACGCTCATAAAATTGCTGAAGTATATTATAAGTCATATTAAAAGGAGCTCACTTTGCTTGCTAGGTTGATAAAACCCTTTTTTTATGTGTTTAAAAGAACTCGCTTCGCTCGCTAAAGGTGTATATAAATTAAAATATTTATTAAAGCACAATAAATAAAATATTACAACGTGTTTGTCAATACATTAACATTTAGTTTATTAAATCCCCACTCCACTGGCTTGCTGGACTCCTATCTCTAAATTTTGTCAAAAAGTGTTGAAAAATAACCCCCGCACCACATTATTTAGTACTGAAAGGTTGACCCCCCCCCCCCCTGGAAACATTTCTGCGGACGCTCATACCCCCTAGGGAGTTAAACACAGGGTTAAACACGGGGTTGAGCCCAACCCCGCGTGTGAACGAAGTATGTAAGTGTCTATGTTATCATGTATGGGTGCGTCTATGGTAGAAAGTTGAAACCGAGTACAAAATCAACCTCTGAAACACAGCGACAGGTGGTTTTTGTACTGTGAAGAAAAAAGAATCAAATCCCAATTGGTAAGTTCAACCGTATTGAATTGGATATAGTATAGTAAGTTTCGAGGTAAACCTTGAACATTCAATGAATAGTTTTATTAAACGAATGATGTAGAGGAGTCAAACAGTCTTGGTCTTATCCATTAATTCCTGCTTTTGGTATAAAAAAAGCAAAACTTAGCGCGGAATGACACTACAGTTTTATTTCATATCTATCTATCTATCTTACTTTATTTTGTATACTTAGTATATGCTCAAAAAACATTTTAATTTTAAGAAGGTATGGACTGGACATCTATATGTATAATAATTATTTTAGAAGTTTGTTATTATAATTATGTATTTTGTTTCAATAGAGAAAGTATTATAAAAAAAAATTTAGTCCCTGACAGCAAATTAACAATAATTCAGTGATTTGCAAACCTCTATGGGCTGTAAACCCCCCCCCCTCTACAAAAAATGAAAAATAAAGTGTCTCCCCACAGAAAACTACCTATAGCCCCCTGTGGATTTATGACGTCACACATATTTTTTTAACGAGTTTCATTTCGATCCGAGAAAGCGTTCAAAAGTTATCGTGTGCCATAGAAACGTCTAGGAACAAAATTTGTACATATGAGGACGAGCGAATCGAGTTCGGGGTCTATCTGTACTCTTCCCTACAAATTCGTGAAAAATTATCGAGATAACCCGTAACCTAAGTTTACCTTTACTCTAAACAAAGAGACTAATACTTAGAGGAAAGACTTAGGACTTCGGGACAGTGATAAGGGGTCTAGAAGTGAAACAGTTCCCACATGACAATAACGGGACATACTCCTACAAGAGCCTTCCTAAAGAGAGTCTAGAGACTCCCCGCCCCTCTACAACCCTTATCGTAGCACACGTGTATAATGCACTCTACAAACGGCGAGCATTTTTCAGTGACGTAATATTAAAATTAAAGAGGTTGATTTTGCCTCAAGTTGAAGAAGCAATTGAAGAATCAGCTACCGTCAATACTTGCTGTTGTTGTGTTGTGTAGTTATAGAAATAGAAAGGAGAAGGTGTTTAACATGTTAGCATGACTAGCTATGTGAAAATTAAAGAGGATAGATCGTCTGAATTATTATGGTGTGAGAACCGGATCGTATTGAATGTGAATGGAATACGATCTTAATTCGTTGTTAGAACGTAACTACATTCTAACAGCGTATTTACAATCGAATACCATAGTACGTTCACACACACTTTAGATCCGCGTATCGTATAAAGTACGATCTCTCAATACGGTAATTTAAGCTGTATGAACCATGCGGAGGGAGATCCCCCGATCGCATACGCTAGAACTAGGGAGATGCAATCTAAATGGATCCCCCGATACGCTGTCTTTTTGTGTGTGTACCTTTAGAGACGATCGTATTTAACGGATAACCTTCTCGTCGAACTTTTATTTCTCTTTATTTCACTTCTATATAACCGTTTTTGATCAAATAACTTTTGGAATATTATTTTTTTTAGTGTAACTTTATTATTACGCAAAGAAATCACAATTTAATTAAATATATTTTTTGTTTTAAACTTCCTTGTAACCAAAAGTGAAGGTTCACTATACAAGACGCCATGTTTTGGCGGGATCAGTTATCACTCGATCGACTAAACAAATACGCTGCAAGAACCGTGAAGTTAGTTGACCGTATTGTACACGTATTCTATACGATCCGCGGATCTAGAGTGTGTGTGAACGTACTAATTTGTTTCGATCGGATACGATGACGTCACACAAAAACTAACTAAAGTTTACTAACAACAATATTCAGACTAACTGAATGAATAACAAAGACTGCTATGAAATTCTCGTCAGATATACTGATGATTGTCTTGTCCAGGTGCGTACGAATATTTAGGTCAAAATGTAAATAAAAACCTTTTTCGACAAAACTCCATTGTTACTCATAAAAATCTAAGACTGGACTAGGCAACTGTAGATACTCTTACAATTGTAAAGTACTAAAAATAATAATGTACATTTTTCAACTAGTACACAAAAATAGAGGTATGTTGAACCCTAAGATGCAGGCACCAAGCTGTCTGGCACGTCTAGTACTGTTAGACAGTCAGAGCCTTTCTCCTTTATAAAACTACCTGCACTAAATCTTTATAAACTTTTTCTTAGTGAAGTTGCAGAAAGGTTATATGGTACTTTTTTATTGCACTATGGCGATTATTGGCAAACACACCGACAAGGCACACCTGGGTATAAGAAGTTTGGAGTTATTACCTTCTGCTTTGTATATTCTACACGCATGATATCCTTCTAGCGTAAATCTATTCAACCTTTTAACATCTTGCACTTAAAATGAGAATAGAGATTTTAGACAGTTTAAGTTTGCCTTTTGAAACTTGAAGTATCGATTTCGCCCCAAAAAAAGGATGTACAAAAATCGGGTACATGGTACCTCGGAACTTTTCCTCATCATATCGGATTCGCTACGCTCATCCTTCCTGCTTCGGATTCGCTTCGCTCGTCCCTCAGAATATACAATTTCCAAATGTATACTGAAGCATGGGACTCACTTTGCTCGTCCTAAGATATTTAATGCATCTGTTTCTTTCTCAGCGGTCATCCATACAGCACTGACCACGATCAATGCTGCTTAACTTCTAAGATCCAACGAAATTCTTGGATATACTTATCGCATTGTAACGAAACTTAGTGAACTTAATTATTACGTAAAAGTATATAGTTGTACCAAGTTTCAACTGAATTGGGTTGTTTTCTGATTCTTTAATTTGTTTTAAAAATCGTACAAGTCATTCGATAAAAATAGAACTAATACTAATTGAGATGAACCTTAGCACATATGTTAGTCTTATAAATGGCTACATGCGTGCCAAATCTCAATATGATCGCACCATTTTTCCGTGTTTTATGATTTTTGCTGACCCATTATTGCGCGTTAATGAAGACATAAAAAAATATTTTCCGAATAACACAACTACAGCGGTAGACTGATTTTTGTATAAAGTTTCAACACTCTAGCATATGTACACTAGGAGCTACGATGACACACGCACATACAGACAGACAAAAATCTCTGTAAAAATCAGGAGGCATTAAAAACACCTGAAACTGATAATTCCGGTGACATCTCGGTTCAGGACTTTTTCCAAACACATACTTTTTCTATATATACATACGCTATAAATGAGAAAAAGTAAAAATTGTTTCAGATAAAAGAGAAAAACTATGTTATTTTATAGATTTTTTTGTTGATTATTGTCTACAATAAATGTATTTGACATAGTGCTCATGCTGGTTAAAGTGACTTGGCAGTCTTGATAGGAGGAATCACCCAGTGGTGAATTACGTAGAAATATGATTAGGAATATCATTTTAAGACTAGACACAGAAGGGGCATTAGCAGGTCTATCGATTCGAATCACCTCAATGAATATATATATATATATATATTATTATATTATATATATATATATATATATATATATTATAATATATATATATATATATATATATATATATATATATATATATTAATATATATATATATAATATATATATATATATATATATATATATATATATATATAATTATATATTATTTATATAATATTATAAAAAAAAGCGTGGTAGTTAATAGACATAATTTTACCACAAAACGAATATTGCGGTATATTAAAAACGTATTTTGTTTTTAAGTATACCGTTTGCGCTGATACCTGCCCAATCGTGTTAGAATGCCTTCGACCATATAAAGACTACTTAGAGGTTCTTCCGCTTCATGGATCTGCTTAGCTCGGCGTTTAGTGGAAGCTATTTTTGTCCTGTCTGTCTGAGACAGTAGGCTCATCAGGATGGAAAAAGAGGTAGAGGCCCCTCTTCTATACTATCTCTCTACCCTGCACCATTACTGAACCCAATAAACATCGTAGAGGTCTGTGTGTGTCCTAAACGTATACATATATACAACATTACATATATGTATACCGTTTGCGCTATTCGTAATAGTCCGATTGAGCTGAAAGCGCTTTCAATCGATTTAGCTTGCTGTTTACCTGAATACGAAATACCGTCATAATTTTTAACAAACAAAAGGCATCGTAACATCTCCAACATTTCGCGATGTGCAAAGTTTTTTTTCAATTTGAGAAAACCTTCGAGAAACCTTCGTTCGCCATGCGAAAGGATAGAAACTCTAACTCACACACACATTTATGTATACATATAAATTGTTTTGAACATATATTTGTGTTTCAAAATTGGAAGCCAATTGGCCTCCCTAAATTTCCATCATTCGAACAACCTCATAAACGTCATTTTCATTATTAAAATTCGCTAAAAGAATTAAAGGAAACCATCGGAAGGTAAGTTTGCCTCTAAATTTAAGACCTGCGCAGTTAAAAGCATGATTGTAACATCCACTGTTCGTACCAAGCATGAGTAGTTTGATTTCGACTTGTGTACGAGTATCGTGATGGATTCTTCTCTATTTTTAGAACGTATTGAGTTTGTAAAAAATCTGAAACCGGGATGTCACCGGAATTATCCGTTCCATGTGTTTTTATAGCCTTCTAAGTGGTTTTTACAAAGTTATCTGTGTGTGTGTCTTTTATAACCGTAGCTCCCAGTGTATTTAAGCTAGATGTACTATTCAGAAAATATTTTTTTATGTATTTATATTTTTTATTTTAATTGGTCATTAAACCGCAATAATGAATAACACTCGGAAAAATTATGCGATCAGATTATGATTTGGCTTGCATAGAGGGCATGAGGTAGAGGGGGAAGGGGCGTGGTCTGTCTGAACCAATAGAATTCTTTCCCTCACTGATTTTTTTTGGCGTGCTGTCAACTGATTTTAGCTGCGTGTTAATAAAAGACAACCCGTATGTAAAAAAAATAAAACTAAGATTAATCACATAAAATGACAAATAACTTTTCTGGGTTAGAATATCTTTATTGACAGAGGGTACTGTGGGGGTGGGTACTTTGAGGGGGGGGTTTCTGGGGTTGACTTGAGGGGGGGATTAAGGGGGAGGTTTATAATTATCAATATGATGAAATATTCATACACATTGCAGGATCTACACGGTGAAACGTAATAGAGTAATTCAAGTATTGGACACTAGGGCTTCATTTATGAGACAAATCATGTAAAATATAATACGTGTTGTATTAAGAACAACCCTTAGTCTGACAAATAGAAATACAATAACTTCCTGTGAAACCTGAATTATGAACATATCTTTTATACTCATAAGTTCCACGACATTACATTTTTATTTATCTTTAAGAATATGGCTTCTTATAATAAAATTAAAATTACTTCTCTTTGTTGTTAAAAGAGAAAATGTTAAAAATATAGTTTCACTAAACCTATTTTTTCGTGTTCAGAGATCTCTGAAACGGAGTTTTGATCACATTCCCAACCTTCCTTGGGAATATTAATGAGAAAGAGGATCACCAATATATATATATATATATATATATATATATATATTATATATATATATATATATATATATATATATATATATATATATTATATATATATATATATATATATATAATCATAATCATTTTTCCCAAAATAAATTCGGTAAAAATTGAAGAAGCTCAGGTTTAGGTAAAAGTGGATTTTCGATAAGTAATTCTGGCCAGGTAAATTCCCTTTTAAAAGTGTCCTGTGCCAGACGGCTAAATTTTACTAAACTTGATTGTTTGTTTGGTTTTTGTACGTCTCGCGATAACTGCCGAAAAAATTTACCGATTTTAATCAAATTCGGTGTGCGTGTAGTACTAATTACATATGATAGCTGTATTGTTTTGAATGAAATTCGAAAATTGTTTTCAAAGGCTCCTAGCCTACGAAAATTGGTGGCAACTTAAGTACTTCGCTGATTTCACTCACTTCCATATTACGGGGGATCTTTGATGACAACAATATTGAAACCTGCTAAGTTATCACGTTATTCGTCATCAGCTTACAACAAGGATAATGAATAAAGGGGATGACGTACTAAGTCGATTTTCCATGCCAAAAAGTGACCCCACCGAAAACCAAAAAATAGAGAGAATTCAACATGAAACACACGTCAAAAAACAACTGCACCTGCTTGGTACAAACTGCGCATGCTTACAATTCTTAAATTTTAGAGGCAAACTTACCTCTCAATGGTTTTCTATTGTTTATTACTTGAGAAGGTTGTAACAAAACACGCTTAAATTATCACAGACTGAAGTGGCAAAGTATAGTCCAAAATTTAAAAAGCACAAATGACTGAACAAGCACCACAAATGTAACAATCACGAGAAGCACAGAAAAGTTGAGACGCAAACTCGACAACCTTGCTACATAACCTGTGTTTGGCGTCTTTTTTCATTATAACCAAGGGAATATGAGTTTGCTCCTATTTCTCTATCTCATACAACTTCCATAGGGTCAGAAATGTTCCTTAATGCGTCATCCCCTTTATTCAAGATCTTTGGCTTGCAAGGACTTGTTTTTTCCCTAGGAATCTTGAATAAAGCAGATGACGAATTAGGGACCTTTATTGACCCCATGAACGTTGTATGAGAAATAGGGGAAAACTTACCTTCCCATGGTTATTGCCAAACAAGGGATACGGCGAATAAAAAGTTTTATGTTTACCCTCTGTCATTTAAGACAAAATTATAAAACATTTTGCAGCACAAAATATGGTACACAGAATGTATTTCTACACAAAATTATTACGGTTAAATGCATTATTTATTCACAGTGTTACTTATATGGTACAATAAAATGGTAAATTGCGGCACGGGGGGTTAAAAGTAAAACCTACGGCAGCTAAACGATTATCGCAAGCTACTAAAAATCAGCGCTACGGGGGAACGGCGCGGACAACTCATAAACTAACCTCTGAAGCTTTCCAAAAATAACCGATTATATTTTTCTTTTCCCCATGTATACCGTTGGTATATAGGAAAAGTATTGTGTTTGCAAAAAAACTGAAACCTGGATGAAACCGGAATTATCCGTTTCAGGTGTTTTAAAGGCCTCCTGAAGTTGTCTGTAAGTGTGCCTGTTATCATCGTAGCTCTAGTGTATTCATACTAGAGAGATGAAACTTCGATCTACCGCTGTAATTGTGCTATTCGGAAAATATTTTTTATGACGTCATTAACAAGGCAATACACTGTCGTCTGCATAGAGATATATTACACGGGCACTATTGGTTGAATTTGAAAACATAGAAAAAATAATCTGACCACCTTTGATTATTAATATAATGAAATGAAAAGAACAAAACACAGTGATTTATATAATAGAATGCTGAATCAAAACACAAACAACGTGTAGGAAGCTGAAAACAATTGATTCATTAAAACCTTAACTCACTTTTAGAGGAGGTTTCAATGAGGTTACACAGAGCCTCAAAATGACTTTGACTTTTTTTTACTTTTATTTACAAAATAGAGCAAAATAATACTAACAGCTCATAAGCCTACTCCAGGGTCCGTGGGTTGGACCGTCAGGAGACCCCAAAATGATGTTTCAGGACTGTTAACGTATTGAGATAGGCAAGGCCCTCATTGCCAATTCCGAATAGCAGCAAAATTATCGCAAAATTATGAGACTACATTGATCAAAATCGGTTGATGGTGCCCTCTAAGTTAACGCGCATAATGCGCGTATACATGCTGCTAGTATATATCTCTATGGACGTCTGTATACTCTTCAAAATCTTAGTAAAATACATGTGGTTTACCTTTACTATAGTTTCTTTTTTTTAACTAAATTATTGTAACAATTATTTCACAAAATTTAATACAAAATCATTAAATTATCACGTACATAATAAAGTACGAAAACACAACAAAAAGTAAAAAATAACTAATGTTATCAGGGTTGCCAATAAAATTAAGAAAAAAAAACGTAAATCCTAAAAGGCATAGAGATATTGTTACTAGAGGGGTCCTATAGGTTAAATTTTGAAACATCGAAAAAGTAACCTGATCACCTTCGCTTATAAATATAATCAAATAATCAGTACAAAATTACGTTAAGCATACAAATAAAAACACAAACAATGTGCGGAAAACCGAAAGAAATTGATTAATTATACCCTCAACTTACTCTTGAAGATGGTTTCAATGAGGTTAAACAGAACCCCTGAGATCCCAAAATAATAGAGGGGCATAGCCATACATTGAGAGCCTGAAAATTTTTTAGTGGGGCTCTCAGGGGCTCTGTGGAACCTCATTGAACCTTCCTCAAGAGGGAGTTGAGGTTATAATTAATCAATTGTTTTTGGCTTCCACAGATTGTATGTGTTGTGATTTGTTTTTTAAACATTCTACTATATAATTTACTGTTTTTTTGTACTGTTAATTGGATGATAATGATAATCGATGTGTCAGGTTACTTTTCGATATTTCAAAATTCAACCAATAGGCCCCTCTAGTAATATATCTCTATGCCAAATAGATGTTTCAGGCCCCTCAATGTATTTAAATAGGCTATGCAACCTTTTAGTATATATCTCTATGATAAAAGGCTCATGCGCAGTTATTCCAATTTTAGCATTTTTTTATTTTTGAGTCAGCTATCAGCTGATCGATCACTCATGTCTGAATTTAATGTTGGATTTTTTACACAGGTTAGTATAGGAGTTTCCCTACTTGGTTTATAAATCAATTTAGTTGCAACTAATAATGAATGAAGAAATAAGAAAAAGCAATAATAACTACAACTGCCTTAATGTTACATATATGTAGGTACGGGCGCTAACGTTAAAAACAGTTCAGTTATGCTTAATTTTATTGCTGTAGAATAATATAAACAATAGACAGCTGGACTTCAGCTTCATAGTTGGCAATTCTTTCTAAAAGAACAAAAAGAAAACGAAGAAACCCAAAGAAGAACGAGAAGAACAGTTGTGATAAGAATTCATTTTCTAAACAAAGGTTTCCCCATGTATTAGCATAGGACAAATTTTTTAGGAGTGTTTTTTAATATAATTTATTGTATTTAACTCTTGAAATGTTATGAAATCGAAAGTTGGACATCTATATTTACGTTAGGAAAGAAAACAAGTGTGGTTTGTCGATTTTTCGAATAAAATACGGTAGTGAAATGTGACCTTTTTTGTGCATTTTGACTCTCCGTTTTTTGACTTTTTTAATATAATTCATATTATTTAACTCTTGGAGTGTTCTGAAATCGAAAGTTGGACATCTATATTATCGAAAAGAAACAAAATGAGTGAGGTTTAGTAGATTTTTCTGAAATAAATACGGTAGTAAAATCTAATGTTTTTGTTTACATTTTGCACTCGTTTGTTTCTGGTGTTTTGTACTATTTTTGACTTCTTATTAAGATAATATCGTATATTATTGGTTTCAACGACAAAGGTAATTCGTTTACACTGAAAGAAGTATGTATATCAGCATTTGTGGTATGGAAATATTAGTAACTTTGTTGATAAGTTGCTCGAGTCACTTCTGTGCATTGATGCGTGCATAATTTAAGTGAAATGTCAACATCTTCTATTCATTGTATAATCTAGAAGACGTGCATGCTAGATTTTTGTTAATTAATAAAGGATGCATGGAGACATTGGCACAGTTGAATCAACTTCATGCATAAATAATTACTGTTGTAAGATGTCAATGTCATTTACTCAATTTATGTTAAAAACCAAATATCTGTCAATATATAACTGTGCAAGAACACCTAGGAAAATAACAAGCAAAATGCAATACTACACCTGGGATTTGTTCCATCATTCGACATTTGTCTTTCATTGATGGCTCTACATAACGTCATGCCTCAAGTTTCGTCACGTTTAACTTATCAGGGTGCCGACGGAGCCTGAACTCACTGTAACCTTTGATTAAAATTCCAAAGAATATAATGTGAAGTATTTACTAGAGATGAACGGTGCTCTCTTACCACCATCATGCTTGGTAAGCAAAACATGTATCATTTGATACTACCGAGTTTGAAAATGAATACTCCCACAATATAACTGATCGAGAGACACCTAGGAAATTTAATTTGCAAAATGCAATGCTACAATTGTCTATGTTCATAAAATGATATTGTAATGTCAAACTTATGACTCACAACAACTGCGAAGCTATGCCCACCTCAAGAAGTCAAGTTACTCACGGTGAAGCCTTCACGAGCATCTGTTGCAACCTTCGTGCGACTGTAGTCAAACTATTTTATTCTTAATTAGGATTTAAACTTGTATTAAACCTTTCTTTCATGTTAAAATTTTATTTATAATAAAAATTTAGTGAATGATTTTTTATTTTTATTCTAATCTCTACACCTAACCAATTTGGGGGTTGTTCATATAGGTGCCTGGGCCACCCTAAATCTATAAAGATCTGATATACCTTAGCTTGAGCTTTGTCAGTCAAACACATACCTGATGAGGTGTCCATCAGTGTCAAGGCAGACAGCATACAAATTTGTGATATTATTTGTTGTTAAAAATAGTTTTCTTGTTTTTGAATCGAGAGAGGCATCACATGTGTAGTTCCCAGACTTTCAGGATATATGAATGAATTTTCTTGTAACCTCATTACCTCAAATAGCTGATGCAATTTTAAACTAACCAGCAAAAAGACTACAGCATTTGATATTGTGTAAATAGTGTAATAAATACTGCCTCCGTGCGAGGTGTAAGGCGATAGTCTTTACACTGACCTTTGACACCATCCCAGGTTACGCTCTCAGTTGATAGAAAGATTTATTGTTTAATATATTATCGCCAATTTTTGAATACAATTTGAGCGTAACGGTTGCTACTACCACCCGTAGTGGTTCCCGCAGGGGTTATCACTGATGAGCTACAAGGCTCTAAACGGCATTATTATTATTATTTTAGGGTATAGAATACCGTGTTTCTATTGCGGGTATAGCAAATTTAATGAAACTTGAGATATGACTTCTAATGTAATTCAATTTTATAGTTCATGGCACCTTCCTCTTTGCCAGGTTTATTTTAAAAGACTTCAATTATTGAGAGGGTTATAATTATCACAAACTACAAATGACAATTATGTTCCACAGAAGCTTATCTGCATATACAGTAGGTATGACTGATCCTTTTTTCAGTCTAAATTTTTTTGTGGCAGAACATTATGAATTCTAGTAGCATCTAAATTTCAATTGATAATTTTATTATTGTTGAAATGTGCAATACATAAAAAAGTCTCAGAGGAAAATTGAGACGATTCCTCAATTTTTATGTATGCATGATAAGCGAAAATAGGGCAGATATCATAATGAGTCTGTTTAAATTGTAGAAAAAAAAATTGAGTAGTCATGAGTCTGTGTTTTTGAACATCCTTTATTTACAAGTATACATACAAAAAGAAAAAGGAATACAAAAAAAAGTTAACACAAAGTAACAAGTAACCACAGGGCAAAGCCTGAGGGGGGGGGGGTAGAAATTGTAGATAAACAGATCTTTTAATGAGAATACAATAGTGATGTGCAAATTGATTTTAAACGATTTTATATATGTCGACTCAACAGATAATCGAGTGGATAGTTGATTCAAATCGCTTGATCTGATTAAAGTCGATTCGGTTCAATTCAACTTGATTCAACTCAAAATAAATAAAAGCTGAAGCAATAAGTAGATTTAATTTAACATGAGTGGGTACAAGCTGACATAGGATATTTAAATCAAAACTTATCAAAAATGATTACTTGGGCCAACTAAAATTATTTATTCAAGTTAACTTAATTAGTCTTGTACCGACAGGAATATACATTCTATAAATGTAAAATAAAAACAAAGCATACTTGATTTTATTTAAATCAGACTTAGCCCATAGAATCAACTAATGTCTACTTCAATCGAGTCGATAACCCTGGCTCCTATATGACCAAACCTCCCAAATTGGTGTAGGTGGTAGAGAAATTAGAATAAAATAAAAAAGAATCAATTCACTAAATTTATATAATATAAAATTTTAAACAATGAAAGAAAGGTTTAATACAAGTTTAAAATCCTAATTAAGAATAAATAGTTTGACTACAGTCGCACGAAGGTTTGCAACAGATGCTCGAAGGCTTCACCGGAGTAACTTTGACTTTCTTTGAGGTGGGCATAAGCTTCGCAGTTGTTGTGATCATAAAGTTTGACATTACAATATCATGAAACATAGACAATTTGTAGCATTGCATTTTGCAAGTTTAAATTTCCTAGGTGATCTCATCGATCATTATATTGGGAAGTATCATGTTTTTTTCAAAAATCGGTAGTATCAAATGTACATGTTTTGCTTACAAGCATTGATGGTGGTGAAGAGAGCACCGTTCATCTTCTTAGTAAATACTTCACATTATGATTCTTTGGAATTTAATCAAAGGTTTACAGTGAGTTCAGGCTCCGTCGGGCACCCTTATAGTTAAAACGTGACGGGAAACTTTGGAGGCATGACGTTATGAGAGCCATCAATGAAGACAAATGATCGAATGATGGAACAAATCCCAGGTGTAGTTATTGCATTTTCTTGTTATATTTCCTAGGTGTCTCTTGCACCAGGTTATATATGACAGATTATTGGTTTTTTAACATAAATAGTAAATGACCATTGACATCTTACAACAGTAATTTTTAGCATGAAGTTGATTCAAACTTGTGCAAATGTCTTCCATGCATTTCTTTATTAATTAACAAAAAATCTAGCATGCACGTCTTCTAGATTATACAAATGAATAGAAGTGGTTGACATTTCACTTTAAATTACTGCACGGCATTAATGCACAGAAGTGGACTGAGCAACTTATCAACAAAGTTACTAATATTCCATACCACAAATTTGCTGATATAACATATTCTTTCAGTATAAACGGATTACCTTTGTCGTTGAAACCACATAATATACGATATATCTTAATAAGAAGTAAAAATTTAGTACAAAAACACCAGAAAACAAAACG